>JAOTQQ010000001.1:119218145-119280104 GCA_026546715.1 Gallinago undulata | reverse complement strand
GATGTGCTCTAGGCGTTCCTGCTTTAGCAGGGGAGTTGGACTAGATGATCTCTAGAGGTCCCTTCCAACTCTGACAACTCCGTGATTCTGTGACAGTTAGAAAACAATGAGCTCAGACTGTCTTATTACAGATGGCCACAGGGTCTCTATACTTGATAAGCAATCAATACTTGTGGTGATAATGAAGTGAGTTATATTTTGAGTTGTAACCTTGTTAAACAAGTTCACTGTCGCGCACAGATCAGCTCTTTGTTCAGTTCTTCCTTGGGAGCCATTTCTGGTATAATTAAAGAGTTTGCCTCTCCTCCTCTCCCAGTCAGGACCTTCTCCTTGCCTCCAGCAGTGGGTTTTTCATTTAACACTCCAGTGCCTCACTAATAATAAAAAAATCAAATCATTCAGACCACTGAATGGGCGATGACTTTTTTCCAGAATGTGACCTTCGAGCTGTTAAACAAATTCAAAAAACAAACTTAAGTTTCCTACCATCTTTCAGGTTTACAATTGCAAATTGCATAGCCAAGGTTGTTGCAAAATCAGATTGCTATATGATGTATTCCTCTCAGGGGCCACACTCCACCTCCACTAAGGTCCATTAAAGTACTACAGTTTTTCTCTAAATATATGAACATTCCCCTTGATTGAAATGCGATTCAAGCAAATTACAGGTGCTTTGGTGAACCGGGATAGAGTCAAGTATATACCTAAAACGAGTAGGTACTTAACCTTTGCTTAATGGTTATATATGAGAACTTTTGATGTCTGCATTGTTCCAGAGATAGTCCACTGACTGAGAGTTTTCCTCTATAGTTTTACTCGTTGTATTTATTCACGACTTTACTTTAGCGAAGTTTCTTAGTCTTAGCTCTAGAGAAAGTTAATTTTCCTGACAGATTAGAAAAATGCTTCTGATATGCAAAGTCCTCCTTTCCTAAATCATGAATGCTAATGCAACTACCACAACCCAGTGGTTTTTCATTTACCTTGGAAAATATATTTTTGATCTACGTAAATTTCACTATGGTCAAGCATCCTTCTTTGAAGACATCCATACCTTGTCCAGCAATAGCGTTAGTCAGCCATGTCTAGAGTGACTAGTGAGATGCTTCATTAGAGGTGGGTACTTCACCTCAGAGTTAGTTACATTGACACAGAAACAACAAAGAATATCTTGTTGTTGCTGGTGCTAGGCAGGTCTCACAGATAAATAAATTCTATTCTTCTGTGCTATCAGCCCACTGTCTTTTTAAACACTGCGTTCATTTGAGGGAAAAACTGGCAAGGAGGATTTTTCCATTTTCCTTGTGAGATATTTCAAATTTCAGTGTCATAATCTACAAAATTCATATTTCACACATGACAAGATTCATATAAAATTTTCATGTAGTATTGCTTCTCATAAACCAAACCCAGACTACACTTAGAGAAAAATATATACAGAGAACAAGGATTTAGGATCGAGTAGAGCTGAAAGCTAAGTAAGAGGTACTACTTCAAACTGCACTAGAACTGTGATTTAATTTTGATTCGGTCAAGTTTTTACCATTTACTAGGGTATTGAAAGTCATGAATGTAATCAGTAAGCAAGAAAAAAATTAATTTAGCAAATGAATCTGTTTTCTAAAGAAATTAATGCAAAAACAACCAAATGGAAGCCCAGGTATGCAGCTGTTGAAGACACCGACTGAATGGAGCCTGTATCAGTGTCACGTTAGCTACTTTATGTTTAATATGGAATGTAACTATAATATGTAGATTTTAGCCCCACCTATGAACGAATATTATTTAGTGTTCCTTTGATTTATAGATTGTTACAACTTTTATGTAGTTATATTAATCATTCCAGTCTCACAGGAGATAGCTTTGGGTGCCAAACATTATAAAATTAACAATTTGCAAGCCAGACAGCTTGGTAGGGGACCAAGAACAGCTTTTCTCCTGTTCTCAGAAATGCTGGATTTTATTTGCGGGATGTCTCTGCAAGTGATGGGAACTCAGTACATCTTAAAGACAATCCTATTTAATATCAAAACCTCTGCACTGGAAGACTGAAGTAATTGAGAAATCCTGAACACTGTCTGAAATTATCCAGTGAGCCATAAATAATCCCAATGCACCATGAAAAAACCAAGAGAGAAAGAGAATGGAATGAGGGAGGTATAATATATTTTTAGTTGAAATCAATGCTTGCGAAAAATACAAACCAACCAGTATTCAAAGGGTCATGAGCTAAGTATACAAAAATTTACAGACTAGTTACAATAATTGTGCCAAAATCAGCAACAGCAAAGAAATTACATAATAAAATAAACACAACTAAAGAAGAAGATACACAATATTTTAAAGACCATATCTGTCATCACTTTAACTTCTTTCCTTTATGATCTGTCTTTAATGATCCCTATTACTCGCTCACCAAAAAAATCCCCTTTATTTTTTTGGTATTGTTAGCTTTCTGGAGAAGAAATTACAATTCTTTTTACCTAAGAAGTCTTTTCCAGATGATGATATCTACTGCAAAATAAACACACAACTTAAGAAAAGGAAAAGAAAAAAAGTCAATTTTGCTCCAGCCACTTCTCACCGTTGGCGTCTCTAAAATTCTTAGGAAGGGGGAGTTCCAGGAGCTTTGTGAAATGGAAGGGATTTGTGCAGAAAAGCATTTATGTACTTTGACATTTCTAAGAAGCAGCCTTTGTGGTCTGTACAACATAGAATTCAGGCAGAATTTCTCTGCTCATCCTACTCAAATTCAGGAGCTCAGGCTTGTAGCAAGATTTCTCTGTACACAGCACAAGATCACCTTTTAAATTGTGTTACCCTGTGACAATGAGACCTTACTACCTACATTATAAATCTAGAGATTCCTATAAACACATTTCCCCATCTGTCCACAGGGGTACTGCAGGGATCATAATCTGCACCCGAATGGTGTGGATATACTTGAAGGAATGTCAAGTGATGCAAGTACAGATCATTATCACACAGCAGTACCACACAAACCACGACACAGATTTTTATTCCTACTGTGATTTTAAATGCCTCCTTACAAATAAGCTTCTCAGAGGATTAATAACTGAATTTTTCTCCTATATAGAATAAGTGCAAAGAAGGCAGCCTTAAAAGTCCCTGAAAGGCTTTCCCTCCGATATTCATTTGTCAGACAGGAAAAGAAGGAGCTAGTGGCATTTCCCAAGTGTCAGTGTGGTTTACAATAATAAGCACTGTTTCTTGCAGTTTAAATAGAGAGGGCCAGAAATCGATGACCGCAGGGATACTCAAGTCCTCTATTCCCTGGCGGGTTTCAGTGAAAACACTTGTTTGCCATTCACTGGGATCATGGTTCCCCAGTTCTGCTGGTAGAAGATTAAACCAGCATGGTCTGCCTGTAAGGTTGAGGGTGCTCACCCAGAAAAGCTCGAAGGCATTTTTCATGTTAATACATTCAGTGAAATCAGGTTTGAGAAATGAAATACATCTTGTAAAACTAAATTTTGCTCAATTAGAGCCTCACCAACTCCTTCTGAGATAGTATTCTTATGTTCCCTTTAAGGAGACAAAAAAGTGTTTCTAGGTACTGTTCGGTTTGCTTCATTTGTTGTATATACAGTAATTTGGTCAGGTTAACCCACTATGGGCAACCCTATCATGTACTAAAACAAGTATTTAATACTTCAGTCAAATAACAGATATATTTATACAAATATTTGCACACACTTAAGGGAATTAGGTTCTGAGCTAAGACTGGATTTCTGTGTGCTCTGGACATGAAACTAACACTGTGGCCCTGCGGAGTTTCTTGACTTGTGTGAGTCTTCCAGAACTGAATTTATTAGGTGTGTGTCTTCACCTCTAAGATTTATATTTTCAAAGCTGTCTGAATAAGGCTCATCAACACAATGGGTGGTTTGAGAAATGCTGTGAGATAAGTGTGTTAGTACTGCTAATTTATAGCAAAGAAAGCAGGTGTGAAAGTCAAAGGCTCATTACCACCAGCTCCTTGCCAGTGCTTCCTGGATGCCCTATTCTACATACTACAAATCAGATCAGGCAAATTCTAATTTACTTGAAGGTATCATCTTCTGTCATGACAGTATATGGAAAGACAGCACCTTGTAGGCCTGACACACTGACCACGAGCCAAGAAGGGCCCCTGTGAAGTTGAAGAGATATTTTTACATGTAAACTTTTGTGTACCTACACACATGCAAACATCTTGTTTAAAAGAAATAGCAGCACTGATTTTTCCTAACTATACTTTTGCTTTCACAAACAATTCAGACAATCAATCAACCTGTCTATCTATATCTGCCTATATAGGCAGAGAGAGATTGAAAGATTTAAGCAAACTAGAAATACACAATTTAGCATCTGTGGCACTGCAAAACTGTGTATGCTCTACAGATGAAAAACAAAGAAAAGAGCATTAGCTAAAGCAAGCATTCTCAGCCTTTTTGCAGGGAGTCTTAATTTAGCAAATCTACTCAGGAAGAATAATTGCTCCCATTTTGCCTGGGTGACTTTTACAGAACTGTTTTTGCCATCAATCGGCAAATTCAATGGAAGAAACAAATTACCCTATTATTAAAGCATATTTGCAGCAAACAATAGATATTCTACATAAGCTGTGCTTATCTGGCCATTTTTCCTAACAAGTTCTAAGAACATTATGCCTTCATCCCAATTTGCTTTTGTGCTTAATGATGGGTTAGACATCTAACAGAGGATGGTCATGCTCACCCCACATGTGCCTCAGTGGGTTATGTTCCAGGTCGGGGCAGCCTCACCAACTGAAACTTGTGAGCTTTTCAGAGTTTCCTGTGCTATTTACAGTTCCTGTAGAGTTTAATTTCAACGTCTCTCACTAGTTCTGCTAGGGTTATTTTGCATCAGCATTCCTGTTATAAGCTGCCCCTGTTTTTACAGGTGGTAATAAAAGAATGGTTGAAAATTTCTTCTAGGCTAATGTTTTTCTAACTGCCCCTGTTAATGAGAGTTTATTTTACTTCAAAATTTAATTAGTTTACAAGAAAAGATGGTTTGGGAAGTGACCTGAGTGTACTTTTCAAAGTCAAATATTTTGAATTAGATTCATCTTGCCTAATTTTTGGCATCTGTGAGTTAGCTGTTGCATCTAAGTTACTCACATACAACCACTCCACAGTTAGTGAAAAAAAAATGAATTGCCTTTTGGACTTGCTGCTTTGTCTTCCACTGGTGATAGAAGTAGCCAAGATTAAAAGAAACCATCAACATCTGAAGAGGGGACTTTAAAAAACAGAGAGTTCAAATCCAAACCCATAGTGCATTCATCTCATGCATCTTGATTTTCATTAAATTTTTAATGGAGGTTTTGAAATGCAGGTTGAACACAATCTTTATTCCTGTCATTTAAACTGGAAAAGGTTGCACAGATCAATAACCAATGGATTAATGAGTCACTGATGATAATAACAGTGATTTACATCAATGGTGCCTATTATCAAGAGCAATCACAAAACACTTGGGAAGAAAATTTACAAACTATTTCTGCTTAAGTGGTGTCAGAGGCCAACTTCCTTCAGAAGACAGATGGAGGAGGATCTGAACTACAGTTGCCACACAGTTGTGTAGAAGACACAGTACGTGGTTCACATTTGAGGGTGTGGAAATAGCACTCCTTCTCAGCTGTCTGAGCATGGCTACTCACCAGCAGAAATCAGGTTGGGCCCATGAGCTTTGCTGTGTTCCCTGAACGCCACCAAATAAGAGCGTTTTTGGACACAGTATGTTCCTAAGTTGAAAGGCCCTCACGTAGAAGGTGTTATGTCCACTAGTCAGTGAAAGCCTGCTTTCATGTGCATCAGCCCTGGATTATGCTGAGCCTCATCAGCTGGGGCCACGGGAGAACAGCGTCACCCTTATGAATATCTCCTGAAGCAGACTTCAGGAACTTGATACAAACTGAGGCTTTTTCAATGTTCCTATATGTGGTGCACTAATAAAAAGGTGACAAAAAGTGAACTGGGAAAAAAGCCTGCTGACCCAACTGCAATAAGGCTCCCATGGCAGACATTTATGCAGTAATGCATTTGAGTCCTGAATCACTTGACCTTAATGTCTGTAATACTTGGTTTCAGTTGACAACGTTAATGGTTTCTTACCCTGTTTTTCATAGTACGTGTTGTGGACATGTGTACTTTAGTCTCTTACTCCTTGAAGGAAATGAAATCATGCATTGTCTTTATCCTAAATTTTGTTTGAATTGCACATTCTCTAGCAAAATAATACAATCCTTTTAACTTTAGGCTTTTGAGGCTTGCAGCTCAGCCCTTGGAGTTGTTTAATAGTGTAAGCAAATAGGCACACAACCTTTCCATAATGGTCTAAACCATCAAGAATTCTTTATGTTGGCTACCAAAAGCAGCAAAGAAAATAAGACAAAACAATAGAACACTGATATGCATTTGCCATTTTTCTCTTTCCTTATCATCCTATCATTTTAGGATCACCTAAGTAGATTAGGAGATTTCCTATCTGTGAGGGCATTGTCATGTCTATTCCCCACCTTCTTTATGCTATGCAGAACCTTTTCTCCTAACTATATCCACAATTATAGTACGTTCCTTTGCTATGAAAGCACAATGCTCTATTGTTCTCCGTGCCCATATTTCTTTTATTGCTGTGAAGTTTTAGGTACTCTGCAGCTGCCTAATTTTTCAGATCTGGTGTCAATACCTGACCTCTTCATTTTGCTTTTTGGGAAATCCCCCCAGATTCCACTTCTCCTTAGCCCCACATGATGTGGTCTCAAAACTGCCATCCTTTCACATCCACATGCTGCTGCTTCAACAGAAAGCACAAAGATTTACAGCTTTGCTTTGCACTAGCCTGGAAGTGACACAGCATGGCACCAGCAGTTGGTAGCTGTCTACAGGAACACTGATAAACTCCGTAACACAGCAATTTTGTGAACACAGGTGGAATTCCCAAGATCCATTTAAATACCCTTCACACACAAATAGGCATTAGTCATCGCTGCTCTTTATAATTGTGAATGTATTCAGCATTCAGCAAGATGCTAAGTTTGGTAACAGCTTATGATCAGAAAGATAATCAGCTGTCTCAACTGGAAAACATGAATAGTAATTTCAGTGTGGCAGGGCCATGTAGGTGATACGTCCCTGTGGCAGATGTGTCTGCCCTGGTAAGGACTGAAACATCAGGGGGTCTTCAGTTGGGAGCTCTCCCCATGGGTTGTGATGCCATCTATGGTAATTCCTGCAGGTTGAGAGCCCTCGCTTTATTCGGTGAGTGAGTGTGCATTTTGGATCCTCGTTTCTAAAGCTTGGGAATTCTTAAGTCAGCTGTGTATTATTAATTCCATTTTACATCTTGAACCTGTGGTTTATTAATGTTATCGGAGTCTTCAACAGTTAGGTTAGAATAAAGTTTATTTTGAGTTTATCACCTGCCTAATTTCTTATAAGCCTCTGTGATAGTCCCCTAACAGTCATTCATCTTAAATGGTAGTGATCTTGAAACTACATTTTGGCTTTAAATGGCTGTCAAACAGACAAAGAAACAGGCCCCTACAATTTCTTTTCCCATTTCCAGTAGAAACATGAAAAGATTCTCATTCATAGTATCACAAGGAATAAAAAATGCAAGTCCACTCCCATAAAACAAAGAAACACAAAAAGAGAAAAACACAGACCAGAGAACAAAAAGATTGTGAAATGTGTAAACACTCGTATGTCATTCTTGTTTGGGAAAAAATTAAACCAAATAAAAATATATATTTGCAAAGAAACTTTCCAAGCCATAATTTTGCCAGAAGTACCATGACTGGTGAATTCTCACCTGTAGTGACCATGAGTTTGCTTAGAAGTGTGGATGAACCACAATCTAACAATCTGTGCTTACTGTAATTAACAGAAATTTTGCCACTGGCATTAACTGTTTAATTCATCCTTATAATGTAATGCAGTTATATGCATGCATAAAATACCAAGAAATCTCCATACTTTTTGTCTCTGTAATTCTGCAGATCTTCAGGAAAGCTGTCTCCAAAAAGATGATCTTTTAAATATAATCCCTTTGGGATTTCACAAGAGTGTTTCTTACCTTTAGAATGTATCACTTACCACTACCAAAGACTTAAACACAAAACAATAATGACAAGATGCCCAGAACAAAATAGCTTAAGGCCTATAACACCATATAAGAAACAGCTCTTAATTTCCCCTGTGGTTTTCTGTAATCTTTGACACAACATTTACATTCTGCATAGCTCTCCACTGTGTGCTAGAATCCCAGCACAGCAATATAAAAGTAAAACAGTTCCAAGGGGTTATATTAGGATACTAAGGAACTCAAAGACAATACATTAGCTATTGACAAGTTTCATGAATAATTTTATTGCATTTTTATTACTTTGTAGTAAAAATGTCTGTACAAGATGCAACATCATTATTCTTTCCCCTTTCATTTTCAAATGATTTTTTTTGATATGTCTAAAAAAAATCTGTTTTCACTTATAGGTCTAAAAATCACAGTTCTAGTTTGAATCTGAAATGTAATTAAAATGCGTACTTCTCAGTTGGAGCTGAATGGGTATGAAAATAAGAAATGTCTTTTTGCCCTCTTTTCTAACTTAATATTGCTTTAATTTTTAAAAGGCCATTTTTTAAAAGTAAGAATATTTTAGTTAATAATTTAGTATTCAGTTCAATTAGAATAGTTATTAAAACTTTTGGTGACATTACAATTAAAAGTTTGAAAATAGTTTTATGATAATTTCCAGCTCCTCACAGTTTTCTGCTCTGAAAAGAAAGCATATGCAAAATCACTTTTTTATCTTGGTATTGTCACCGTATAATTCCTTAAAACTACTAAGCAAGATTCTTAACTGACAATATATTTCAATATATATGAAGTGATGCTCTGCATACAATGGGTCAGCTTTTTAGTGGGTGCAAACTGATGCAATTCTACTGCAATTCTACTGAGCAGAAGGGAAGGCCTTCTGCTCAGGATCTTGTATATGCCACTCAGCAGAGAAGGGATAGCCTGTCAACACAAGAAAACCTGTGTCCAATTTGTATGTTCCGTCATGATATAATTAGTCATGAGGCTGACGTCTCTCGTATCCAGCCACCTCAGGGCTGTAATCTCAGCATCACCTGCCTGAGGTAAATCTGAGAACAGGCCAGGCCAGGATGTAGATGGAAAGCATGATTTTCCCATGCTTAGTACCTAGTTATTTACAGTTTTTCAGGACAAATGTCTGGAGGGTATGCAATGTTGTTAAGTGGGAAGAGCAGCACTGTACATCCACTTTACAGAAGTCTGCAGGATTAGACAAGGAGACAGGCAGTAGAGAGGCTGGTCTGGAGAGCAGCACAGCAGTTCTGGCAACTTTAAAATAGCTATGCCCACCACCAGTCTGATACAGAGTGTGCTATGCTGAAGTTGTCTGAGGTACGCTTACCTAGGGAAGAGAAGAATATTTCATACATATTGCAGTACTTAAATAGCTGCACAGACTACATCTAATGTTACTAATCCTGCTAATAATAGCAGCTACAATAATGCACCAGCCACACCCTACTCAGGAGGTTCATTAAAAGGTTGTTTAGTACTGTCTTTACCCCTTTCTACTGGTACATGTTTTTACCCCGTACTTTTTATTTAGATCTTCAAGACCATTTAGATCTTGCCTGACCATTTGGACTGAAAATTTCGATGTTATTGTCTGTCCCGTGCATAATTTCCTTTTTGTTGGAAAGTCTTAACTAGCACAGATTCAGTTACTTCTGAGAATGAGGCTTAGGAAAATTCTGTTCTGCACTTTGAAAGGACCAGATGCCTCCACTGTGTTGCAGCTGGATCACAAAGAGGACAGGAAAGGCCTATGTTTGCACTATCAATATGAGAGTTCTCCAAAATGTGCCAGGTTATCAGGTACCATATACTTTGTAGACACTTAAAGGCTAAAGTCTCAACAATTTTCCTGGGCTGAGGCTCTCCAGCCTGGAGCTTTTGAGGCACTGAAGTGGGACTTTATCTGCAAATATGGCCCCGAGATGCTGCAGGCAGCAGAACAAAACAGAGAAAGGCTGCTCTCCTCCATTCCCTCAAATTGATACAACCTGCAGGACCTGCAATCACTCCTCAGGTCCCTGAGCATGCCTTAGCCATGTCCTGAGATGAATCAGATGCATGATGGGAAAGCAGAGCCCATTTCCTGCTTTTCACATCCGTGGCATGTAAAGGATCTTTGTCATACTCTGGCTTACAACCCTGATCTGTCTGATCGGGGCATCGGTATGGCAGGGCATAACACGGGGATCACCTGCAGCCCCAGTGCCCCACACAACTGGGATAGCGTGTCAGAGGAGGGGAAAGGGAGGAGCTGCAAAATCTAATTGCAAAGGGGAGAAGAGCTAGAACTGCTGGAGGTCAAAGGAAATAAAATGGAGAAGGAAAGTGGGAGTAGGGAACAGAGGTTGAGACCTGAACCTGCAGGGTACAAGAACAGAGAGGAGAAGATTGGACCTGGGATGGATACAGGGCGTTATGTCTGAGTAAAAAGGAGACTGGAGAGTTTCTCACTTCATTGATTTTAAGGCCAAAAAGGTCCATTATCTGATAGAGTTTGATCTGAAGGAAGGAAAGTGAGAGCTAAAGGGTAAATCAGGAAGGAATTTGGTCAAGGAAGGCGGGAGAAGCCCTTGCTGCAACCTGGTCAGTCTGAGCTGAGAGAACGACTGGCTTGGCGAAGCAACTGAAAGACAGTAGGATGGAGTATCACAGCAAAAACTAGAGGAGAAGGTGAGTCAATAGGCTTGATGAATAACACTGGTCTGAGATAGGATAGGGATCTGGAGACAGAGCTGGGAAAATGACACTTAGCCAAGAAGCCCACGTCAAAGGAGTGGAGCAAACAGTATGACTGTGAATGAAAGCAAAGATCTGATACCCAGGGTCAGTTACACAGTGAGTTATCTACATTGAAATAAAAAAAGTCTTGTCCCAGAAATGCATATTTCTCTCAATTGGGTTTAAAGGATCATAGTTCAAGTACAGAAATCCACATAGCTTATGCAGAAAGTTAGATGATGCTATCCCCATCTCCAGTGTCTGGGGAGTAAGGTTGATAGACTGAATAAGGAGAGAAAGAGGAGACACTGGGAAAGGTTGGGTAAGGAGCAGAGGCTTTGGAAAGGGGCCAGTGGAAGGACAGAAGGAAGGCGAGTGTTAAGATGGAGTGAACAAGGCAGACAGCAGAAACCTTTCCAGAGTCTAGAGTGTGTTGTTCTGTGCAGCTGTTCCATCATGCCCCAACTGCCAGCAAATGCCTGGAGGATTAGAGAATTTCTTTAGCTCTTTCACTGCCTGCGCAAAGGGAGAGGAAGATAAAACCACTGCTGCTGTCAGTTGCTGTGCCCACCTCATGTGGTGGTCCCAAAGAGCTCATTCTTTCTGATGACCACGGTGTGCCTCAACAGGTAGTGTGTTGAGGTACCTGTTAAGAAATATGTTGAGAAATCCCCCAAGATTTCTTTTAAAGCAATGTAGAAAATCACACTTAGACTGTGGAAATGCAAGCACTCAAAATTCAAGGAAAGCCACATTTCAGGTTTACCCTTTCATACTTATTGACACATCTTTCCTGTTCTGCAGCCACAAAGAGGATAAATAGACTGTGTGGGATTTCTGTCATGCAAAATTTTATTGAAACAAAAGAGCAGGAAATTTCAGGAGGAATGAGGACATTCTCAAGGAAGTCAAATGCTGAATGGAAGAGTTCTTTTTAGTTGTCTCAGCCACAGAGCTCCTCTCTGGTGCTAATCAAGTCAATTAACCAACTGTTTCACAAAAACTAGTCATTATGCTTGATTTTGTATGGGCTGAGTGTCCAGAAGTGCTTAACCTTCCCAGATGCAATTGAAGCCTCTGGGTGCTAAGCTGTGAACGGAAGTTGAAATACAACATGAAATACTCTGCAATATCAATTTCTACAGTATGGCTCATCTAAAAGCAGTTCATAAATTCTTAGCTCAATGCCTCTATGTAATGCAGAAATTCAAATATCATGCATGTTTTGTTCAAATACAGGGATTGTTCTTTCAGGCAGTCAGATGATGGGGTGATATGCATTACAGAAAGTAATAATTTAATTTTTAGTGCTGACTAATTTGAAGTAAAGGGATATATGGACATATTGAGAGATGAAGGTAAAAAATTAAAGAAAAAAAAATTTGATTGTGTTCTCTGTGCCCTGGATAGTTCAGTGCACTAGCAGAAAAAAAAAAAAAAAGTACATAATTAAAACTATACTGATGAAAAAGGGCTAAGCCACAGTTGCACTGTTAAACTTAATTATAGCACTTCTTAGTTTCTTATCTTACAAACTCAATAAGATTTTCAGATGTTGTTAGTTTGCATTGAGTACAATATGTGCAATGCTTGATGTGTACCTTGTGGAATGTGCCACATCTTGTCTGCTGTTGAGCTTTTTTCCTTTGAAAATAGAGCTTTGAAAAAACTTTATCATGTTGGCTCCTTAGATTCTCTTTACCCATCTATTGGATTGGGAAAAAAAGCCAGGTTTCTTGCAGGAGACAGACCATGCTTAGTTTAATTCACCGTGTCCCCTAAATTCCTGTGCACATATCTGAAGTTCGGTTCAAAGATTGGTCACTTGGCACCCTTCCACTCCCTCTTGGAAAAAAAAAAAAAAAAGCAACAAAAAACCTCCAAAAAAACAGAAAGCTTAAACATTTGCAAAGTTTTTTGTTCAGCTTTGAAATAAGACTTCCATTCGTTTGGTCAGAAGACAGGAATATAACACAATTAAGGTCCATGAAACAATAATTAACTGTACAGTTTCCATATAACACATAAGAAAACATAAAATTCAGATGTCATTTTAAGTATCAAAATATCATAGGGTGTATTTTTTTTCCACTGATCTCTATCTGGCCTGACAGTACTGTTATAGGTTATATGCAAAGAGATTTAACCAGGATTACTTGTAAAAATCTACATTTTTCATCCTATTGGCAATGCTAACTTTGTGATTCTCTTGCAAGAGTTACTTTACACTGCCACACCTTCCCAAAGTTAGCTCCCACTCTTCTTCCAAAATTTGTTAGGGAGGTCACTGCTTAGTAAGCCACTCTTAGGCTTTTCCCACATTCTTTTGGGGACAACCTTGCTGGGTAGATGTGATCTGCATAATTGAATTTACCTGTCAGCACGGCTCAGGTAAAGCACAAAGGAGTTGTCTATAAGAGGATGCGCTCAGTGAAGGCAGAGCTCATGCCTTATTCCATGAAATTTTCCTTGAGTTGCTCCAAATTGCAGAGTATTTAAATGGTATTATGTAGAGTAATTACTTTTATAACTATTTTTGTATGTCTACTTTTATGGGAAAGAAGCACTGGTGCACGAGTTAAGGATGGGATGGCCTTACGGCTATTTTTGTTAGAAAATGTAATTGATTTTGTTTGTAAATATAGAAAGGCTTATTTACAGAAACTGGCTGTTTCCTAGGTAGTTCCATAGCTTCTAAGGAAAAATCTGTGTTCAAGCCATGCACGAAGTAAATCAGGTAAATAGAACAATTAGTTCATTTTAATGCTAAACTACCAAAGGAAAATAAAATCACCAAAGGAAAATAAAGGAATATTCTTTCAGAATAATTCCTTTTATTTCCTTTTTTTTCCCCCGTTCTTTTTACTGGTTTATTCATTTTAGATAATAAATAGTCTGAATATATTTTAAACCCTTTTGCCTTAGAGTATCAGCGGTGTGCTGAGTATCTTAGAGTAGCAGCAGTATGGGGACGTGGCACGCAGGAGATCCTTTGATGCTTTCCTACTTCTGCCCTCTCTAGCCACTGGACAGCCAGCTGTGGCATACAGACAGCCCTTAAACTTTCATGCTCTGCCATTCAGAATAAACAAAACAAAACAGAAGTCATGGTCCTGCTTCCCTCTTCCCCATGACTGAGCAGCAGACTAGACTGGCTCTTGCAGAAGTCAGTGCTCTTCAGTGGTGACAGGGTCAGAGCTGCAGCCTGCAGAGGTGACAGCAGCTTGTCTCAAAGCTCAAAGCAGCACTAACTGCAGTATGAACAAACCACCTAAAATTTTTCCACCTGCCTACAGAGTTGGGTTTTTTTAGCCAGCTCAAAGTATGGCTGAAGGCATACTCTGAGAAGAAGCTCTGCAGTTTATCTTAGCGATATATATATGGTTTGTAATATATACTGTTAGCAGGGACAGATTGCTAGGCTGGTCTGAAGCCCATTCAGAGCTGGATATGCCCAAGCTCCTCATCTTCAGCTGTTTCTTCTCAAAATTGTCTTTCCCTTGTTGCCAAAACCAGAGTGTGAAAGTCAAGACAAGGACTCCGAGGCAGGATAGATAACAAAGGCAAGGTGTTTTGGTAAGCTTGACAATTAAACATTAACAGAAGGATTAAAAGCAACACTCTTAGTCACTGGTGTCATTGGGCCCAGTTAGCCTTTTAGACATGCATTCAATGATTCAGTGAATAGCCTAAGCTAAGGGAGAGAGAATACAAAAGTAGTGGCGTTTTTTTTTCACCATTTTTATATTCATTGCATGAAAAAATGATAGGCAGCATTGCTCAGGTGTCCTATGACTGGAAGGCCCAAAGACAGACAGGTTGGAAGAGGTCACAATTTTACATGTAAGTGGACATTAGGGTTGGCAATGCTCATATTTAAAGATTTGCTGCACTTTCTTAAAAATCTAGATTTTTCAAGGGTTGAATAAGCTAAACGGTCTGCACAGTTGATTTAACCCTAAATCCTCTTCAGTCTTCTGTTAGAAGCTAGTAGGCTTTTGATGAGACTCTGGATAGATGTGGAATAAATATGAATAATAAATAAATATGAATCACCTCCAAAAATTTAAACTGCAACAGGATGAGTTTCAAGCTGCATTACTGCAATAGTGGTTTAGACTTGAGCATAAATGTTTGCCATGCCTTTGTGAAAAACATCTACTTCAGGCTTTTAAGTTTGGCCTGACCCAGCAATTACTCTCTCATGGGAAGCCCTCTCAGCCAGTGGCATAAGCACAAAAGTTTATTTGCATACACCTATTTTCAGGAGTGCAGTTTTAATGTCAGGACAACAAACATGAAAATGAAACACGATTTTTTATCTTAAACTTTTAATTATACACAAAGGAGACATGTGAATGTAGAGCAATATGAAGAAGATCCACATAAGTAAAACTTCCACTTTTCTTAGCAAAAATCACAAGTCACAAGTGTGAGTTGAGGTTAGATCCTCTTACTGGATTTATAGGAAAGACTGGAGAGTGTTATGGTAACTGATTAAATCTCCAAGAAAGGCAGAATTTGATATATGTAATAAAATCTCCTATTTCACAACTTCAAATCAGGGGACCAGGAAGAAATATTCCATATCTTCAGAACATCACATATGTTGGATTTACTCCACCATAGATTTTTTTCCAAATGCTCCAGCTCTGCCAAAGCAAGAGTTTGAAACTGTAGCTCAGTGCTTGTGGGTGCTGCAGACGTCAGCTGCAGAGCTTTGCCTGGTCGTCTCCTTCCTGCCATGCAGCAGATAGATAGGGAAACCAGAGACTTGCCTGTGCAGCCAGGCTCACAGTGGCTTTTATGTGGCTGTTACGTGATATGGCTGCCCATTTGGCAACTTGACCGGCACACACAATTTAACAGGCTGTGAACTAAACCCAGGAGCAATAGGCTTGCTCTATCATACCAATGATTTCTAGATTTCTGTTTTCTAATATATAGTTTTATAAATATCAGATTATTGAATGCATGTTTTCCCAAGCTCTTGCTAGATTTTTGTTTTGGTTTTTTTTTTCTTTCTTTTTTTTTTTTTCAACCAAGACTGTCTTGCAAACATATGACTATGAAACTGCACTAATTAGAGAATTAGTTCCAATTTAATGTCTGGTTTATCATAGGCCTATTTATGGATAGGCCAAAAGCCGCTCTGGCAAATTAACAGGAAATGGGAAAAAGAAATATCAGTATGAGCTTCATAACTGTTGGCACTAACTGTGCCTTACTTATGCTCTTTAATGATGTTGTTTTATTTTTCTCATAGAAAAAGCTGGTATAAGAAGCTTCTAAATCTGGTAGAGCTATTAAGTTCATGATGAAAATAACATTAAGCTAATGTTCCCTGCTTATTTCAGCAATAGACTTGTGGTGCTATTGGGTCATTAAAATGTTTTAGTAAGTTTAGCAAAGAAATAATAATGACAAAATGTCTTTAGCACCTGTGAAATCTGGTTCCCCATCTTATAAAAACACAAATTAAGCCATCATACCAGCCCAGAAAGCCCAGTCCCCTTTTATCATTGTATATGTATTTTAAGACAGTAACTCAGAGCTACCTGTGCCTTTTAAATAATGGGTAAAGTAGTATTATACAAGGCTTGGAAAAACTTATTTTTCTTCGTAAGGCATTTAAAATGCAGTTCTTGTCTCTCATTTTCTGCTGTATCGGGTAACTGCAATTGCGAGTGGTAAACCTAATGGGGGCAAGACAATTTAGTATTGTGTTGCCAGCTGTGGCCAGGATTTGGTCACATACTTTCTATTGGCTCCCATTAAGATAACAAATTTTATCCATTTTCTACTGCATTAATAATAATGCTCACTCTTGTTGCGATTTGGCTACATTTAGCTGCGTTTTCAGTCATAGCCACAATGCAGACTAATTGTACTCAGCTGCACGTATCCTGGTTGCTGCCAGACTGCATGCCTGGGTTTCCATTGCATGAAAACTAGAGAGTAAAGAGGTGGGGGAATGTGTGCCATGTGTCAGGATGTGGTCTTGGATGGTACTTGGATCTGGAACCTGCAGAGCTCTCCTAGGACCTGTCATCTAGATCAGACCTGCATGGACATTCTGAAGAAATCTGAAAGTGAAAAAAAAATCACTGACTTGAAATTTGAAACTTAACAATAGTATATAAATATATTGAGTAGACTTCAAAGCAAATGTGCAGTTAGCTCTCTGCTTGATGTAATGTTTTGCTTTATAGATTCAGGTATTGGAAACTGCCTTTGTGCAGCATTTAAATGGCTTCTTTTGTTTTTCAAGTGGAAGTTGGCTGCACTGTATCACATCTAGGGAAGGAAGAGTCATTCCCTGACGGCTGGCCAAGAAATAGTAAAGACAGCAGCTGCAGAGGCAGCTGGAATTGCCACCCTCACAGATGGTGTCAAAGTGCTCACTGTAGCTGAAATAGGAGGGAATGAGTGAAAACAGAAGGAAGGTAAAAATAGGTAAATGGCAAACCAGAAGATGTGTCTTAATAAGATCTGAAGGTTTTCTGCATAAGCATGTGTGACACAGCCTGGAGGTATCTTATGGTCTTAAAGAAGGTTGTATGCACTGCACACATGGTATAAAGTGTAGTTTCCTGGTACGGGACCATAACAGAGACAGAAAGGTCTTTAAATATCCAAATTTCTTTCTCACATGCAGAGAATGGACAGAGAGATGCAGAGACTGAAAGAAATCTTTCCAACTCACACTGGAACTGTTTTGAGGGTTTCACCTTCTCCTGGTGCATTTACTGGGCACTAACTTGAGTGCAACAACACAACGAATGTTGTATTAGATTAGACGTGGATCAGTGGGCGTTCTCAGACAGTGGCCAGCAACAGGCACTTAGCAGAAGAGTACAAAAAACAGGAAAGGCATACCACAATATTGTAGCTGGCATAACCTTCTAACATTCAATAATTTCAGGCTTACTGGTCTTACATCACCAGTTTTTCTCTGATATCCAGGATCTGATTAGTTCACATCAGTGCTTGGTTGTTAAAGTGATTTTAGATTAAAGTATATCTCAGATGCCTTGAATAATGTCACCCAACTATCTAGGCAGTATAACAAACTGGAAATTGGGAACTCTTAATTTTTCTGATTTTTTTCCAGTGAAAACTGGAAAGAGTGTGTAGTTTAAGAAACCAGTTTTAAGCAGAAATTTGAACTAATAATTTGTTTTAGCTTAGTAAGCTTAAGTACAAATGGCTATTTGAAGGTTTTTGTACAAATTTAGACTTTTTCAAGAGAAGAAAATAGCCCATTGACCAAACAGAAAAATAGGAATAGCCTTTTCCATTTTAGACTATCATCATACTTTCTTAAAAATGCTGTGAGAAAGCAGATTTCATGCCAGAGAACTTAGGCCTAGCAATGTTAGGTACACATACTTATGCACTCATAAGAAATCTGCTGAGGGAAAAGGGGAAAAGCAAAATACAATATGCAAACTCACACTAAGAGAATGTACTTTTTTGGGAACAAGTAAAATTAAAGAGAAAAGCAGAAATACTGTTTCTGGATCTGGACGTAGCTAGGGATTAAACATTTAGTCAGGGTTTGAATATAGTTATTTTCTTTCCAGGTTCACTGATTTCACTGTAAGACAGGTCTTCCTTAAAAAGGGTTTCAAACAAAAATCTATACATGGACTCACAATAAATGAAATGCATATTTAAGTAAGCAGTGGAAATTACATAATCTGTATACAAATGACCTGTATTAAAATTGCATTTGATGATGAACGGTATGTGTTTAAATATAAACAATAACTCACCTTTAAAAGTTAAAAGGGCTACTTTTTTTTCTAGGAAATCTAAAAATACTTAAGAAATAGTCACGTTGGTGTACAATTTTACATGGGAGCCAAATGATCACCTAAATGCTAGTGAATCAGTTTCACCTAAGGTGAAAAAATATTTCAGAGATCCAGAATCTCACCGCTGAGACTGTTTTGTGTTAGTGTTGGACTGGATAGGTAATCTGCAGCTTCCAAATACCATCTGTAACACAACTGATACGAGATACCAAGAGCTAAATCTCTATGAGCTGGGTGACTCTTGTTAAGAAAAATGTTACAGAGGTCTGTCCCTACGAAAAAGTATGTACTGTAGAGGGACACTGGCCTAACTGCTATCATCAATCTCCAATTAAATTTACTCTTAGACCTGCTGTTGTTCCATATAGTTGATAATGGCTATTAGTGTTCAAAGTTCATGCAAGACAGATTTTGCCTTATGTGTTTAATTCAAATGTCTGTACATCTGTCCCCTGTCAGACCCTTTATAAGAAGTCTGGTGCTAACTTTAGGCACTAGCTCTGCATAAAGTAGATTGTGGATGAATATTCCAATTGAGTGAAGCACCAGGCTGGAAGATATGTTTGGACCTTTGGTCCCATGTGAAAAATTGCATGTTCTAGTACTTCATCACATAGAGATCATTCTCAGTTCAGGGCTTCCAGATAGAAATCTTGTCAGATTTACAGGTTGAGACTCACAAAAAAAGTCTAGCAGCCTGAAGTGAGGTACCGAACCCTCTTGTACAATCCCAGAGATAAAAATAGAATTTAAAATCACTCTGCTGAAAAAAATAGGTGAATAGGAATTCCAGTGCCTTGCAAGTTTTTGAATGAGAAACAAAAGCATGTATGGTTATCTTTTCCAGACTTGCTATAATACTGGATTAGAAGCTAATTTTAGACTGGATTTACTTTCAGTAAAAACCAGTCTCCCCTAAATGAGAAAACAAAGATTTTTTTCCCCCTGCTATATTAAACTACAAACCATAACAAAATGAAGTGACAAAGTGACAGTTAGACAACCAGCAGAAATCATGGTATTTAAAATTTTGTCAAATGAGTCCCCTTCTGCAACTGTTTTGGCCTTTGCATATTTACAATTCTTGTGCTTCATACATTGATATGCTTCATGTAGCACAGCTTCCACACTCCATCAATTAATGCTGCTCTTCCTAGCTTCTAGTCGGCAGGTTTCCGTTGCTTCTTTGTTTCCCTGTTTGAATGCAATACATGGTAATTTTACAGTAAATGCCAGTTTACATTAGCTCAGCTGTCCTCATGACATAATTTGACTTGAAGTTATGCAAATTACTTCTTTCCAGATACCTCTGATTAGCTGTAAAAAACACTCCCTAATTAGTCCTGAGATAATCAGGGAGAAATCACGGTTGATTACATATACTGAATTTGCTTCTCCAATCTGAATTGCTGTATTTCCTGCCACAGGACCCGTGAGCACTCTACAGGGTTTGCGCCTTTCCTTCCCTTGAAAAGCACTTCAACTACTCCCTCACAGCTCCATCAAATCAAACATTTCTTTACATACCGACTCTACCCAGACAGCTTGGGATCCCTGCTGACAGCCTAAGAGAAACACCCACCAGGTGCAGAAAAATTGTGCCTATTGCTGAAGGTACAGGCTAGTAAATCTTACTGGAAATATATAGATGTCAGAAAGCTTTACACCTGGAATCAAAGAGAGACAGTACAAAAGCAGATCTTCTGATGAAAATGACATTGTCAACTGATATCAAAGTCACAATTTTAGAGGTCAGTAATTTATAGTGTATTTCCAGTGGAGTTTTGCTGGCTTGCCTCACATTGAACTCTTTCTGTCCCTCAGCGATGACTCAGTAATTTATCATAATCCATTTTTCAAATAAACAGGGACAAGTGAACTTCAGAAGGCTCAACATTCAGATTCAATTTGAGTAAACAGATAAATGTTCAAAGGTTTATTCAGAGTTTGGTCTCAATTACCTAATACATCTTGAGTCCTTGAGTTCCCGGAACTGGTAACCTTTTCTACTTGGTCCCTAAACTCTTCTCTATATAGAGTACCTTGATAGGGTGAAGATTAGGTCATCTTCCTCTTTATAAAACTCTCCTTTTCAGAAACAAGGCCACTGGTTGATATTTTCTGTAAAAGAAGGAGGAATAGTAGCTGAGCTGGAGGTCATTTATTGCTTAATAACTCCAGACACAAACAAACACACAAAAAGCACCCAGATTTTGGTTTCAACTTGTATAAGTTCTTGAAGATGCTGGGAATTCAAACTTGGATTTGAAATTTCCAAAGTACCTCCTTCCAAAGGAGATTTGAATTTTGAATTTGTACCTCCCATTCAAATGAGGTCTACAATTACCGCTATAATAAAGTACTTTTGCAAAACTAAAAGAAATCATAACAGCAAAAGGGTGAAAATGATGTACGATTAGCAAGAATAGGAGGATTTTGCCCCTAAATGAATCTTACAATGTATGAAAGGAAATCTGTACAAGACAAAAAGAAAAAAAAACCAAACTTTCTCTGAGCTAGAGCACCTTGAGCTCTATGAAATAAAACCAGAGATGTTGGAGAGGGTCCCAGGGAGGGTCACAAAAATGATCAGAGGGTTGGAGCACCTTTCCTGTGAGTTCAGGCTGAGACAGTTGGGGTTGTTCAGCCTGGAGAAGAGAAGGCTCCAGGGAGACTTTATAGCAGCCTTCCAGTACTTAAAAGGGGCTTACAAGAAAGACAGGGACAGACTTTTTAGCAGGGCCTGTAGTAATGGAACAAGGGGTAATGGATTTAAACTAAAAGAGGGCAAATTCAGACTGGATATAAGGAATAAATGTTTTACAATGAGGGTGGTGAAACACTGACACAGGTTGCCCAGAGAGGTGGTAGGTGTCCTATCCCTGGAAACACTGAAGGTCAGGTTGGACAGGGCTCTGAGCAACATGATCTAGTTGAAGATGTCCCTGATCATTGCAGGGTGGTTGGACTAGATGACCTTAAAGGTTCATTCCAACCTAAACCATTCTATGATTCTATGTAGGACTAAGATCTGCTCTCATTTATGATAATCTAAATCTGAAGCAGTGATATCAAGCTTGAATCTTATATAAATCTGATACCAACAAGTTATTGTACTACCAATAAGAGTCGTGATAATTTTTTTCTTTTATGTTTTAAGAACAGATTGGTGAAGTTTCTTTGGACTATTGGTAGTAATTCTATTCTTTCAATGAGCACTGCTTCCCTTTGTCTCCTTGTTGCTGGGTGATGATCTGGAGAAACCAAGGCCTGGCCTGAAGATTTCTGTATCAAAAAATGCAATACAAAGTGCCCAAAGGGGCACTATATCCTCCCACACTTTCTACTTCTGAGATACCGTGGTCACTGCTCTGTGGAGAAAAACAGTGGCAAGGACAGAGTATGACCATGAAATGGCTTCTGTAATGGAGTATAGAGCATAGTCATTCTGGGATTGTTTTGTATAATGTTTATCGCAACCATGAAACCATGGTAGCGCAAATATATATCCCATCACCTATTCAGAATACTTCTGTCAAGTTCATTCAAGATATTCTGGAGCTGTAGAGATCTCAGATGGAAATAAAAATCTCAACAGGAAGAGAAATTATCCAAATAGGTATTTGGTTAATATCTGAAGTAGGATTTGAAGACATATATTATCATGTCAAAATTTTTCACCTTTCTTACAACTTTTTTCACATTATCTTTTGTCAACAGATTTTTTATAGCTTTTAAAACACATCCATCCAGAAGCATAGTCAGGAAAGGGACTGCAGATCATATGAACCATTCAGGCAGTCTAGATGGCTACTTAGACCTTACTCCTCCTATGGCAAATTTCCTCACCTGGCAGGGCATAGAGAGTCATAGCCAGTAATAATAAGTGACAGATAGCTTGTGACTTTATGACAATCTAAATGTGTGTAATAACAAACAACATCAAAATTCTTAGGCAATCACACTATCATGTAGCCACAATACTAGCTGTGCATCCTACCCTCCATGCACAATGATTTTCACTCCGTTTCTCTCCTGTATAGCTCTCCTTTGCTTCTACCAGGGCTGCTCTTTCCCATTTGCAGAGTCAGGGCATAGTTACAGAGAAAGCTGCACACCCAGCCCCTTTTCACCACTTTGATATTCCTTTCTCTTCTCCCAAGGATGTGCTATATCATATGCATGATTACCGGGGGTTCTATGTTTCCAGGAGAGGAGTAAGGGCAGGAGGGTTATCCCGTATCTAGGGGATTAAAGAAGGGAGGGAAATATTTCCGAACCATTTGGTGTTTTAGAGGCTATCACAAGTTGAAGTCTCTCCGGGGCACAGCCCAACCACACAAGGGAGATTATTGTGAAAGAATAGTTAGTGGAGTACATAAACAAACAAAAAATCATGATCATGCTATTGCCAATGTCCACTGACTTTTTCTAAAGGCAACATATATGAAGGTGCAATAACATAGTTATTTGCCTTAGTATTAGAAATGATTCAAATAAAATTGTCCCTTACAGTGAGGTGAAACATTCTGGAGACGTTATAAAGTTGTATAATATCAGTCCCAGTCACTTGGAGGTAGAATATGTGCCGCCATCCTCCATAACAAGGTTCAAATATGTATATTCACCTTTGATAGTGAGAATCTGTATTTTCCCAATAAATCCCTATTGATGCGTATGCATCTGTATCCTGGTAACTCAACAATCTCAAGAAGGGTTTTTTTTGTTTTCTTTGCTTTTCATGAAACAGTTTGCTTTTGAATTAGTTCATCTCTATGATCATTTATTGTTATTGCTGTATTTTATGAAGGACCCATTTGCAGGCTGATCAAATAAACAATTCCTGTGGACTCAGATATGAACTACACAGACAGAGGAACTCCCACTCTGCATTTTAAAAGCTGCATTTGAGCCTATCACAAAGTAATTCATTTTAATGACATGGACATTTTCATAGCATAGTAGTCTGCTTCTACAAAAATCCCAAGACCAAAGCATTCTTACCTTCTACAAAAATGTTGAAGTAAGGCAAGTAAAACGTTTGATGTCAAGGCAAGAAATAATATCAGTCTATAACAATGTTTTGCAAAATGATGACCTTAATTCCATTATACCAAATGCCTTCTGTTGATGCAGTCATTTTTTATGACAGATTTTAGTGGGAAGGGAAAGCAGTTCGTTGCAGTCATGATTATATGGAAACTCAACTGTCTCACTAAGTCAAAGAACAGCGGGGGCTATACTGCTGGTGAAAAATATAACTGCATGTTAATGCTCACTGAGGTCAACAGCAGAACTTGTGTGGACTTTAGTAATGCAGAATCAGGATTTCATTGTTCAAATGTTCCTTATTTTCTCCCTTATGGGTTGTAAAAGATACTACTTTGCATAATAATTGAATGGTTATTGAGTTACTAGGATAGAGATAGGTGCATAAGCATTGAAAAAATTCTCACTGGCAAAAGTAATGTTCTTCCTGAGTTTAGTCCTGAATTAGCCATCCAATCAAATGCAAGTCTTTTTTATGTATTTTCCTCCCACCTTTGTCCTTATTAGTTGGCTGTCTCTAGGCAATGATGACACAGGTACATGCACTACTTAATTTACTACCCATTCTTTGACTGACTGCCATCTTAAAAGTGTCTCTTACTAAAAGTGCTTGCTTTTGCCTCTATACTTCTTTTTTGGCTTATACTGTTCTCTCCTTTCTCTTCCCCACCCCTCAACTTCTGTTCTGATCAGCATTTCCTAGGTGCTCTCTGCTCTGACAATGAATTAATTTCTTTTGATTTTATTTCTTCCTGTCTCTTCATCTGATCTCTGTTCTTTCTTAAAGTTGAGGTCTCTAATTTTTGCTCTTTTTAAAGTGAACTCACAAGTAGTCTTTGAACATGTCCTTAAAAGTTCAATTTTCTTTTTAAGGGTTTCTGGCTTACTGGAAATAGAACTTAAAAGCTGGAAACAGTGTAAAACAATCATAAGAGCCTGTGACTGAGGAACAGAATTTGGTTCAGAACATGGGGTCAGCAGGAGGGTTTCAGCTAAAAGTGAAGCGATGGTACTTTACTCCCTCAGTTGTGTTGAGTTGTGTTTTTTTTTTTCTGGTGATGTTAACTTTTATTATTTGTGATTTTGATGTCTTTTGTTTGTTCTTTTAAAGTGTCAATACAGATGGTACTAAATGATAATGCCATTAGTGGCCACTTACACTAGTAGTCTCGGCATTGGCAGACTATATTCTTAAATTAAAGAAGTTGGCCAGATTGGATTATTATTACATGTGTATATTTTAATGATCACACTTAATGATTTTCTGTCTAGGTCAGCATCATTCCTGTTTTATTATCAGCAATATTCATATCCACCATCTAGTTATGTTTTATACATGTTCCTAAATAAAATTACATCACTAATTTAATGATTTCAGATCATGTGAAAAGAATTTTAGAAAAACCAAATCTCTCCTTCTTAAATAAAGCTTACAATTACACAAAGTGTGAATTGGAGGTATTAATAATGTGCATTTTCAGTTTATTCTTGACTGATGAGTGGGTCGGTTTTAATCAGATGCAGTTAAATGTCTCTGCATGAGACATTGCACCATTTGATCAAAAGAAAGAATAGAGAAAGCACTGCTGTCACAAATACTTCTTATGATGTCACTGGAAGAAAAAACAGAGTTGGTTTCTTAATAGTGAATTCTTCCTCATAAAATGATTATTTGACTGGTGTATCCCTTAGCAATTTTAGCACAGAAATAAACAAGGCACAGGCCTGATTGCTGTTGAACTTTGACAATGTCTACTAGTGATCACAAGTATTCAGTTTTTTCTCTGTAACTCACACTATCAGTTCATTATGCTTATTTTGATTTATGTAGCTGAGAGAAATTCAGTTTAACCTTACACTTCGACAGAAGAGCCAACTTGCCTATGAATCTGAGTTAAGTCCATGAGAAACAGTGAAGTAAAATGTATTCTGTAGTGGCCAGCATGCGTGGTCCAACCAGGCAAGTCAGTAGACAGTCACTGGACTCATCAGGTATCTAGAATTAAGCAAATGCTGAAATGATTTGTCAGATATTGAATTAAGTAATCTCTTTAGCTCTCAGCTAAAGAGATGAATGACTGGGAACACTGAAATTTAAGGTAGTGAGTAAGTTGAAGGAGGTAAGAAAATTCCTCTCTTTATCTGAAGGAAGAAGAGGGATAGTTTCAAAGTAGTGAAACAGACAAGTTGAAACATATTTAAGAAAGATTTCCTTTCTACAGCATGTTGTAATACATATTAGGGAGCTGCAAAACCAGATTATTTTCTTTGACAAGATTCATTAGTTTTGACTGACTTCTGCCAGGGAAATTCAAATAAGCCGTGTTGAAACTATAAATGACTTGAGGTTTGGAAAAAGTTTATCTACTTTCAATCTTCATTTTCTATTTGATCAAATGAGAAACAAATAATTATAGATGTATTGAAATATTGAATAATATTAAGATATTATTTAATATAATTTTGAGGAAAGCCTTAAAGAATTCCTGCTACGGCTTGCAGATGAAAAAGCTTATCTAAAGACAGCTATTCAGATCATTTGGTAAATTGGTTCCAAATATATAACAAGCATTTGATGCAGCTGAAAGTAGAATGTTGTTGCAGCTGTAGTGGCTTAATGGTATAAAAGTGAGGCGAGGTTTGTAGGAAGAGGCACTTTTTCTATTGGATCAACAGGTTTAACTGGAAAATCACTGCAATCCCAAATCTCATGCACAAAGCCCTCTTTACCTCAAGGACAGCTCCAAGTAAGAGAAAGTTAAAAAAAAAGAAAAAAAGCAAGTCAACAGTAAAAAAGAGAGAGAGGAAAGCTGCCACAGAATACATAATATCCCAGTAGTTAGATCAGTCACTGGAGGCATGAGAGATGCATCCTTTCCTGTTCTGAAATGGATGAGTGCCTTAATATCTAGGCTTTCCAGCATTCGGGTGCGTATCTGTCTGATTTTGATCAGGGTTTCGACACAGAAATGAAGAAGAGCTCACGTGGGCCTCTTTTTTGAGTATATATCTGATCTCATAAAAGATACTTCTCCTTACAAAACCTGCCTGGAGTTAAGTTTTACACACATCATAGTTAAAGGACGTGGGACTTTGTCCTGAAAAGCAGTGATTCTGGAAAGGGATTGGGGGTCATGGTGGATAAATAATTGTTTATGAACTCTCAGTGCAAAGCTGTGACAAGCAGGATGCTGGCAGTCCTTGAATGTGAAACAGGCATGTTAGCAGGGAGGAGGGAGAAGGCATAGTCTCCCATATAGAGGGCTGAGGAGACCACCACTGGTGAGCTGTATGTAGTCCTGAAGTGTGTGCTTCAAAGGGAATATTGCAAATTTAGCAGTTTCAGAAAAGATAGACAAAAGTTATTCCAGCAAATATATCTCAGAGTGAAAGAGTTTCTGAAAGAGAAGGACGAGATGTGGTATTGAAACAATCTATATGTAGACTTGACAAAAGAAAACTGGTATTTACTTTAATATAACAAAAGCACAATAACAGTCAGTGATTGGCAATTAAGCTAGAGAAATTCAAACTGGAATTAAGGTCTATTTTTTAAGAGTAGACAGGTAACTACTGGAATAATTACCAAAGAACACAGAAAAAGGATCCTATTGGTTGAATTGGATATGTCTTTTCTAAAAGACACCAGCTGTGACAGCCCAGACACTGGGCTTCCGGAATTTTAGAGAAAATTACTCGGGCTACTTTCTGCAGGAATTGCTCAGGCTTCAGATTCTATTAATCTAGGGACCTTGCAACCTTTCAGTCCCTGGCACATGCGCACTGAAAATAACGTCTCATTATAGCATTCCTTTTGCACATTTTAACTCTGAAAGACTCTTAGCAATGAACAGAACACAAAAAACCAAACAAAAAAGAAAAGCTCACAGACTCTGATCAGTCAGGAACTGGCCAAGGAGGAAGTGGCAACAGCAATCCCTGGTCTCAAAGGCAGTATCAGTGGCCACAGAATCACGAACAGCATGAGATTAGCTCACTGTTTGCCCTTATTAGTGTTGTTCAGGAACTGGTGATCGTTAATAGTGTTCTCCTTAGCAGTAAAAAAGAATGCACAGATGTCACTTACATGCTCAAAATGGGCATTACAGAGTAGAGTTATTGAATAAGTGATCTGCCAGACACTGCTGCACCACCCAGTAAGAATTAGTAAGAACTGATATAGGAGATGGTCCCTGAACTACACAGTCATATGTATGGTTTTCTGCTCTTTATTACAACTGTGCAGCAATATTCGCCCCAAGCTGACTTGATCAGTTTTGCTGTAAGGATGACCTGGTAACAATTGGTACTAGTCACGATTCAGCAAGTCACTCAAAGGGATGAGTAGTCCAAATGATGTGTTTTAAGCTGAGCACGTTGACACTTTTTGCTGAGTGAATGCCATGCAAAAGAAGCTAATCAGGAAGCAGCCATGGTCAAAAGCAAGGATAAATACACAGCTTAAAGTCGCTTCCAGCCTTTCATTTTTTATAATTTTAGGCAGATTTTAGGGATTGCTGGAGCCCAGAGCCTTGATTTCTTGCAGACTTGGCTTAAATGTCCTTGCAGTTCATATGCCAGACTTTCCCTCCCCCGCGCTGTTGAGGCAAGAGCTGATGTTGAACACCCTCTTTCCTATCCTGAGCTGTTATTATTAGCACATGGAATTTCCGTCTCCTCCTCTGTTTGAAATCCAAGAATTTAACAGTAGGAAAAGAAACCACCCAACCATCCTACAACCCTTCTTTTCTATTTAATCTCAACAGAGCTTTTTGCCAAGAACCTTTTTTCCATTTTCTAATCTCTTCAGGCCAACCTTAGCCTCCAGCTCTAAAGGACTGCTCTCATTTTATGACTAGGAGCTGCTACAAAGAGTTGTTCATTCCAGTGTCTATTGCCTTTATCACCTCAGGAGCTTCCTGCTTCTGTTTGTTGTCTTCTGATGATGCTTTATTTAATTGAAGACAGTTTCTCATTAAAATTCTTATTAATTAATAATAATAATTCTCATTAAACTTCTGATTAAATTTCTCATTGGAATGACCTAGACCTGTTTGCAGTGAAAATATTACTATTTTTGTTCCTTGTATGGTGATATCTATCTTTCACATATGACCCGATCTTGTTCTTGTTATGTTCAGTGGGAAAATCCTTTTGTATTTAGGAGGAGCCAGCCCTTATACCTAATGAACACTGAAAGCAATGCACTGTAATAAAATGTTTAAGCTACTTCTTAAAAAAAACCTCAAGTGAAAGTTATTTTAGCAATCAGCAAAAAAAATATAATCAAACGATGATTTAAGAACAAGGCCTCATATTTGTTCTCAATTTCAACAGCTCCCGAATAAGCCTAAAGGCACAATTCAAAGACTTTAGCTATTGGACTGCCTGAAAATTAAGAGTCTGGCCTCAGTAAAGTCATTCAAAGAGTATGAGTCAGGCATCTATGCTCTAAGCACTACTAATGGCTCTAAATCTAAGCTCTGAAGACTTCCAAAGGATAATTTACAGGGACTGGTGAGAGTTATGTGCCTCAAAAGGATAATAAAAAACAAGTAATAATAAGCTGAGCAAGTCACTGAAAAGCTATAGAAAAGGCATAAGAGAGGGTGCTGAATTCTCACCTTTTTCTGAAGCCTTTGTGAATTCAAGGTTTAAATAGTCGAGCTCTTATCTCTTCATGCATCCATATACCTATAGACCTGCAGAGAAGGACTTTCATCAGGGAGAAAAGTAAGAAACAAGTCTATAACCTGATAGTAGTAGATCTTCATCTCTCCTGCTTCTGTCCCATTAGATGCCAGAAGTTTTTTGTGCAGAAGAGTGGATTATAGGTGGGCACAGATGCAGCACTTGGAGTCAGCTCCATATTATCATGTTCTCAACATTCATCTACAGGCTGTAGATAGATTTCTCTATATTTTTTGTGGCTTAGCTTTCAGAAGTGCCTGTTTCTTACCAGTCACTGTGAATTATGCTTTGGAGATTGTTAAAGTATATTATTGACTGTGTAGGAAGCCCAGTTTCTTCATTACAGCTTTCTGAATCATGTACACAGACTCAAGCACAAGATTTTTAGGCAAAGTAATGTCTGTGAATTTTCCATCCTTTGATTATAGGAGGAATTGGGATTTGGGTCTTCAGGTGCCATTGTGAGAATGTCAGTAATTCTGATTAACTGGTGCATTTTCAAAGAAGAATGTGGAACAAATGGATCATTAAAATGAATTGGAAATTATACATGCATTATGTTAATATAAGACATAAACAAACAGTCCAAAGGAAGAGATTACTCAACAGAAATTTCCCTTTTCCACTGTTTTTAAATCAGAAGGAACAATCAAGTAGAGTGTTTGTAATTCATCCCACAGCAATAATAAATAATGCATCTTTTTCATACCCAGATTCCACTTTGATGCACCTTCCTTGTGAAAACAAAGCAAGAATAAAAGTCCCACTGGATTCTGCAGTTCCCTTCCCACCTCCTTTAAAGCAACAAAACTGCTTGTGGAGAAAGTCAGGAACAAAATCTGTTACAACAACAATGGAACCATCTTAACATCCATGCAGTGTACTAGTAATTTTAGGATGAAGACAGATATAGCGCCCTTTTGATAATTTACACAATTTGTGAGATGTTGCTGTTTCCTCCTTTTTTTTTTTATTATTGTGCCTAATATCTACATATTATGGCTAAAAAGGCCACTTCTTTGAGTGCTGACAATTATACAAAAAGATTTTTCTTAACACAAAATAGACTACATTTAAGAAATCCTTATATGGAGTTATACTTTGGAATAGTAATCTTCATACTAATTGAGTTCTCAGTATATCAGGTGACATGACTCAAACTCACATCTGCTCTTTATATTGACATTAACAGCTGAGAAAAGTCCTTTAGTGGCCTACTTGCATAATTCTGTTGTTGGGCAGGATCATTATAAAGTGTGATCTCTTATGGTGAATTATTTAATATTGGTACTATAACAACAGCTGAAGGATTTAATCCCATCAAGCCATGTTTGAAAGAGGAAGAGGGCAAAATAATTTTTTCACCATACTTTTCTTCAGCTGTTTTCCATATTGCCATTCATATTCTTTCTTCCTAAAGACTTTCCTTTTTCTCTATGCCCTTAGTGTGTTAACAGAGAGCTGTTATAATATTGTAGTATGGTACCTGACATGAAGTTACACATGTGGTATTTTTACAAATCACCGGTAATGTACTTCCTACACATTGTTTTTAAAATATTTAAAAAAAGAGACAATTTCCTAAAACACAGAAGACATCCCACTAACACTGAAATTCAATGGAATATGTATGTCCAATAAGCATTTGTGTCTTTGCATTTTTTCTTTGTTATCTACAACAAGGTTACAGTTATCTTTTGTCTGTATAACCCACAGAAGGTCAATTACTCCAGGTTCCCCTGTACCTTTGCAGTGAAGTGTGAGTTAGATATACGTTGTAGTAATCTTCAGTGTGTGTTCCTTCTCAAAAGCTTTAGAATAAAAAATAAAACTACTTTTGAGAATAAAGTACATGTTCTTTCATCAAACACATATTTAAAATTACACAATGTAAATAAATATCCTCTCCCACCCCTCCAAAACAACAACAACAAAAAAGGTAGTATCTCCCATGCACACACCTTTTTCCATTTGTAGCCATTTTGTTGTATGGGTGCTGCCACATGGTGGAATGCCCTAAACATAAGATTCATCAGAAGAGAGCCACACAGACAAAAACAGCAGAGCACTAGAGGAACTCAGGGAGCCTGCAGGGAGAATTAAGATGTTTCATCCCTTTCCTTCCAGCTTCCTCAGCAAGGCTTGCTCTACCAGCCTTGAGATTCTGCTCATACCACTTTGCAAACCAATGACCTTTAAATCTTTTTCATGCTGACAGACATTCCTAATGAAAGAGGCGAGTTTCGTTTCAGAGAACTTATGCAGAGGCTCACAGAGGAATTGTGGCACTTCAATTTCATTTTAGGCTTCATTCATGTACTTAACTCTGAGGGGATTCGCAAAAAAAAAGCTGCTTTGCTGCTGGAGTGCTTCAGCATGCACAGGCACCAGAAATTTTCAACACAAAGCTTAAGAAGCTGCCTAAAGTTTTGCTGCTGTGCTGCTGAGGAAAGCCACCAAGCTGGCTGAGCTGCATGAGTCAGTGCCTAAGGCTGTCAGGAATTCACAGCCTAGGCATCCCTCTACCAAAGTCCCCTGATAAGCTTCGCAGTACACCTAATACATCCTGACAGCATGAAGGTCAGCCCAAAGCACAGGAGCCACAGTTATTTCTGTTCAAAAGAAGTGATTATTTCAGGTTGCCTTCCTTTCCAGAACTGCTCAGTCTTTTAAAGAGCTTACCAAGGAAGCGAGCTTTACTAGTTTAATGATGGTGATACACTGCTGCAATTTCTGTCCGGTTTGGGGGATTTTGTATAATTTGGAATTAAAGAAATAAATTAATTGATCCAGTCTCATCTGGCAAAACGGACACATTGAATAGGGAATAGGGTTCTTCAGTCACAAATCCTAAATTCATACAAGGCGTTTAATCTCCTGGCATTTCTGTTTGACTAGCGTTACATCTGTCAAGTTGCCTGTTAGGAAGCCATATTAAAGATCATAATTCTCCCCAGTGAGTGTGTAAATATATTCATACATAAGTTCTTAGGTATGTAAGTTTCTTAATATGTTACTGTTAACAGATTTTGATTAAACTATACCTTTAATTGCAGGTGTAACAACATTGAGCATGACAACTCCTAATAGTCTTTCTGAATCTGGGCTTTTGTGTCTGCTTCTGAAAAGAATGGGAATAAAGATTTTGGTTGATACCTAGCCTCAAGGAGTCTTTGCTTCCAATGGGAATGTGATTCCTGACATTTCTTTCATGAAATATTGGGTTTCAAGTCACATAACACTGGGTCACTGAACTAGATTCACTACTTCCTCCCCAAGTAAAACCAAAATGTCTGTGAAATTAGACTTTGGTGAGCCGAATGCAGGGGATAATCATTGGATTGGCCCTGCAATGTATGGATATACTATTTTTTTTTTCATTGGAGAGAGTCTGGAATCCTGAGACACGCAATGACCTGGGAAATTTATACTTTGCTTCAACTGACTCGCGTGAAACCTGCTTTTGCAGTGATATCGTCTAACCATACACTGTGTTGAGTTTGCCATAACAGTCAGATATTGCTGAACATTCGTGCTTAGAAAACACAAGATTCAGCTCACTTGTCATCTCAGCTGAGCTTAAATGGTTCTCATGTGGGTGAAAACATAAGGGATTACACGGTATCATTCTATTAAATGTTTTCTGCAGTCTATTTCCACATGCTAACAGCTTTAGTATCCTCACTTAATTCCATCCTTTGACTTATGTATTTTTTATTTATCTGGTGATGCGGCTAACCCAACAGTTATTTTTTTCTCTTTTACCTATTTTTTCCCAGGATATCTTGTCCTCACTTTTATAGTCTTACTCTGTGAAGTTGATAAGAGCCCTGCTTGCTCCTGCACACTGTCTACCTTTTAATTTAGCTTCCTCTAGGACAGCATTAGCAAACATGGCCACAAAGACTGACATCTATTAAGATTTTGTCTAACTTATGGGCATTGGCACTATAAAGAAAAGAAAATAGTTTGAAAAAATTCTTTGCCTGCTGTCTCTACTCTCCCTAAAAAGACAGGATTCTTGTGTAAGATTTTCTTACACACTGTTTATGATAAGAACAAAGAGTACCAGTTATGATTTGTATTAGAAACTCTCAAATGCTCAGTATAATCCTCTCCCTGCTCCCCAAGCTGCAAGTAGTTCAAATGTAGGTCAGGCAGTACATAAGAACATCTTTCAAACCACTCAGCTCTATTACCCACAACTCAGCTGCTTGTTCCTCAGCTGGTCCTTTGCTGTCTGCAAACTTATTATCTATGGCCTACAGGAAAAAAAAAAACACGTTTTTTTCCAGAAGCTAACAAAAGTCTGTCTCATTCACCATTTTATGGTTTTGAGATTTCAATCCCTAGCTATTCAAAACGCTTTATAAGAGGTCAATAAGAAGTGGGACATGACAAAACACATATTCTTAAAGCTGTGTAATACAATTGCATGCAAGTAATTTTCAGCCCCAGGTATGCAGCAAGACCTGGGTAAAAGATTTAGGAAAGTATAGCTTTTAAAATGTCATCCACTTACTTGTTCCATATATACAGTCTGTGGGTTTGCCCTTTTGCTGCCTGTAACTTGGTTTTACTTGTCATATGTTAACCAATCTTACATTTTTTTAACTTACCAACCATATTAAAAAGGGAAAAATAGTTTTAAAACTTCACAATAGTGAAGTTCAATGACTTCAATAGTCATTCCTAACACAATAGCTCTCTTTCTCTAAGGAATAAGACAGTTAAAGGGGGACCTGAATGGTGCCCACATATTCCAAACACAGGTCAATAAATCTCACTTGTATAGAAATCACTCAGAAAAAACATAATTTAGAAATGAACAGGCATTGCAAATATGTAGTGTGTGAGGCAAGACTTCACTTTTGGGAGGATTTTGACTTGAGAAAGATATCTTGCTGACTGCACAGTGGCAGAACCTCTTGTTACCAACTGAACAGGAGAAGAAAAGATGTTTTGTGTAATGTAAAATTAATTTTTGTTTATGCAATAAAGACTGTTTCATGTCTCACATCGTAACTTGAAAAAAAAATAAATGAAAAGGAAGAGAGAAATAGTAGACACTAATTGGAAGGGCAGTTTGCAAGATTCTAGGGAGATGGCCACAAACTAAATCTTTAAGTCCCAATCAACTGATTACAGGTCTTTATACAGAGAGCAGTTCCTAACCTTGTCTCCACTCTAGTTTGGCGCTAGGTAAGAATTTTGAGGATTATCATTCCTTTGTGTCTCTTACAGATCCTGAAAATAATAAAAACAAAATGTTTAGAAAAAAAAATAGTTTCTTCCACTGACTAAAACTTCTATGCAGATTTCTCTAGTTTAGCACTGTGTAAATCAATGATTTAGGATTGGTTCATTTCAAACAAGAGTGGTGCTAACCCATAAGATTTTGCTGAACTCTATAGATTTCATGCTGGGACTAACATGCAAAGAGTTTGACAAAAATGCTTTGCATCCTGCAGCAGTTCTACGCAGAGCAGTCTCTCTGGAAAAACAATGCAAAATGAGTTATCATATTGCTGCTATTTATCATGGGTGACCACAAAAGAGAATGGTCTGGAAACAGGACAGAAAGCTTATGGTCAGCCTGGCTGTACATCTTTTCTCTGTGGGCACAGTGGAAGACGCCTCAAGTTGTTTTCTGTTCTGCTGGAGCAGTACAGAAAAACAAGTTCTAGAAGGGGCCCTCCATGACCTCTGCGCCTTTTGTATAAATTTGTATCACACAGAAGATCCAACTGCAGTCAGTTAAATTGAGTTTGGGGCAAGATTATGATATCATTGTGCCATTAGCAGTCTAGGCCCAAAGCTTGGTCTGGATTCTATTTTATTTTATTAATTACCTTCAAAAATGCTGTTATTAATTCCATTGCGCTTTTTCACTATCGTGTGGTTCGAGGGACATTCACTGCCTGATGTAGACAAATGCTTTTTTCCACCAGATTGGATTTTTTCCCCCACTCCCAAAGGCAGCTTCCATCATAACCATCAGCAGAGGATCTGCCTGGATAAAGAAGGAGAGCAGGGTCAGGAAAACTGATGGGGAAGTGATGGGAGTCAGTGGGATTGCTGGGAGGGACATGTTACAAAACTGAGACTAGACACAGATGTAAGGGAAGAACAAGGAGCCTGGGAGAAGGTTTTCGGGAGGGAATAAGAAGTTGTGATTAGAAGCTGCTCACGCAGCCCACCCTTGCTGACATAGCCTGGATAACAACAGCTGTTAAGACAGAAACATGAGCATGAGCGTGTGTGTAAATCAACGCTCCGAACCGCCTAAGAGCACATTTGGTCCCAATTTGATCCTGTTAAAGAGGAAAACAGTCATCAGTCAGATTAAACAGTAACCATGGAATTACAAAGAGATTTTGGAAGCAAAGATGAAGTCGAGAAGTACTATAAAAGAAGCATGAAATTTTGTACGAGTATGGAGACACCTTGAAGTGAAAACAGCAGCAAACCTGTTTTGACACTGCTGGAAGTCTCCCTGCTGATACCACAACCTCTGTCAAGGCCACACAGAGCACCCTTCTCATCAGATGCCTTGGGAACCTTGTATCCATGCGCTGGACAGTCCCTATGGAATGTGATGAGTAGATCTGCACCTCAGGTGTGCACAGGTGACCTCAGTAAGGACTTTCTCGCTGGTGTAGGGATTAGCAGCCTGCAGAAGTGGCACGAGTCTACATAAACCTAGAGCACCCTCATCTCTAACAGCAGGCACGTGCAAGCAGGGGAACCCACACCCCCAGGAGGGATGTATGTACTGGTAACCAGCATTTTGAGGGAAAGGGTTGTGTCAAGGTGTGTATGCTTCTAGGCACTAGCTGTGGAAAGGCATTTAGAAATGTGCAGGTGTATATTCATAGCTTGTGAATGTTTAGAATTGTGTTGCTGACCTTGATCATGAATTTATAGTTCCCTGATCTGTCATCAACAGGTCAATAAATCACTTTGGTCATATTTTGATTTAAACTATGTGAACTGAGAAGTTTTTCCCCAAGACAGAGATTAGGACTGGCAGCTGTTGTGAGGCAGATAGAAGATGAATAAAGTAAGGAGCATGGAAGAGAGAGCAAGGACAGATTTGCAAAGAAAACTGGGAATGGAATCAGAAGAATCAAGACAGACTGGCAGCAAGAGGTGGCTAAATGGGGGTTTTAGGGTGATGTGAAAGATTGTGCCAGGTTTCTTCCTTAGAGTCTGAAATAAAATCTAGGATGCCCAAAACTCTTATCTGCTGTCTAAGAAAACATGTATCTCATCCCATTTTGATGTTGGTCCAGGAGAAAAACAACCTGCTGCTATTGTCATTTGTTAATTAATCCAAGAAGAAGAGAAATGTGCTGTGCTTCTTAAGGTCCAGATTCTGTCAGTGAACCAAGTAGGTGTAAGGATCATGCCACGGATTGGGTTTTGCTTCTAGTACAGATGCCATTTCCTCTCAGAAAAATATGATCATGGCTGTGAAGTTACACTGCCAAAGTTTAGAAATGAACAGAATCAAGGTTACCAGTATGACCTCAATTTGGCCACCTTTTCCATAGTCTTTAACTACAGGATCATAGAGCAGTTCTCTCAAGAGTACACCTACCTAACTCAGTGCATCGAAAGGACTTAATTAGCATCTGTTCAATATTTTTTTTTAGCCTCGTTGTTCAATATGTTGCCCTAGGCCTTATTTAAAAAACACTGTTCAAGCTGAGCTCTGAAAACAAAATTATTAATTTCCTCCTGGGCTTTCTGTGATGCTCATCACCTGAGAATCTGAGTGCTTTACCGACAATTCATTCATCATTGTAAAACCCATGCAAAACTTGAGGGCATTATCTCCATTTAGGAGACAGAAAGCTGAGACGGAGACTAAAGTAAAAAACATTGGGTCCAATGTGAAATATTTCAGGCTGTCAAAATTATGTTTTAGCATTACCCAATAACTTACATATTGATATTGGTTCCCATAGACTTTGCTAGCAATGGAAACCGTTCAACATTTTGCAAAGCAGGCCTAGAGGTACAGACCAGGCACCCAAATGTGAAGAACATATTTGAGTTTAAAATGATTGCATACAGAGATTTCAGAAGGGACAGGTATAGAACTAATTTTCTGAGAAAAACTGAGCCACATCTCCTGTTCCTGCAGTCCCCTGGTTCAGTCACTGTCTGCCTGCCAGCTTCTGAAATGAACAAGGAAACTGGATTCATAAAAATATACCCCATTCCTCCATTTCATTGATAGAATCATAGAATCATCTAGGCCAGAAGGGACCTCCAAAGGTCATCTAGTCCAACCTCCCCGCAGTCAGCAGGGACACTCCCAACTAGACCAGGTTACCCAGGGCTTCGTCGAGCCTCACCTTGAATGTCTTCAGGGAAGGGGCCTCAACCAGCTCCCTGGGCAACCTATTCCAGCGCTCCACCACCCTCACAGTAAAGAACTTATTCCTAATGTTTAATATAAATCTGTTCTTCTCAGATTCTCAACAATGACCCCTTGTTCTGTCATTGCCAACCATTGTCAAGGCATCTGTGTGTTAGCTGAGGCCAATGTTCTGAAGAGTAAATAGTAAGTGACCTGTGGCTAAAAATTATATTATAATACAACATGTCAGCATGCATGGAGGCATGGCAGTACAATGACAATGGAGGTCTTCTAAAATGTCTAAACTTTAGTCCTTTAATTGTATTTCTTTACATAAATTAATGTGCAAACAAGTATTTGGCTACTTATGTATGCAGTAAAAAGTAGAAGCTTTTTGAGTTACCAGCACTGATGAATATGAAATGTAACTAGGAAATAGTCACTCCCAACTGCTTACTCTTTGGAGACAGAGAAAAGCTTTTGAGCATTTTGTAATTGATAAGCAGTAATATGCAAAGCTAAAGATCTATTTTCTATTGCTTTCAGGCACAATTAATCTTGAGCAGCTTGGACAGCCAGCTCTTCTGGATTACAGGAGTGTCAGAAAAATATGAAAGCTCCACAAATTTCTTGCTAGGGCTCTGTGTTATTCCAGTTGCGAACTCACTAAGATCCTCAGCAAACTTTCTAGCATGACATTTGATTAAATTAGTCCCCACATCTATGTCAGGAAAAAATACACTTCATGTTTTCAGCTAAACAATGTAAATCTGGTCAATTTTACTGTATCTGCTCAGTAACTGTATAAAGTAATAATTAAGGAAAGGAGCTAGCCCACTCTTCTAATATAGTATAAAGGTCTCCTAGGATAATTAAAACTGTTGCAGTATCTGCCTTTTCCCAGTGTGTGTAACATGTTGACAGCCCTCGGTTTGTCCATTCTTTGACATAGGCATTGACTTCTCCAAAGGCTGTAATGCTAGAGAGCTAATGTGGTTTTTTGACCCAATGGTCTAACCCACCTCATTAATTTTGCAGCAATTAATTTAATATCACTTTGTTGAAACAACCGTTACAGTGAATGGAGACATTTATGAAGGGACTCATTTCTCAAGTCTTCAGGCAAATTTGCAGTTGAGGGTGCAAGAATGACTGAACATGCAATCTCCATGCATCTTTTCTAGCACATATACACATTTCCTCACATAGTATTCTGCCAGGGTCTTTCAAAGGGAGGCTCTAGTGAGAGCACGACCTTGTCCTCTCCAGGAAGGAAAAAAAAAAAAACAGTCTCCTTACTATCTTCAGTATTTCCTCAGAAAGTAAAACTGGCCTTGAGTTGAAAATAGATTGCGTTCCAATAACAGCAATGCTAAAGCAAGCAATGATAAGGTGATTGTTCCTTCAAAGTACAGAAGTTGCACAGACCTGGCATCATCTACATATATTGAACAACATCAATTTGAATAACATGAATGGCCAAGATGTTCATTCTCAAGTAAAAGAATGACACCCACACTGAGATGCCAAAATAAATTGTTTAATTTTCGAAGCTACCGACTACATGTTGCACCTAAGTGAAGTCAACAGCTGAACTCTGGAAAAGCCCTGCTACAGGAACTGCAGACAGCCCTCACAACATTTCAGCTTTTGATTGCTTCATATAACACTAAGACTAACTCAGATTTCAGAACGTTGGGTTTTTCTGATGTGAGTTACCTCCAGTGAACGTAAACAGTTATGCAAGGTATCCAGCAAAGTGAAGGTTTTCCAAATTATTGTCCTTGCTTTGGATTATCATCATAACTGAAGTCTTTGCACAAAAGTTCAGAATGTTTTTTTGCTTACTTCCTGAGAAACAATAATTCATTTAAAAATCATTTTATGGGTATATAAAATCAGGATTATTAATAAACCAACATTATTTTGTTATGTATTTTCCTTATTTAGAATTCGTACATTCTTTTTGTTGAGTTGTTATTCCTTTGTCTTTCCTCCTATTGTCACAACAGTGCAGGTGATGTAATTGTCTTAGGCAATCAAAGCAACTTCCTTAAAATATGTACTAACAAGAATTAATTTTTAAGAAAAAGTGTGGTGTCTTTTTGTCATTTGTTCAATTACTTATTCACCACTGCTAATAAAAAAAAAGCACCTGTTGTGCATTTGCTTGTCTTTCATTCCATTTTGACTCAATTCTTAGTGTCTCAGTTGATTAAAAGAAGAGCAATCCACTAAGAAGGGTATTAACCTGGTTCATAAGAAACTAGAGCAAAATTCTGAGCTCTGCCACAAATGTCTTTTGTGTTCTGGGGCTGGTCATTTATCATTTAATGTATATATATACACACACATAATATAATTCAAACAATCTGATGGTTCCAAGATGAGAATTACAACACCTTCTGTGTGCTCTCCATTTCTCTGTTTCCTACTGGAAATGAAAGCTCTGTCTATCCATGCGGATATACAAGGCATGGCCCTACAGTGTCCTGATCTCCCTGTAATAACAGGAAAATAGTCCTGCCTTCACGCAATGCTGTGCACACCTCTGGCACTAGATAAAATGTTAGGAATGCTGCTGAGATTTTGTCCTGCTGTTGCCCTGCATGCACAATTACCATGTGCAGTTTTTATGATTTCATTTAATGGCTGGTGTTGTGACTCATGAATACTTCAATTAGGCATAACAGTTTATGCAGGAATGTTTGCAAGGATATCAAGTTTAGGAATTGACTGCTTGCCAAGAGCAAACAAACTTCAAAGACTTTTTTTTCTGAGAAGCTATCAAGTTGGATCTTCTAACGCAAACACATTTTAAGGCCTGATTTTCAGAATTTTTAGCATCTCCCATTTCTGTTGAAGGCAAGAGACCTGTGGTTGCCGAGGGCCCCAGAATAGTTACTGGTTTATTCAGCCTTCCTTATAGCTTATCCATTTTCACATGTGTTGGTAAACCTTTTGGGAGCAGGGGGACAGGGAAAGTTTTCTAGCATTATGCTATGGCCATATCATTGTATTTGATAAGGTATCTAAGAAATTAATTCAGTAGCAAATGTCCACAGCCACTCGGACTTCCCACACAGATTGATTTTCTCTTAAATAAACTTTGCAAGGGGACTAGATACATTTGCAAAAAGTCTTAATATACATTTTGCAATTTATATTTTCAAAAATTTTTAAGTTATTGATGTATTTTTGTTTAGTGATTTGTGGAGTTAAAGTTAAGTCTCAGTCTCTCAGGAGGACCTAGGAATCACAATCACTTAAGCATAATTTAAAATTTATCTTTCTTATTATTACAAATGGTTGGTACTTCCAGGGTGATTAATCTCATCTTTAGACAGAAATACCAAGAACTCCAGATAACTGAAAGTGATCCAGCAGTTGCTATTAGGCTCTTTCTATTGATCAGCAAAACGCATGACTGAACCCTAAAAATAGTGATGGAGATATTGTTCCAGAACTGCGTTGTATCTGGATTCCAAATATTTATCCAGGAACTTCTATGTGCACCTAAAAACTAAGACCAGAGTGATAACACTAGGTATTGGCTTGATGGCTGAACCATAGAACTTCTATACATTGGAGAGGGGAGGAGGGAGGAAAAAAAAACCTAAGAAATCAGACTGCACAGTTATTTCTTGGACATATACGTCCAGAAATTTCTAAAAATGACTCTAGCAGTAACATTTGGTGTGGTGGATTAACCTCAGCTAACAGCCAAATGCTCACCCACTTACTTGCTCCTTCCTCTCTGATGTGATGGGAAGAAAATAAAAGGAAGTTGAGAATATTTGTGGATGAAGACAATGGCAGTTTAATAGGGAAAGCAAACGCTGCACGCTTAAGCAAAGTAACAAGAAGAGTTAATTCAATACTTCCCTTGGGCAGGAAAATTTTTAGCCACTTCTTGGAAAGCAGGGCCTCAGCACGCATAACAAGTGTTTGGGAAGAACAACACCAGACCCATGGATGTCCCCCCTTCCTCATCCTTTCCTTGAAACTTTATTGTTGAGTGTGGCATCATATTGTATGGAATATCCCTTTGTGAACCTGGGTCAGCTATGCCCCCTCTGAACTCCTCATTCCAATGCCCCAGCCTACTCACTGAACATGGGCAGAGAGAGAGGGGCAGAGCGGGAAACACCGAGAGAGCCTTGACACTGTGCAAGCAGTGTTCAGCAGCAACTGAAGCTTTGGGTTTGGCCACAAAACCAAAGCACAGCTGCAATGAAGAAAGCTAACTCCATCCCAGCCAAACCCAGTACACTTGGAAAAGGTCTATTAAATACTTTTGCTTTTGACTAGGTGATATATTATTCACACTGAAACCTGAATAATACCGAAAGAGTTGTTTGCTATTCCCTTCAAGATGTTTATAGGTATCAAAACTCATTTGTTAGGGACTAACCCTACAGTCCACTGAGATGCTTCCTTTAAACAAAACTGAGATCTGAAAGTTCCATGCAGAAAGGAACTGCCAGTATTGGAAGGAATAAGCGGATCAAATACATAACTTTGTTACTGCTGCTACTCATTATTATTTCTTATTTTACTTTTTTGCCATAGAAATAAATTGAAACAACAGTACAATAGTCTTCTTTTTTTGTGACTTAGATGTTACTCATTATATTTGATACAAAATATCCTGATTTCCACAAAATATACTGATTCTAAGAAAGTTGAAAATAGGAACATGGTGCATTCTTCAGCTGAATGAAGAAAACGTTAAATTTCAAGTGTCAGTGAATGAGTCACAACAAAAAGTAGTAAGATAAAGGTGAATCTGTGCACCAGAACATTGCCTGCATCTCTCTGTTAGTAGGTACAGAAGTAAAAGGGTAATTTTAAATTGCTGGTCTGTACTGTGGAGTCTTGATAATGGGAAGAAGATATGGGGTACACTATTCTGATAATGAGAAAATTAAAGCCTTTAAAGAAAATGGGGAGACAATCTTTTTATCCACATGAGAAAGAGACCTTTCTTTAGATCTTCCTTGCAAGTGTAGGAGAAAGCACTAAGCAATCATCTCTCTGCCCTTTATCTAGATTATTAGGACAAGGACCATTTTAATGAGCATGCAGAATTGAGAGTTTTATTTTGAATCATATTTTGTCAAACTAGACACAGGGTAGAGCTTTCTTTGGCTCAGCTCTATGTCACTGCAATGAAAATCCCACAAAAAATGAATGTCAATTACATATTTCAGATATTGACATTAGAAACATTTAAAGAATGAAAAATTAAAAAAAAATCTCTGCCTAATTTTTTAAGTAACTTCTTAACCTTTTCTTCCAAACTAAATGTGTTCTGTTCTTCAGTTGATTACCATGTGGTAAACAAGTGAATGGTAACTACCCAGGTTGTGTACTGATATGCACTAAAGTTATCATAGGACATCAGTGCTAAGGTATAGTAACAATTAGGAACCAGCCTAAAAAAGGCACACAGAAGTTAAGATCCAACAAAACTGAAGGGAAATTCTGAACATGGTTTAGATGATAGGGGACCCTGAACTGGTGGAGGAAGCAGCTATCAAAACCTTAAAAAACTATATTCCTTTCTGTAACTTAGAAGGAATTTTGGCTGGTTACTTGTTTGGTGATCCACTGGCAAAAGGGGGATGCATTCAATTTCCTGCACCATCCTCCTACCACTTATTTTAACAAGGTGCGGATCTCAGCCACTAAACTCCTGCTTATTTTTCATATTTAGGGCTGTTTCCATGCTTTGGAATGATCCTTCATGGGATTCCCATGATGTTGAGAGCGTAGTGCTGGAGTAGCTGAGAGCTGACTTGAACCAAAAGCAGAACAAACTGACCTGGGCTGTGTCTTACTCTACTGTCAAATGTATGAAGCTAAGAAGAAATGATAGAACCATAATCTCTGTGGTCCCAGTATTCACCTGTAGGCTATCCTCTGCCTTTATCTGTATCACTCTCCCCCACCACTATCCCACACACTTAAGTATAGCTTGAAAAGACACAGGTCTAAGACCTGATTCAAAGATATATACTCCTGTCCTGGCAACCACCTGCAGAGCCATTTCAGAACTCTGGTCTTTCTTGTTCAGCAAACTGCATATTGCAATGCAGACAAAATTCTGTGGCCACTCAGCCTGAGGCGGGGTGTCATTTAGTGCTTGTATCTATATATCACTAAAGGAGAGGCCAGAAGAGGTAATATCCAGCCTGCTATTTCTCTGCAATGTCAGTGGTGGGTGTGGGTACGAGGCCAAGGATGGAAACTGAACTGACAGCCCTGGCTCATGGGCAGGAATGGAGCTGGAAGGGGAACAGAGCAGCTTTGTACAACTGAACAGAGTTCAATACATAACTGGCTCTGAAAAAGAGCACTTAGAGAAGAATATTACAAGGAGTGCAAGGGATCAGGGACAGTATTATTTTAATGTACATACACTCCCACAGTTAAACTATTAAGAGAAGAAAGATACTAGAGCACAGCAGAAAATAGAAGCCATAAAGAGAACACTCATTTTAATATACGTATCTGCCAATCAAACACCATACTGATAGTTTTAAAAGGTGACCTGCTTGGTTGGCCATTAGCACAGCAGATTGCCTTGTGGGGAAAATGAATCCAAGTCCAGTTGTCTGAATATAATAGAAACTTGACAGGGGAGATCTAATAATGACTGTAACTGTGTTAGGAAAAACAAGGGAGAAAAAAAAATACAGTCTTCCAGTCCACTTTGGAAGACCAGCTATTTTTATGTGCTTAAAAAAAAATGAACGCAGGGATCAGGTTTATGAATTAGAACAAAAGTCAATTAGGACAAAGGCCTAAAAAGAAGTATTGATGGGATATTAGTGTCCTCCAATTTTACTATAGCTCAAAGCATTTATTATCAGTAGCTCCATTTGTTTTCCCCGCTCTTATTGAACTCTTTGCACTGCTACTCTGAGACTGCAAAGCTACTAAGTACACTAGGGTAGAGTTGATAAATGAGTCATTGACACAATCAATCAAAATTTGGACTAAAATTGTGTAGCACATTCTACATGCAAAAGATTTAGTTTGTTTTTTTTTTTCCTGATTTTATAATTTCAATATACAGAGTTTTCAAACTGAACTTTTCATTATCTTCAGATTTGTGGGTGGAACGTCTTGCTACACTTTCTCTAAGTTAGAAGAATAATTTTTAATATGACTATTTTTCCTAAGTTCTTCTCATTTATAGTTTTAACTCCTATATTTTGACTGGAAGAAAGATTTTACAATTCACTTCTGATAAGAAAACACCATATGCTAGTGTTACGATGAAAGTTACTGAAAACACATTAAAAGTTATTTGCAGCTCAGTTTCATGCAATAAACTTGATTCTACTGTCTGCATTGAATTTATAGGCAAAATAACATTCCCTTATTAAATTAGATTCATGCCAAAAGAAATGTGAACAGTTAAATAAATAAACTTTTGCTGTATTGGTTTCATGGGAAAACTAATGCTAAAACAATTACATTTAAAACATCTCTCCTTTTACTTTCTCACTTAATGACCCTAAAATTTTAACTACTAGAAAATAAATCATGTGGTAATCCATATTGTTGGGACATTATCCCACTATTGAAGATCTTGGCTGGTACAGAATTCATTTTATAGAGCACAAGTTAAATTCAGTTCAGTGACTAGATTTCTTTGGTGTAATAGGAAAATTACATGAAACTGAACAAACTCTTACTGCTGTCTTCATCTTTATCGCCTGTGCCCTAACCCCAAGTTTATATATGAGCCTACTGATTTTTTGTGATAAAGTTTTGAGGGAACTCTGAATGAACTGGAGTGAGAAACAACACAGAACTACTAGATTACCCTGGAAGGTCAAATATAAATCTTTCAGGCTATTTCAGTTTCCAAGCCCCAGAAGGGAAAAAAAAATATATTATCTATTAAACCATTAAACCACACAGGCAGCTGGATTTTAACTTCTAGCACAGCTGTGAAGAACAGAGATTTTAAGAAGGCACAGTGGCAGTTTAACCTTTATGAGCAAAGGCAGTACTTTCTAGATAAAACAGAACTGACAGATTTGCTGGCACAGTTATGATTAGCTATGCATCACCTATCATTCAAGCTGACAGAAAGACTTTTATTCAAAGTTAGTCTGTCTTCTTTTTTTTTTTTTTTTTTTTTATTGGCATCTAGATTCATCCTGGAGGCTATAAGGAGCTTTGTAAATGTGCACCAGTTGACACACAAAACATCACTCTTGCCTGCTTCAGCAGGTCATCATGCTTAAGCACAGGGTCTAACAAGGGCTTGATAAACACTTCAAGAGTTTAATAAGCAAGATAAGCGTTACAGATCTTATAATATCTATAGGTACAAAACAAGACCTCCCTCTTCTTTTATTCTGTCAGTGGGGTTTAGAAATTAGATCACTGAGAAAGCCAAAACCACGCAAAATTGGTACCACTACAATACATGCTCTGACTTCAGTGCCACTCAAGCTGCTACAGTAAACTAGACACCTAAAATTCACCGGTCATCTTCCGATCATAAGAATTGGTCACAATTTATTATTGTCTCCTCAGTCCCATAATCACAATGCTAAGACTATATGTTTGCCACATATCATGTTATTCTTCTGACAGATATACATGTATACGTGTATATTTATGCAGTATGGTTGAAATTCCCTGTGGTCTTTTTTTAGAGGATGGGTAACAGGAAAAACGGAAAAATGTGAGGGCAAACAGCCAAAAAATAATACAGAGAAACTTGAGAAGAACAGAAAGAAAATTTTGTCTGCATCAGATTTGGGAAACAGCAACTAAGCAAGGAATCCTCATAATTCCAAGCTGTGTGTGAGTGCAGAGTGGAAAGGACTCAAGGGCAGAGCCCAAACCAGTGATTTCCCTCTCTTTGTAGACCAGCATCCATGCAGGAGATGTGAGCTATGCCCAGGAAAGAGTTTCATAGCAAGCCTTCAGCCTCTGCATGTTGAAGAGCTTAGTTATCTTCCTTACAACAGCTCCCTCCCTGCTCATGGGAATAAAGGGCACATCTAGGGCTAATTTGTGACTTGTCTCTCACTTGCAAAAGCACAGAAAGTTCCATGAATTCTCTGGGGTTAGGTAGAAAGAAAAATCTCACAGGTTTAATAGCTGACAGTTTAAGTATAGAAGGGTTGTGTCTGCTCTCTCTAAAATGCACAGAAGAGGAGATGCAGTGCAACAGGGAAGAAATGGCAGTGTTCACATACTCTTACTGAGGACAGAACTGGCAGGCACTGTAAAAGGGAAACGCTGCAAGATTGCAACATATCTTCTAATTGTGATTCAGATCTTCTGGCATGAGGCCTGCCTGCCTTCTCCCTCCTCCTCCCCACCCCACATAATGAGAAAAATATTACTAGTCTATTAGCTAATAGCTCTAATTATCACTCACAAGCTCTTTTTCATTGCACTCCACTGTTTTCATGGGAACATTACACAGATTCTTCTCTCTCAGCAGCAGCACCTTCCAGGGCAGAAATATGAACATTGTTTAGAATATACTCAGAAAATTGCAAACATTAAAATCAGAGAAGATTTATTGATCATGAAGCCCATTTCTCTGCTAAGGGAAGCTTAGTCTCAAAAGCACACTTTCTTGTGTTTCACTCAGAATAATGTTAAAAATACCAGTGGTGAATCATCCTCCAGATTCTCTCAGGAGGCAATGCCTCAGCAGAAATCACTTTTGTGTTTTTGTTGTGTTTTTGGTTTTTTATAGCCTAATTTTTTAATCTCTTTATTTTATTCTTAGCTATATCTTCCCTTACAGCATTAAATACTTCTGCCTTTGCATACAGCTAGCAACCTTCACACTTTTCTCACCCATATAATCTTACACACTCAGCATAAGTCTCATGCTGCTGTCCCCCCCCCCCTTCATACTCCCATATGGCTAAGGCCTTACTGTGGGGCCATCTGCAACCAGCATCAGGTCCATATCTGAACCCCTGAGCAGATGAATCTGCTTCGGAGCAGGAGGGAGGCAGGAGCACAGATCTGCCCTTCAGCTGCAGAGGCTGTCTTGATACTGCTAGAAAGTACATTCCCCTGCTCCTGAAAATGAATGGCTTGTCCTTCTCACAGAAGCAAACGTGACAGAGAAATACATTCTCTGTCATATGAACAACTGTGGTGGGCTGACCCTGGCTGTACACCAGGTGCCCACCAAAGCCATTCCGTCGTTCCCCTTCTCATATGGACAGGAGAGAGAAAATACAGTGAAAGGCTCATGGGTCCAGATAAGGACAGGGAGAATCATTCAGCAATTACTGTCATGGGCAAAACAGACTCAACTTGGAGAAAATTAATTTACTACCGACCAAATAAGAGGATGATAATGACCAATAACAAATAAACAAATACCTTGCCCAGGGAAGTTGTGGAGGTGTTCAAGGCCAGGCTGGATGGGGCTTTGAGCAACCTGCTCTGGTGGGAGGTATTGCTGCCCATGGCAGGGGGGTTGGAACTCGATGATCTTTAAGGTCCCTTCCAACTCAAACCATTCCATGATTCTATGATTCTATGAAATCTTGAAACACCTTCGCCCAATCCCTTCCTTTTTTCCAGGCTCAACTTTACTCCTGAGTTCCCTAAAGCCTACCCCTAAGCAATGCAGGGGAACAGGAAATGGAGGTTGTGGTCAGTTCATCACACATTGTCTCTGCTACTCCTTCCTTTTCAGGGGCAGGAGACCTCACACTCTTCCCTTGCTCCAGCATGGGGTCCCTCCCATGGAAGACTTTGCCATGAATTTCTCTGATGTGAGACCTTTCCATGGGATGCAGTGTTTCAGCAACAGACCACTCAAGCGTAAATCCCCCATGGGGTCACAAGTCCTTCCAGAAAACCTGCTCCAGTGTGGGCTCCTCTCTCCATGGGTCCACAGGTCCAGCCAGGAGCCTGCTCCAGTGTAAACTTTCCATCGGGTCACAGCCTCCTTCAGGCATATGCATCTGCTCTGGCATGGGGTCTTCCACAGGCTGCTCCACTGTGGACCTCCATGGAATGTAGCAGGACAGCTTGCCTCACCATGGTCTTCACCACAGTCTGAAGGGGAATCTCTGCTCTGGCGCCTGAAGCGCCTCCTTGCCCTCCTTATTCAATGTCCTTGGTGTCTGCAGAGTTGTTGCTCTCACATATTCTCACTTCTCTCTCCAGCTGCTGTTGAGCAGCAGATTTTCTTCTTCTTAAATATATTATCAGAGAGTAGCTACCATCGTTGCTGATGGGCTCAGCCTTGGACAGTGGCAGGTCTGTCTTGGAGCTTGGAGGCATCAGCTCTATTGGACATCAGGGAAGCTTCTGGAATCTTCTCACAGAAGTCACCACTGTAGGGTCCCTGCTACCAAAACTTTTCCATGCAAACCCGACACAACCACATAGCACTGTTTCAGACACTGAACCTGAGCAAATTTGAGAGGTTTATCTGAACCATTCCTTGCTTTGCTTAGTCATCACACACCTAATTTAGTACATTTAATCCATCTCCTAAATCCTCATTGTCCTCTAGTAATTAATTTGTTGTTCTTTGCTAAATTCTCTCCCATTGATCAATATCTTTCTAGTTAACATACTGCTGAATGCTGCCCAGTATTTCAGAAGCAATCACAAGCAAAGCACAGTTATTGTTTATTGGACTCTTACTTGTGCTTTGCTATTTTTATCAGCTACTACTGTCTTAAAAAACCTCAGGACACCAGAGAACTATCTCTTGGCATTATAGCCTCTCTCTGGGGAGTCATCAAAAAGAGCAACGTTTCACCTCAGCCCTCTGAATTATGCCTAGATCCAAATTTTTAACAAACAGGTGCCTTGTATTACAGACAGGCTGAGTAAATAACAGGTGAAACTTTGTGGCAAATGCTAAAAACTGCTTATATTGGTAGTTATTTTAACTGCAACGACTTTGAAACCTCTGTAGGACTTGGCTAAAAGCCACCTCAGAGAGGTCATTCTCACTTTATTGGCAGGACACAAGCATAAAGTGTTTTCTGATCACTTAGTGCTTTTTGCTCCTTTAGCTTTCATTTTACTTTTTTCCCACCACTTCCCCAAAAACACTTTATGGTGTTCCCACTATTTAGGATTTCAAAGACAACAAATCCAAGAATGCTAAAACTCTGAAGTACTAGTTAAAAGACATTGTTTTTTCCATTTGTGCTGGTTATGGATGTGCTTATAAAAGGTCACAAGGCTTTGTCACTGGTGTGCTCCCTTTTCCATGTTAAAAAGCACAGAATTAATAGAAACACATAAATATCTAAATCTGAGTGGCTAAGAAAGATATTGGACATCTGTGAATAATTGCTGTCTCTAAACTGGAGTGCATATTTTTCAACTCCTGGATGCTCTTTCCAGACATGCTTGATGCTTGGTATAAACAGTTCCTAACTTTACCCAGAAGTGTGTATGCACATATATGTGTATGATGTGTCTGTATGTGTGTGTGCACACATATATATTTATGTTTGCAAGTATATACTACCAAGTTTGTGTTACTTCTGTTATTTTTCTATGAAAATGATTGGAAGTTATAATTTTTAACATTTTTCTTAAAGCTTCGGGTGCTGCGATCGTGGTCTTGGTTGCGAAATTCATTTGTCATTGGCAAGGATAAAGAAAAGTAGATTTCTAACCCTTGTGGTGAAAACTTTGAAGACAGGAAGTAAACCTGAAGACATGGAATAAAAGAATACCAAAGATGAAAAAAATAACAAACATCAAAAAAATGTAGCATTCTTTAAAATATCAGTTTTAAAATCTCTTGCTTTTTTATGGACTTCAATTTTTTATTAATGCTTATTTTTTTCCTGTATTCTGATCAGTATTCACAATGTCCTCCTGAAGCAGAGATCTTTTTCAGATGGGAATCTTTCTTTGCTTCCACAACATGCAAAAACACTTCTTGTTATCAAATACAATGTGATCCGCCTTGCTCTTTGTCCTAATAGGCATGGGTTTAAACATTTTCTGTGAGTGATATTCCAGATCCAGTGTAAAGAAGTATAAATTTATCTTTGTGAAAATTACAACTGTGTAAAATGCCACAAAGATAATGATTTTTGCTTTTTTGGATTAATTAGTACCTGAATTTCCAGTAATTTGTATTTTTGCTATTTGATGAATAACACATCTTAAATCTATCTGAAAAGGTGGTCAGCCAGTTCTAAGGAAGTTTTTAATTATTATGAATCAACTTCCTGTGAACCAGAAATTCCACCAGCTGGTGAAGTTTAGGTAAATGAAATCATAAGCTAAATCCTACTTTCTAACCAATTACAGTTGTCAAAATAGACCTAAAGATCAGTTAAGTAAATTTAAAGATTACCTAAATTTTATAGGGATTTATTTTTTCAATCTACAAAATCCTGCCCTCCCACAAACCTCCCCATCTCTAATATTTTTCTTTTTCATTAGAATATCAGGCATCTATACTTTTTCAGATAGTAAACTAGAGAGAAAATGTAGAGAAGAAAGGGAACAAACTGCCTGCAATTGAAAAACTACTGAAAAATGCAAGTAGGACCCTAGGGAATTATAACTTGCTGCTTCGGAGGTTTGGAGGATCTGAAAGTGAGATAAATCTTTATATAGTTTCAAGGGAAATATTGCACAGTTGGAGCAAGGCATGCAGATCCTGCTGTCCTGACCTTCCCAGAGTGTCCTGGGCCAAAACCCATCACTGAAGTGCAAGTACAGCTTCATGATTCTCCAGAGAGAGCACACAACCGACTAATCACCTTGCCATCAAGTGACATATCTTCCTCCAACTTTTTAGGAGCATTATCGACACCTTATGATGTCAATGGCTTCTTCATCTGGAATGTGATGTTGTAACAAAATGTTTCATTTTATTAAGGTTTAGCAAGGTGCTCAATAGTGATCACAAGCCCCCAGGGACATTTGAAGAAATTATTATGTGCTGGAAGCAGTAATCTGTGTAATAATGATAATAATGTATAGAATCTATAAGATTTTTATTGCTTGCTGTTTTGGAATGTTGAAATCTGTGACAAGTGCCAAAGCGTTATGGCTGTATGGGCATTATGAACTGTGGATGATTAACAGAGAACAGGTAGGTACTCTGTAAATTTTATGAGAGGTCTTTAAAAAATATCACAAATAATCTGGGATTCTAAAACTCATAACCTTTTCAAGATGAAAAGAGAATATGATGCAACATATTTCCACATGCTGAACTGGGAGCTAGACCAGAAATAAAATTAAATAAATAACATAAGTTTGAGTTCAGCTAAAATCAAGGTTCCAATTTTTCAAACTATTCTATTTTTCAAGACATAGTTTCATAGAATCATTATGGTTGGAAGAGACCTTTAAGATCATCAAGTCCAACCATTAACTTAAAACTGCCAGGTCCACCACTAAACCATGTCCCTCAACACCACATCCACACATCTTTTAAATACCTCCAGGGATAGTGACTCAACCACTTCCAAGAGCAGCCTTTTCCAATGCTTCATTTTCAGTGATAAAATTTTTCCTAATATTCAGTCTAAACCTCCCCTGGCACAACCTGAGGCCATTTCCTCTTGTTCTATCACTTGTTATTTGGGAACAGAGATCCAGACCCCTCTCACTACAATCTCCTATCAAGGCAGCTGTTTAGAGCAATAAGGTGTCCCCTGTGTCTCCTTTTCTCCAGGCTAAACAACCTGTTCCCTCAGCCACTCATAAGACTTGTGCTCTAGACCCCTTCACCAGCTTCATTGCTCCTCTGTGGATGCACTCCAGCACCTCAATGTCTTTCTTGCGGTAAGGGGCCCAAAACTGGACACAGTACTCAAGGTGGAGGCCTCACCAGTGCCGAGTACAGGGGGATGATCACCTCTTGGGTCCTACTCACCACACTGTTCCTGTTACAGGCCAGGATGCTGTTGGCTTTCTTAGCCACCTGGGCACACTGCTGGCTCATGTTCAGCCGACAGTCGACCAACACCCCAGGTCCTTCTCTGCCAAGCAACTCTCCAGCCACTCTTCCCCAATCCTATAGGTCTGCATGGGGTTGTTGTGACCCAAGTGCAGGACCTGGCACTTGGTCTTGTTGAACCTCACAAATTGGCCTCAGCCGATCAATCCAGCCTGTCCAGATCCCTCTGTAGAGCTTTTCTACCTTCAAGCAGATCAACACTCCTGCCCACCTTGGTGTCACCTGTAAACTTACTGAGGGTGCACTCAGTCCCCTTGTCCAGGCTGTTGATAAAAATGTTAAACAGAACTGGCCCCGATGCTGAGCCCTGGGGAACACCACTTCTGACTGACCACTGACTGGATTTAACTCCATTCACTGTAATACTTCGGACCCTCCAGCCAGTTTTTCAGCCAGACAAGAGTATGCCTGTCTTGAGCTATGAGCAGCCAGTTTCTCCAGGTAAATGACATCTACATCCTTTCCGTCATCTACTAAGTGGGTCATCTTGTCATAGAAGGAAATTAAGACCTGCCTTTCATATTTCCAGTCACTGCAGTAGGCAGAATTACACTGATGTTAAAACAAGTGAGAGAGCAGAATCAGAACACAAGAGCAAAAGTTGCTCTAAACCAACTTAAAATGGTAACAAAATTGAAAGCACTGACTGTACAGAGATCTCCAGTATCACAAAGAGAGATTTTTTAATATGTAAACACTCAAAGCCTCAGAGAAAAGCTGACAGGAGTAACATTGTGACATGTTTTGACAGTTTTTTGTAAAAATCAATGCAAAATGCTTGATCTAAGTTTCTTTTTGTTGTACCTGTGAGATAACATTAGATTGGGAATAGACTGGTGGGTTGACTGGTAGACCTGGGCACAAGAAAACATGATTAAGAATACATTAACATTTGTGAAACCAATATATTGAATTACCAGGCACAACAACTTGACATACTAAACATCAGCAAAAATTAAAACATTAGCAGAAATTAAAGCTTACCAGCTCTTGGGAAATGAACACTTCACCTGTTCTATAAATGATCTTAAACAAAATAAAATCATGCTCATTTCTTACTTAGGTCAATAGCTCAATATTCAATGTACATTGGGGCTTCCAGAAACAATGTTTTTAACCAAAAATTCTGTACCAAAAATGTTCCCTTAAAATCAGGAAATATCAAACACACAAATATAAATTTTCCTTTCTATTCTCAGAATCATCACAAATAGAAGAAACATTCTTTCTACTGCAGTTGTGATGTTTCTTTTCATAAAATAAATAATGCCAGATAAATATTTCAAATCTGTAGTCTTAATTCTCATAATTAGGAAGGTATACTTACCTATATTTAGGTCTGGTCTTTCCTGTAAACAACACTTTTTAAAGCACAAGTTGCCACTAATCTACCTGGAAACAACTAAAATAATGACTGCAACTTATTTTGTGATAAGTATCCACCTTTGAACAATTTAAAACTTCAGCATAATATGTAAACCCTTTTGAATGTCAGAGTTTCACCTTCAGAAACCAAAGGGAGTAGTGACATATTGCTCATCTCTGCTTCTGCACAATGTCTCTGCCCGTGGCACACACAGGACCTGTGTGGGCTACCCTGCCTGGCCATCCAGGGTAGGCCATAAGCACTGTGTAGCTCCAGCCCGGTGGTGGCACACCCAAAAATCCCACAGAAATTCATGGAGATTCCACCTAGTGAGACTATGTTTTTCAGATGACAGGGAGTCATTTAATCAGCAACACAGTATGGCCATTTGTGAAAAGATGGTTAGAAGGTTTTCCCAGAAATATTTGTTTTTCTCTCTCTCCTTCTCTTTCACTTCCCTGAACTGAAGATACTGTACTGCTGAGATCAACTCCCAGCCACTTCAAAAGCAAAGATGCAGCCACCATTTCTGCTCCTGAAGCCACATTCTTACGTACTTTGGTATTGGAAGTAAATTTTCACATGCAAATTTATACCTACACTGCCTTAAGCAGGTGGAATTTTGGACAATTCAGAAGCACCTCTGTTAACAACCCTGTCTATGAATGCTTGATGTTAGAGAATGTACCGTGCTTCCCTTTCTTTGTCTGTCATGGGCACATTAATTTTCTGAATATGGTAATGTCTATTATTCAGTGTTTTTGCAAGAATGAGATGAGAAGACTGCTCTTGTGATTTAAATGGGAAAAGTTCTTTCATCAAGAGCTACTCATCATAACATTCTACCTTCCTTGTTAAAGAATAAAGTGTGATGCCATCATATGTATCTTTACACACACGCACACACACATATGAAAATCCCAATTTGGAGAAGGGGTAGCAAATTGGCATGAGGGATAAATGCTTATTTTAATAATTCACATGATGTAGCATCAACTGATGCAATGTATCAACTGAGACAGTCACCTCTTATATCAATCAGCCATGTAAAATAAATAAATAGTAATAGTAAATAATTTTAAACATAATTAATTTCAAATTAATTAAAAATATACATAAAAATTTTGACCTTGTAGTAGAGACAGTTCTGAGTTATTTGGGCAAGGTCCAAATTTGGCTCCAAACTTCTCCAAAGTTCAGAATTGGGGAAGCATAAATCTGATGCATTTGCATTTACAACAGTTCTCTGCATTTTACCAACACTCTATGAATAGTCATAAATAACTAAAACTAAAGCAGCAAATAAATTAGGGGTAAATTTTGTGATAAATCATCCCAACTTTTTAAACTGTATTTGCTCATTTATAAGCTTAGTAGTAGATTTCCCAATTATTGCTATAAATTAGAGTTTCTGTTAATTAATGACCACCAGATGTCTCCCATATTGTTTTCTCTATACAATAGAAAAACACTAAGAATCATGGAAAAATCAATGCAAACAAATAAATAGGAGCTAAAGAGTTCAGCCAAGGCATGCTCCTTGATTCATGCCCAAATCTACAGTATGTTCTTTAAAATCAAACACAAATTACTGTGATTTATACTGTTCCTTGAACAGAAAAGCAACAGCTGCCTGTAATTCCATTTTGTCTATGCTGCTCATCTCTTTGTAAGACAGCATCGGTCGAATTATTTGCTTTTTTTGGTCTCTGAAGAAATGTTGCATCCAGAATTATCGTCTATGTTGTTTTGGTCTCAATGTCAGTAGGTATCTGCAATCCAAATTTTTGTGCTTCCTCAACAATTTCTTCCTTTTAAAGTGAGGAATGAAGACAGAATAGACTGTAGCTTTATTCTTGTTCTCCATTTTGTGCACAAGCTGGTGAAAGGATGAAGGGCATTCTGCTTCCTTCACAGAGGTCTGGCCCCATTTTTCTCTACAGCTATATTGACCTTTATACATGTTGCTATACAGTTGGAGTAGATCTGTAGAATGAAACAGCTGGCATGGAGAATCAAATGCAAATGAGACATGCCTCCTTTAGACTAGCTGCAGTTTGATCCTATGAGCTGATCTCCCATTTGTAGTTAGCACTCATTTGATGCTCTCCCAGACCACTTGTTTTTCAGTTTAGTTTCATCTAAATAAATGTCATATAAGCACTCTGAAACCACTCCATAGTGCAAACCATGTAATGGTAAATATGGACAGTAAGGTATTTACTTCAGAAGAGTACTGAACAAAAATAATATACTCATGGAGTTGCACATTTCTCCATAGAGATCCTAGAAATCTACTTTTAATATAGAATGATTGCTTTCTAGGCATGGTTCCAGGTGCATAACATTATATAGTATGTGTTTTAGCAGTCTGAGAACATCTGAAGACTTTGTAGAGCCTACATTTGATGCAGCCCCCCATGGCTTGGCACTTGTGTTTCCACTATAGCTTGTTTCTCAGTCATCCTTGTGTGTATGTAGTTGCATAGTTTACAAGACAGTCACTACCAGATGAAGCATAAAAAATTTACCTAAGATGGAAATCACTTTCTACCTACAGGTTGTTCTGTCCCAACAACCTCTAAAAACAAAAGGGAAAGTTCACAGTTTTGCCAATATACTCTACATTTTGTTCTCAGCACTGCATGCCATCAGTCTCAGCAACTTGATAAGGTGAGCTGACCCGTACATTTAGAATGCCAAAGAAGTGATTACAGGCTTTGGTTCGAACAGAAAAGAGCTTCAGTATGAATGCATAATGTATTCTGACTCAAATGACTGGGATGAATAGCATCAGAGCCTTAAGTTCTAAGGGAACTTTCTCCTATAGTTCCCTTCATAAACTCTGTTGCTTCTTGTAGATCAGAGAATTCCCTCAGGCCACACTCTCATATAACTTTGTGTGCTTTCTACTGCATCACTTGTTTATCAATATGAATCTTTGTCTACAGGTGATGAACGCTTTTTCAGTTGCAGGAAAGAATAATAAAAGGTTGTATTTTTTAAATAAAATAAGTCCATTTTAAGTAAAATTTTTTAACACAATAGAAAAATTGTCCAGCATGCTTATTTCTAGTGCTAGCAGCAGCATTTTTTCCTTTTAGCCTGCAGACTGAACTCAAAGCTAACCTTTCCTTGGATGCTTCATCAGCTTGCTGTAAGCCTGTTCAGCTCCTCTGCACTTAACGGATTCATTACTATCACCTGAATTTTGTTCCAGAAGCAGGTAAAAACATAAATAGGTACCGTGTAACTTGTCTAATTGCTGACACAGGGGAAAAATTAAATGAATTTTGCACTAAAATATACCCAGTTAGAAAAATATTCAAACTCAAATCAAGAAGGGAACTGGGAAAGAAAAATTATTTTTGTATTGTACTGGAGAACCTATGTGTTCAATTTAATGTGAATCAAAGATGCTCGCCCACAGAGACAACTTGATATTAAAACATAGCAATCAGTTATTTCATTTAATTTTGGATGCAACATCAGTAGAAAATTGAATTGGTGTTTAATTTTCTTTTAAAATGTGGATGTTTACATATTTTGAGTAAATTATATGAAATTATCAAAAATACTTTATTGCAGAATATATATGTCTAACTGCATGAAAAAAAATCCTCAGTTTTTCTTTAAGTAAGGAACTATGGAGTCATTCAGTATGTCTGCATAATATATGGATTTCTGATAACATACTGAAGTTATAATGAAGCTCAGAGTTCTTGGCATAACAATACCTACTGCCTGGCAGGCTTGCATGAGGGTAAAAGCTAAAGCTTAATACCAAAATTGATCTTGCCATGCACTACTGGAGCAGAAACACCCAGAGCATTATTCCTGCTTTCCTCTTAAAATGACTTTCAGAATTCTAAGACTTGGTTTAAAAAATAAAAAGGGGAAAACCAAGAAAAGAGTATAAACTAATATATCAAAAGTAGTTTGTTTAGCATGTAAGAGAATCTATAGTAATATCAATCAATAAATCAATAAAATTACAGCTGCAGTTAACAATGTAGCATATTATACTTGAAATAACCCTCTCCTGGAGGTAGCCTAGTGTATCCCATTTATTATAGCATCAGAATAAAACCACAAAATTTCAAGTGAAAAAGTTGCAAAGAGGACAGATAAATTTCATGCCATTTCCCATTCCCGTTATATCCTTGTCATAAGGATGGACTGACTGGAGAAAAGCATGGATTATACTTTAGATCTTTCTCATTTTACCCAGAAGAGTTGATTGTTTTCCATCTCACAGCTTTCTTAGGAGTTCACAGTGGGTTTGTTTTCAAACAAGCAAGAAAAAAACCTTTCCATTACATTTCAGCAGAAGCTACAGATAGGAAAGCATATGATACTGAAATTTTCACCATTTTAGAATTCAAGCATTTCAGGCATCATGTACCATACTTGGAAGATACACATATCTGTAGGTACAGCCATTGCGGCGGAGACTAACTTCAGGGCAGGTAAGACTGTGCTGGGGAGGGGATCTGCAGTGAAAAAAGCCAATGGAAAGCTCTTTTGGGGGCTTTTTGATGCCGGGACAAGCCTGCTGCTCCTGCTGGGGCCTGTCAGTCGGTGGGCAGTGCTGCTGAGTGGGCCTGGGCAGAGCCAGCACCTCCCACAGCAAAATTAAACGAGCTGCCAGGTTGTAAGAAGCTGGTCCTGCCCACGGAGCACTGAGTAATCAACTGGTGCTTGGGAGTGTGTTCTGGCTGGTGCCTCACGTGGCCACAGCTTGTACGGCAGGTCTTAGGCCATTCAATCCCTTTAAGCAGTCAGACGACTGGTGCGTTCATCCCAACTGACCCTTCAACTGTCTCCTGCTTGCAGACATCCAGCTATGGTGGGTACCAGGTCCAAAGCTACTGTTAGGAAAGCTGTGGGTACCCAGGCAGAGGCCCCACACAAACATGTGGGTGTCCAGACCTCTGGCTGCAGAGAATGCCGGAGCCCGGCCCTTGCAATGGAGGGCAGTGGGAACAACACCTGTGTCAGGTGTGAACAGGTGAATGATCTCCTCACCTTGGTGGTTGAGCTGAAGGAGGAAGTAGAGAGGTTGAGGAGTACCAGGGTGAGAGGGAGACCGACTGGTGGGCTCTCCCTGAGAGCAAGGGAACATGTTGAGGCCTCACATACATCAGAGGGTCCTCTCCCCATTTCTCACCAGGCAGTAGGAGGGGATCTCAGAGAAGAGGGGGAATGGAGACAGGTCCCTGCTCAGCGAAGCAGGCAAATCCCCTCCCTGCCCCTCCCGCCTCCCTAGTTGCCCTTGCAGAACTGGTACAGAATCTTGCAGGAGGACCTGGCTGTTGGAGAGGAGGATGGTACATCTAGGTCGGAAATACCAGAAGGACCAAGTCGCCGTAGGCCTGGTATTACAACTAGTTCCAAAAGGAAAAGCAGAAAGGTCATTGTTGTGGGCGACTCTCTACTGAAGGGGGCAGAGGGACCAATATGCCGTCCTGACCTGCTTCACAGGGAGGTCTGCTGCCTCCCTGGGGCATGGGCCAGGGATGCATTGGACAAAGTTCTTACTCTAGTAAACCCTTCTGATTATTAACCCCTTTTAGTATTTCAGGTGGGCAGTGATGATGTGGGAGGAAGGAGCCCAAAATCAATGAAAAGTGATTTCATAGCCTTGGGGCAGGTGCTGAAGGGATTCGGTACACAAGTCTGTTCTCCTCTATCCCATCAGTGGTTATCATGAGTGAGGGGAAGAGACAACAGGTCAATTCGTGGCTCCGGGACTGACGTTATTGCAGGGTTTTGGGTATTTTAGTCATAGGTTGCTGAATGAGACACCTGGCCTGCTGGTGGCAGGTGGGATGCACCTGTCCCAGAGGGGGAAAAGAATTTTGGGGCAGGAATTAGCAGGGGTCATTGACAGGGCTTTAAACTAGATATGAGGGGGGAGGGGAAGATAACTGGGCCTGTTAGGATTAAATCCAAGGGAAACATGCCAGGGCTTAAGAGATGGGAGACTAGCAAGGACCCTTTCTCTACCATTTGAGAGAAGTGATAGACAGCTAGAAATTATGGAAACACCTGAGAGGGGTCTGGTAGGAAATGGGGCCCACAGTCACAAAAAGATGTTGGAACTATTAGCTCATCTGAAGTGCATCTATACCAATGCACACAGTATGAACAACAAACAGGGGGAGCTTGAAGCCATGATGCACCAGGAAAACTATGACATAGTGGCTATCACAGAAATGGGGTGGCATGCCTCACATGACTGGAATGCCACAGTTGATGGCTACAAGATCTTCAGGAGGGATAGACAGGAAAGGAGAGGTGGCAGAGTGGCCCTGTATGCTAGAGAATGCTATGAGAGCTCAGAAATAGTGATAACGGGGTCAAGAGTGTTTGGACTAGGATAAGGTCCAATAAAGGTGATATTGCTGTGGGAGTCTGCTATAGACCTCCCAACCAAAGCAATGAAGTGGATGAAGCCTTCTATAAGCAACTGGAAGAAATATCACAGTCACTTGTCATTGTTCTTGTGGGGGACTTTAACCTCCCTGTTATCTGCTGGGACAAGGCAGACAAGGAACAATCCAGGAGGTTCCTGGAATGTGTGGAGGATAACTTCCTCGTGCAGCTGATAAGTGAGCTGACCAGGGAAAGTGCCCTCCTGGACCTGCTCCTTGCAAACAGGGAAGAACTTGTGGGGGAAGTAAAGGTTGGAGGCCATCTAGGGCACAATGATCATGAGATGATTGAGTTCTCGATCCTTGGAGAAACAAGGAGAGGGGTTACCAAAACTGCCACCTTAGACTTCCAGAGGGCAAACTTTAATCTGTTCAGAAGACTGCTGGACAAAATCCCTTGGGAGGATGCCCTCGAGGATACCCTCAAGGATACAGGAGTCCAGGAAGCATGGACATACACGAAAGAAGTCTTAAAGGCACAGGAGCAGGCTGTCCCTGTGTGCCAAAAAACAAGTAGGCAAGGAAGGAGACCAGCCTGGCTAAATAGGGACCTTTTGCTGGATCTCAGAAAAAAAAAGGAGAGTCTATGACCTTCAGAAGAGGGGGCAGGCCTCTCATGAAGATTATAAAGAGGTAGTGAAGAAGAGGGAGAAAAATAGGAGAGCTAAGGTACAGCTAGAGCTCAACCTAGCTACAGCCATTAAGGATAATAAAAAATGTTTCTATAAATTCATTAACAACAAAAGTAGGATTAGGGAAAATCTCCCTCCTTTATTGGATGCAGGAAACTATAGACCTGTCAGTCTGACCTCAATACCAGGAAGGTCATGGAACAGGTCATCTTAAGAGCCATCACAAGCCACATAATGGACAACCAGAGGATCAGGCCTAGTCAGCATGGGTTTATGAAAGGCAGGTCATGCCTGACGAACCTGATCTCCTTCTATGACAAGATGACTCAATTATTGGATGAGGGAAAGGCTGTGGGTATTGTATACCTGGACTTTCAAAAAGCATTCAATACTGTCCCCCATAGAATTCTTGTGGAAAAACTGGCTGGCACACAGTCTTGATGAGCATATGATCTGCTGGATCAAGCACTGGCTGGTGGGAAGGTCCCAAAGAGTGGTACTCAATGGATTTAAATCCAGATGGTGGCCAGTCACAAGTGGTGTGCCTCAGGGCTCAGTGTTGGGACCATTTCTTTTTAAGATCTTTATTGACAATCTTGATAAGGACATAGGGTATATCATCAGCAAGTTCGCAGATGACACCAAGTTAAGCAGGAGTGTTGATTCACATGAGGATAGAGAAGCTCTACAGAGGGACTTAGATTGGATCATTGGGCCAACATTAATGGTATGAGCTTCAACAAGGCCAAGTGCCAG
>JAOTQQ010000001.1:119206917-119218045 GCA_026546715.1 Gallinago undulata | reverse complement strand
TGTATTAGAAATAGTGTGACCAGCAGAAGTAGGGAGGTGATTGTCCCCCTGTATTCAGCACTGGTGAGGCCACACCTTGAGTATTGTGTCCATTTGTGGGCACCTCAATACAAGAGAGACATCGAGGTGCTGGAGAGAGTACAGAGGAGGGCAATGAAGCCAGTGAAGGGCCTGGAGAACAAATCGTATGAAGAGCAGTTGAAGGAGCTGAGGCTGTTTAGTTTGAGGAAGAGGAGTCTCATCACTCTCTACAACTACTTGAAAGGACACTGTAGAGAAGTTGGTGTTAGTCTCCTCTCGCAGGTAATTAGTGACAGAACGAGAGGGAATGACTTCAAGCTCTAACAGGGTAGGTTTAGACTAAACATTAGGAAAGAATTTTTCACAGAAAGAGTGGTCGGAGCCTAGTGGAATAGGCTGCCCAGGGAGATGGTTGAGTCACCATCCCTGGATGTGTTTAAGAGGCGTTTAGATGTGGTGTTGGGGGATATGGTGTACGGGAGAAGTTTGTAGAGTAGGGTTGATGGTTGGACTCGATGATCCCAAGGGTCTTTTCCAACCGAAATGATTCTATGATTCTATACTCATAACATGATATCAAGACAGTGCTGGGTACTGAAGATGGAGATATCAGTAGTCTATTTTCTCATTGAGGAGATGAGATCTTATTTTATTTGTGTTACTTTTGCTGCAATGTGAAGTAATATCCTCAAGATCAGTATAAATGCATGGAAAATCACAGCAGCTCAAGGCAGTACATTGCACAGATTGTTTACTTTGATGTTTTAGCTGTAATGGATTTGATTGTGCAGGGCAGTAGGCTGGGACCAAAGTTCTGACTACTGTTTAAAGAGCGAAGCATCTGCCTGAGACACCTAATTTACCATAATTTACACAAAAAGAGGCTTTTTATTATCCATTTCCATTTTCTAAAGTTCACCATGCTGTAAGCTTCAGTGTCTATAGCATAGCTTGAATATAGAATCATAGAAATTTAGAATCACAGGATGATTTAGGTTGGAAGGGACCTTTAAAGATCATCGTGTCTAACCCCTCTGCCATGGGCAGGGACCTCTTTCACTAGGTCAGGTTGATCGAAGCCCCATCCAGCCTGACCTTAAGCACCCCCACGGATGGGGCATCCAGCTTCTCTGGGAAACCTGTACCAGTGTCTCAACACTTTTACCTTAAAAAATTTCTTCCTCATTCCAATCTGAATCTACCGTCTTTCAATTTAAAACATTACCCCTTGTCCTGTCACTACAAGCCTTGGTAAAAAGTTTCTATGTTTCTTATAACGCCTCTTTAGGTACTGGAAGGCCACAATAAGGTCTCCCCGAAGCCTGCTCTTCTCCAGGCTGAAAAACCCCAAAGTTCTCAGCCTTTCTTCATAGGAGAGGTCTTCCATCCCTCCGACATTTTTGTGACTCTCCCCTGGACCCATTCTAACAGGCCAATGTCTTTCCTGTGCTGGGGACACCAGAAGTGGATGCAGTAATTGAGGTGGAGTCTCATGAGAGTAGAGGGGCAGAATCACTTCTTTTTTTTTTTTTTTTCCATGGGAGAAACCATAAAAGATTCACATGCAGTATCTCTGAAATGGCATATCTGTTTGCCACTCTGGCTTGGATTCTCTCTGCTTCATATTTTGATTGGGGGAAAAAAAAGAACAGGACAATCAGTCACTCACTAAAAAAGTTCATCTCATTAAGGGATAAACTAGCATCAGCCATTTCCCATTTGTCACTGCTTCTGATATCTTGTTAATCATTTGTTCTTCTCTGGGCCTGCAGTGATCACTACCAACATGACAGAGGGAAAGACCGAGACTGAGCTTGGCTCTCTACACCCATGAAAGATCACAACTGCTCTCAGACATATACCAGTTCCTCTCCAAATTATAAAAAAATACAGTCACAAGTAATCTGTCATGTTAATCTACAAAGAAATGGAGGAAGATATCAAAAGAGACTCGTAGATATAAATAGACTACTGTTTTCATGTTAACAGTATTTTGTCTCGTATAATTCAAGCCACACTTTTAGCCAATGTGCCACAGCAGAATGCTATGCATGCCATTTGCTCTCAGGCTGCAAACAGACAAACATAAAAGGGTAACTGGTCTCATATGTAGGTGGCATGTTCAAATTCTTTGTTCTTTACCAAAACCAAAAATCCCTGATAGAGACAGATGCAACAGCTATTCCATACAGTGGGAAACAACAGAATGGGCAGGGTTATATCCCCTGGGTTTTCTGCCTGATCCACATAAGCTCTGTTCATAAAATTGGCACAGGATCAGCCTTTCAAAGTATGCAGTTTGGAAGCAAGTGGTTGGTCCCCTGAAGTGTTTATGAGGAAAAACGGACCATTAAAAGGTACTGGTTTCTCATTGTTCACTGCCTTCAAACCCTGCACCTGCTCTGTTTTTTTTTTTATTTTGTAATTTTAAGTCATATTAGGGCACTGGAAACTTCCAGAAAAGTATAATTCTTTATATTTAAATAAGTAACTATGAATGTTGTCAAAATGCTGGTCAATACAGTCAATTAATAATGTCCAGGTCCAAAGCATCATATTTTAATAAGAAAATATCCAGGACTACTTAAGCTTATCGTGAAACTGTAAACACAGCAGCACCTTGCAAAGCCCCCAAAAACTAGTGCCTTAGAGAGTGCCTTAGATCAAGTCTACGTGACCACATGCATCGAATACAATCCTGAGTTTTTCAGAATGAACTGTACTTTCCCCTTACAATATATTCTCCCCTATTAGAGCAGGCACAATCAGAGCTCCACCTGAAGGAACTTCCTCATTACTGGGTTCCTCTGAGCTGGTCCTTTGCTATTTGGAACAGTGAAATCAGCAGGTGAACACTACTTATTAGCTGTCAATCTGAATATTTTCAGAAATAAGTGCAGAAGGTCTGTTTCAGAGTCCTCTTATTAGGCTTCAACTGAAATAGTCTCATTAGATAAAACAGGCAATGTTGCTCCTGCAGAGCTGGAGACAGGACATCGCTGGCTGTACAAATGGTCTTCAGCTACTTCTTTGTTCCTCAGAAGCTGCATAGTAAAATAACACCACTAAAAGCTTAGAATGGAGCCTTATTTCATAACACCTAACTTGGGGACACTGGATCAGACATCATGCTTTCCATTGCATGAAAATTTTTTAGCAGCTGTTAAAAAAAGCTGAGGCAAAGGTTTGTCTGATTCATTGCAGCTCACTGTCACTCTGTATCTAAAAGCTTAAGGCAAGTTGTCTCTACAGCAAAAAATAAGAGCACCATTAATATAGCGTATTCTATATTCTAGTTGTCAGTAATTTCAGTTTGTGCTTTCTAGCTAAACAAAACCTTATTCACCCCTTCCTTTAAGCCTTTTTTGTGTCATACATAGTGTGTTCCCAGAAAACCCTACAGGCAAGCCTCCCTAACAGCTCCATGCTTTGAAATACCAGTGATGCTAAATGCAACATGGCACCCCATTTAATTTATGGCTTCTAGACACACTATACATGTGTAGACAATGTATCAGGATTTCAGACTCCACAGAAGATGACAAGTGTGAGGATGCTATCACCAGTTATGTTACTGTGAGCTATCACTGTCAGCTGTCTCAGTCAGCCTTGAGGCCCACTCCACAAAGCTGTGATCAGATGGTGAGCTGGTGCTGCAGTTTTGTCCCAGGTTCACTCAAATGTATAGCTCTTAGTTTGTGATTTCCAGTTCAGCAGGGAAAGAGCATTAATATTGATCTGGTATCCACGCGACCCAAGTGCATGGGAGTGATATGAATGTGAACAATCAGCTTCTTTGAGATGGCACTAAAATAAAGACAGTGACAGTGATGCAAAGAAAATGTTTCCAAAGTAGTGCTGAATGTTGCTTTGCTGGAAGAACAGAGAGCTCTTCTGCTTTTTCATGCATGCAAATGAGCACTGATTCTGAAACTAGTCCTGCAGGCAGTAGATCCTAAATAGATCTAAAGAGATTGTGTATGGCAGGAATCATTTTCCTTTTTTAAACTCAGGCTTCTCTGCACTGTTATTTCTAAGTCACACACTTTTCTCCCCTTGATAATTGAGGCATTGCATATATGTGTGTACAGGACACAGTTTTGTACCTCTCTCCCAGATGGAACAGCACAGTATTCAGCTGTCCCCTACAACCAACAGTGAGATATGATGTGAGCAAAGCCCAAGAGGGCAAAATATGAAGATGACAGAACAAAGGAAAGCACAGAGAAAGAAAACCTGAAGATCTTCTCTGTATTTTTCATTATCACTTTTCCCATTCTTTATTGGCACTAAAAGCATACAAACTCCAGGAGGAAATGGGATGTTTTGCAGAACAACTTGCAGAGTACATCAGACCAGGCAGAACTACAGTGATGGCAAGAGAAGCACTGGCTTCTCTTGCCAGTGGTAACTCTTCTTACCTTCAGCAGGGTCCGAATTTCCCCATGTGTTATCAAATTAAGCTACAATTAGGACTTCAATTTGATTCAAGTGACTTACTTATTTCATTATGCATAGAAGGAACTTCAACACCCTGTGCATTAGATTGCATCCTTGGAGCAATAGCAAGTATGAATTATATCTCTAAAACAGAAAACTTCCCTTCCCTTTTTACACTGGGGAAATCAATAGGAGCTGTAAATTTTGAGTGCTCCCCTTCCCTGTTCCACACTTTGCCTGATTTACCTTCATGCACTGATTCAGCTCCATTGGCCAAAGCAGTAGAGGATGGACAGAATTAAAACCTTTTTCTCTGTCCAGCCACATGCTCTCTTCCTAAGCAGGCTGCCTAGAAATAGCATCTCTGTGCAGGCATCAATAGCAAGGAACAGACAAGACCCTTAACTTTGAATTCCAGACTTTTCAGCTCTTGTTTTTTTTATTACAGTCCTACTTTCCTCATAACTGTGTTATATGAAAGGAATGAAAAAACCACACTGAAGCATTTGGGGATAATAATACTAAAGAGCAAGATTCAATTTGAAATTTCTTTAATTTTTCCCTGAGAAAACATTGTAAGTGATTAAATAAGTAAATCTTATCATTGCCAGCTTTTGATTACTTAATAGTAAATTACTATTTACAATTTACTAAAAGAGTAATTACTTAAGGTGACAGAATTTCTTCCATACTTGCTGCTATTATCCGATTAATTAGAGTAATAAGAAATGTGAGAACTATTTTATGCATTGTTACAGCTAAATATTTGCACATTTTTCTTTATTCCTAATACATAGTCTTGCTTTTGCTTACAATTTTTCCTGAATTCAGTGGAAATTACCATAAATATAAAATCCAGGAAAAGTCAGCAAGCTGTCTCAGTAACCTTTGACACATTAAGAGTTCTCTTTCTTACTGAAATATAGGAGAAGAGAGTGAAACTTGAAGTGTTATTTCATAGCTAACAACTTCAAATTCTGAATAGGCATGTCAGGATATGAAAACCCCTCTTCTGATTTGTTCCAGAAAAATGTATTATCCTTGAATACTGTATTCAAAGCAGTATTTTTGAGAGCTCTACACATAACAAAGAGAGGAATCCTCTGACTCTGAAACCACTATGATTTCCTATATTCATTTCATAGAATGGCCTTGTGCAGTGTATAGAAAACTGAAAAAGACTCCATTTGCTATTTTTCACACAGCAGATGTTTTCTAGTACTGAAAGAAATATAATAATAGAGCTATTTGAAATAGATGTTTTGATTACTATCTTGTTTATTTTAATTTTTGTTGAGGGATTGTCTTTTAACCAACAATAACTACCAAATATCAAATGAGTGAATGATTTTGACTTTCATGTTTTTTCCCCTTGCTGAGCTATTGCTTAACAATATGGAAGAGGCAATACCTCAAGAATGGCAATTAAAGAAAAAAAAATCAGTGGAAGAAATTTAGAACTTGACTCTAAACCCAAAACTTTTAATCTTGCAATGCAATCAAAAAGTTGTGATATTTAAGAAGGTGCCTCCTTGTTGGGAAGAAGTAATGCATAAATGCAAAACAGTTAAATGACTTCTAGCAACAATTTAACTGCTACTGCAACATCTGATGTTAGCATCCCAAGCTCCTTCCAGGTTACTAACTGGGTAAACAATTGTTCTAAGTTCAAATAGATTAATAAATGAGAAAAAAGCACACTGCAGCCATGGAGTTACTGAGCAGTCTATGGAGATTATCAGTATCTTGTCTAATTCTGAATGTATCACCTGATATAGCAAAAAAATGAAAATAAAAACTATTGCCCTGTCTATAAAATTTTCCAACGTGTCTACAATGGCATTAATCTTAAAACAGGGTACTTGTTCTTCAGGGTTTAAAGCAGTCTCTCTTTCCCCTGACCTGGATAACTTGGCTTCCACCAAGACACAGGGCAAGGGATTGGGGGATAAAGAGAAGAGAAAACAGACCTATGAAAAAAGTAATTGAAATGACGGTTCATTAATGAAAAATCAGCTCCAAAAGCATTTCCATAAGATGTCATCTAGGAAGCCGTTAGTGTGAATAAACCTGTAGAGTTTATCAACTGCAATAGTATCTTGCTTATACTGATATTCATCATGCCTAATTATTAGTTTCTTAACAGTCTGAATATGTTTATATGTAAAGCTATTACTTAAATAAATGATGACTGACAAACTAAAGTATGCCACATGCAGACACTGAAGAATATCCAGCTCTTGAAGGTTTGTCATCCTGATCTAAAAGGAGCTCTAGTGGGCTCAAAATGGTAAGTAAATCAAACTCATGCAGTGGCGATGAATGGTGGAGTTTAGCATTTGTGTACATGGATGCCTGAAAGGTCTACTAATGGGACATTGCCTCCTATGCTCTAGTGCCTTTATGATAAATGAGCAGCAGTAGTGAAGAATTCTGCTCTAGGATATAATGAAATGGGAATCAAGTGATTAACCTGGAAAATATTCCAGGCTTGACAATCAGGTCTGTGAGATAAAATATTTATAGTATAAGGTAGGAAGAAGAGAGAAATCATTCCAGTCTGCAGAAAATGCTTTCCAGTTACAAAACAAAAATGAACTACTTATGTCATCCACATTAAATCCAAAACGTCATGATGGCATTGCTTCTCTGCAGCACCTATTATTAGTATTAATTATTTGTATATCCCCAGGAATTAGCTCGGTATTTGATGGATAAATATAAAAAAATGTCTCTACTTGTGAGAGCTCCCAAGGGAAAAAAGTAGAGAGTAAATATTGCTTTAGAACACTCATCTTTGCAACCTAATGCTTTTTATCACAGTAGCCTGTGTATAATAAAAACTGAAGCTTGAAAATACATTGCAGTGACACTCATTGAATGTCTTCAAAATATTATCCTTATTTTATCGTTAATATCCACAGAGAGGGCTCTATAGGTTTATGTTAAAAACATCAAGAAGCTTAGGTCTGGAATGAAATAGTGAAGTATTCAGCAGATCCCAACTGACATTAAAATCCAATCCCACTCAGTGTCTCATTTACAAAATTCATCCGGCCCTAACTTTATGCCTGTAAGGTCCTGAAAAATCTGTAAAGGTGGAACCCCCAAGTTTATGCTGAATCACTTAAAGATCAAGACCCAGCTGTGGTATCTGAAAAATAACATATTTTGGAAAGAAGGAACAAAAATTAACAGGCACTTGAGCAGGTAAGGTGAGAATGTGAAAAATTCTAGTGTTAATTATCTTCTATTTCAGTACAGACCCCATGGTACATTTACAGAAGATCTAGCAAGGATTTTTTAAAAAAATACTTGTACAATATTTTGTTTTTAAAGGTGAAGTTTTATAGAATCACAGAATGGTTTGGGTTGGAAGAGACCTTTAATGATCATCTAGTTTAACCCCTCTGCCTTGGGCAGAGACCTCTTTCACTAGGTCAGGTTGCTCAAAGCCCCATCCAGCCTAACCTTGAGCACGCCCATGGATGGGGCATCCACAACTTCTCTGGGAAACCTGTTCCAGTGTCTCAACATTCTCACCTTAAAAAATTTCTTCCTTGTGTCCAATCTGAATCTACCACCTTTCAATTTAAAACATTACCCCTTGACCTATCATTACAAACCTTATTAAAAAAGCCCTTGATAAAAAGTATCCCTTTATGTACTGGAAAGTCACAATGAGCTCTCCCTGGAGCCTGCTCTTCTTCAGTCTAAAAAATTCCAAAGCTCTCAGCTTTCCTTCATAGGAGAGATGTTCCCTCCCTCTGACATTTTTGTGGCCCTCCTCTGGACCTGCTCCAACACGTCCATGTCTTTCTTGTGCTGGAGACCCCAGAGCTGGGCACTATTTGAGGTGGGGTCTCACAAGAACAGAATAAAAGGGCAGAGTCACCTAACTGCTGGCCACGTTTAATTTTATGTAGCCAAGGATACAATTTCCTTTCTTGGCTGCAAGCATACTTGACTGGCTCATATCTATTCTTTTGTCCACCAGTATCCCCAGGTCCTTCTCTGCAGGGCTGCTCTGAATCAAACTTCATGAGGTTCACATTGGCCCAATTCTCAAGTCTGTCATGGTCCTTCTGGATAGTAACCTTCCCCCAAGCCCATCAACTTCATTACTTAGCTTGGTGTTTCTGGGACAATTGCTCTCTCAGGAGTGAACAAAGATAAGGATTACTGTTAAATCACCATTTCTGAGGCATAATCTATTGCTAAGCATCTGAGGTATTCTTATTTTCCTGTAGTGATTTTATGTACAATTAGTATTTACGTAAAAGGAATATTGTACTTTAACTGTGTTAGCATCAAAGACTACATCCTGTGAAATTCTGAGAAATGGCACTCCTGCTCCAGCAATATATTTCTAAGTATTTTTCCATTGCCTGTAGGAGAGAAATGCAATGGGAGAATAATTCTCTGCCAGTATGCTTTGTTGTTTATCAGGCAAAGTAAATAACAGTGTGGGAGGTGAGTAACATTAAAATTTCAAGGACTGACAATCTGAAAAGCTGGACCACAGTACCACTATAACTCAACTTTTCAATAAGCCTTGACTGGATTTTCCATTTTTGACAAACTGCCTAAGTAAGATATTCCCCAAGTTCTTTCTTTGCATCCAAGGATATTCACAAAAAATTGATCAGAATGTAAAACTCAACAAGTTTTTTTGAGAGGTTACCAAATGAATGCAAGAGTGAGGAGAGATCTTGAAAGTGCTTAATATTTTCTGTTAGGTCTATAAAATAGATGCAGGTGTTCTGTACACTGGAGATGCATCTTGCTCAACTTGACTAAAAGTGATTATCATGTCCTGTATTAGCAATCTGCAAAAGGCTTAAGACATCTGAAGACAAACTTGGGACTGCAGACTCCATTTTATATATATATATCTGTTGCAACCCAGGAGAGTTTTCCATAACAAGAATAAATTTTGCTATTCTTACTACTTTTTTTTTTCTGTCATTATTCTCCATCTTTTCTCTGTCTTTTGCCTACATAACATGCATCAGAGTAGGAAGAAAATTAATTACTTTTAGAATGTCATTTGGGATATAGTAATAAATTTCTTGTAATATTCTTATAGCTTGACTGTAAATGACTTAAAAAGCTTTAAAAGACAACATTTTTCTAAGCATTTCATATCTAATACTGCTTTTAGAAATTCAGTTGTTAGATTATAGTCATACTAAAGACTCCAGTTATGAAACTTGTTGCAGGAATGAACATATATTCTTTATCTTTAAGAATAGTGTCTTATTAGTAAATCAATATTATTCCTCTTGTTGAAGTTCAACAACCTGTTCCCATAGCATCTAAACCATGCAATAATAAACATAACATGAATATAACTGGCCCCAGATATAAGTGCTCCCCTCTACAGTAAGACATACTCAAAAATGACAGATGACACAATGGCAATTGTATCTTTTTAAAAGTGTGCATGCTCTCACAGCAGAAGTTTTACTTTTGCAGTTATTGTTCATCCATTTTCCAGCATAATTGAAACAGCTCATTACAAGTTGTTTTCTGTCCAGTGCCCAGGCTAGTACACTTTTTTGTTTATGTATCTGAGAGGGTAACAAGAGGGTAACAAGAGGGTAGCATGTAGCTCCTTCTTTCAGTAGACTTCCCACAATAAGACTGCAAAACTGGAAACTCTCCATCAGGAAGAACAATTCTTCCATTTTTCTCCCCTTTCTGCTTTCCACTTGCACTGCTCTGGTAGAGCTCTACATTGCCTTACAAAAATTTAGCTCAAGAGTTAAGATGTAGTTCTGGACCAAATGAAGCAGTGACAAGTGGTGTCCCTCAAGGGTCTGTGCTGGTACCGATACTGTTTAACATTTTTATCAATGACATAGACAGAGGGATTGAGAGCAACATCAGCAAGTTTGCAGATGACACCAAGCTGTGTGGTGCTGTCGATACACCTGGGGAATGGGATGTCATCCAGAGGGACCTGGATGGGCTGGAAAGGTGGGCTTAAGTAAACCTCATGAAGTTCAATGAGAGCAAGTGCAAGGTTATGCACCTGGGCCGGAACAATCCTCGCCATCAGTACAGACTGGGCGACAAGGTATTAGAAAGCAGCCCTGAGGAAAGGGACTTGGGGGTGATGATGGACAAGAAACTGGACATGAGCAGGCAGTGGGCACTTGCAACCCAGAAGGCCAATCACATCCTGGTCTGCATCAAAAGAAGGGTTGCCAGCAGGTCCAGAGATGTGATTCTGCCACTTTGCTCTGGTGAGACCTCACTTGGAGGTTAGGAAGGACATGGACCTGATGGAGCAGGTCCAGAGGAGGGCCACGAGGTGATAAGGGGGTTGGAGCACCTCTGTTCTGAGGACAGGCTGAGGGAGCTGGGGTTGTTCAGCCTGAAGAAGAGGAGGCTCTGGGGAGACCTAATAGCGGCCTTCCAGTACCTGAGGGGGGCCTACAGGAAGGCTGGGGAGAGTCTGTTTGCAAAGGCCTGCAGTGACAGGATGAGGGGCAATAGGTTTAAACTGAAGAAAAGCAGATTTAGATTGGATATTAGCAATAAGTTCTTTACAATGAGTGTAGTGGAGCACTGGAACAGGTTGTCCAGGGAGGTGGTTGAGGCCCCTTCCCTGGACACATTCAAGGTGAGGCTCAATGAGGCCCTGGGCAACCTGGTCTAG
>JAOTQQ010000001.1:119164812-119206817 GCA_026546715.1 Gallinago undulata | reverse complement strand
ACATTCAAGGTGAGGCTCAATGAGGCCCTGGGCAACCTGGTCTAGTTGGGGGTGTCCCTGCTGACTGCAGGCGGGTCGGACTAGATGACCTTTGGAGGTCCCTTCCGGCCCAGATGATTCTATAATTCTATGATTCTGTGATTCTATGAATGAAGGGGACTAATTCCCTGCTACATCCACTCTGACAGAGAAACCAGGACTATGATTTACCACTCAGTCAGGTTTGCCCCAGGGCATCCTCTCCTTTTGTCTCACAATGAGACTTCAAACAATTGCAGAGGCTGGAAAGCAGAAGGAGATGTGATGAGACCCTCAGCCTTGACTGAATTGAAGACCAGAGTTAAAAGACATATTTGACCATCTTTATGTCACTTTAAAAGGCCTGCTTTTGTTTGATTTTAATATGAGTGCTGAAGGCTCTTTCAGACTTATTTTGACTGATATCACCTCAGGGGGCTTGCAGTGGGCAGGTTTCACTGAGCTTCAATAGCTGTTTTTCACTGATGCGTTGTATCATTCAGCTTTCAAAAAGGGACATAACTTCAGTTAACTTCTTCTCTGTTCATAATAACATGAAGACAGATAAAAACAAATTATTCCTTTTATTTTGCACTAATTATCTACATTCATACAACAGAAATCAGAAATGTCTTCTATGTGTCAATACTGTGAGGTGTACTGAAGAATTAAATGCACCTATTTAAATTTTCTCAATGAAGTTTTATTAAGCATAGAAAATAGTTTCAAGATGTGTTAAGAGGTAAAAATATCAGCACAATCACTTCCCAAACACCTCAGAACCTTCTCTAAGTGAACCCAGGATAGTACAAAAACAATTTTCTAGTTAAAACAAATTTTCTTTAGATATGGAAATCACAGAACGATCATCTGCAATGACAGAAGACAATTATAATCAATAGCAGCATGAAAACACATTTCGGCGAATATGGGAACTACTTAGTGTGAAATAATTAGAACCTCCACTTCTGGCTTAGACACTTTCCTACATTTATTTCTAGCCATTTCTAACTCATCCTCTTGATGGATTGAGACACACCATATCCGACACAGGAGTAATGTAATGTATTCTGCTAAAGGCTGCTGATTATATGCACATGTGCACAGTGACAAACAATTAGTGTAATGATCCAGTGATTGCAAAGCTTATCACAACTTTGTATAAGATCTCATGCACTAGAAATTACCCTGACCACCTTTTCATGCTTTCCATCCTACATTACTGTAGAATGCAAATTTGTACACTGAACCTGAAAGGCTGCAAAGGGACCGATCTATATAAAGCCTGTGCCGGGGAAATCCAGCAAATCTGGAAAATAAATTAAAAGTGATTAGGATAAAGTGATGGAAATACAGAGGCAGGCTTAAGAGCTAGAGCTGAGCTCAGTATTTACTGAAGCATGCTGTTTCCAATGTGAACCCATTGCAGGAAGTCTGACGGCATGGGGTTTGTTTCTCCTTTTATTGCCAGGTGCTCCACCACAGCTGATTGCCCAGAAACCCCCAACTCTGGCAGAACTAAGGTCCACCCACATGTAATGCAGGTACCCTGCTGTCTTTAGTTGAGGGTGATGGCAAGCCACATTTCACTTCTTTACATGGACTATACATTGTACTACAATATTACAGAATCAGTAATCTACCTTCCAACAGCCTCCAGCAAAGATAAAGGGGAGGGGTGCTTTGTGTGTGTCTTCATTTCTGTCTCATAAGTAACATGCAGAGACATGAGAACCAAGAGCTGTGGGGAGAACAAACCGACTTCTCCCCTGCTTCTTCTTTTCAGTCAGGCTTTGAGCTGAAAAAGCCAAAAAAAGGTGAGGACATGGTCATGCTCTTCCCCTGAATGAGCTGGGAGGACAAAGCAGGGGGCACAGGGCACAGGAGTCTGGGAATGGCGGCAGAGGCCCATGCCCAATGCAGGCCACAGACCTCTCTGCCAGAGAGGATATGGGGTACAAGTAGGGGTAAAAGGAATATGGGAAGGGATACAGGAAAATAAGGGCATAGCAGCTCCCTGCCTCTTTCAAACAAGGATTTGTAGGTTTTTTTTTCTTTTCTCCCATTTGCCACTTCTCCCCTTCCTTGGACATTTCTGAGCCTTTACTCTATTTATTGCCTTTCTTTCTTTTTCCCTGAAATTTGTTTCTCATGCAGGGGCCAGCAGTGAAAGGAAAACAGAAGCCTGTGTGTAACAGGCACAGGTCTCAGGGCTGGCATAGCTGTGGGACCATCAGTGGCGCCCTGGGCAGGAGGAGGCCATTATCTTTCTTCCTTTTGCTCTTGTCCCCTCTCTTCTGATTCTTTCCATGAGTCCTCTGTAAATGGATAATAAACTGCCATGAGATGGTTTCTATTGTTCAGTTGTTTCTGGATCTGGAGAATTTTGCAGTGAGGTGACTGTAGGCAGTCACTCCTGGCCCTCAATAATATGAAAATGTGCCATGTTGTTTTTATAGGATACCCAGCTGGGGTTGTGAAACATCAGTTGCACTTGGCTTTATTGCTGAATAAACAAGTACAGGAGAGAAAACCATTATCCTTGCACTCATATGCAAAGGCCTGAACCATCCCTGCCCTGCTCCAAGCTCCCACTATCTTGTGGACCAGAACTAATATAGGTAAGATCAGGGTATGTACACAACCAAAACACTAACTGTATGTCCCTATTTTGTGTGTCAGATCTCTCAGCTCCTGAGGCACTGTGCTGTCTTTTGAGGAGAAGGTATCTCTGTTGTGTTGGAGGAGGACTTGCTCCACAGCTGATGTGTCAGTTTGTGTGGTAGAAGGAAAGGTCTAGTTCAGTAAATCTGTTCTTGATATTTTCTTGCTAAAAGTATTTCTTAGTCTATACAACTCCCTTTTATCCCTCTGTGGCAAAACATATCAATGGGCAAAAGGAAGTTGCAAGTTTAGATCCTCAACCCTCATTCACAGTTCAGGTATTACTTTTTATAAGGTATCACAGCAGACTCAGTTTGTTGCTGGGACAGAAAGGTCTTTTCTCCCCATCCAACATCTAGGACACTTGGCTGTGATGGGAAAACAGTTAAAATAGGTTCTGCCACATTCTGCCAAAGTGTTTATAATCTAGGAGATGGGACAACAGATGCTCTCAGACAGGCAGGGGAGGACAAGGTAAGAACAAGACATGCTTGGGCAGTATGACAGGACAGCTGTCTTTGTCAAGTGCTTTGCATGTGTACTTGAAAATGCAAATTTTAAGAGAACGTATTGCAAAGCAGATCCTTGAAGATATTTACAGGGAATCTCTTTTGAGCATGAGAAATGGAACAGGGAAAATAAAAAAGCCAATACAAATATTAATGTATTAGCAGCTTGAATGAAGTGTTGGCTGAAGGAGCAAATGAGAAGCAACAGATGAATGATTGCCTAAGCAAAATGCTCAGCTTGGGCTGAGCATGTCACAGCTGTGCATATATCAGGTGTGGTAGTAACAGAAGAACATCAAAAGCACAAAGGGCACACCAACGATGCACTGTTGAATGGGACATCAGAGATTGACATGGTATTAGCATTTGCTGTTATTTAGGGATGGTGTAACAGGATACCAGCATGTTCTGCATGAGGACAAGATTGAGCCAGAAAAATACGCCTTACTTCATCTCACTAAAGTTTTAGGTTACTTTTCTGTCAATGTTGTGACATATCCAGATGGTGATGCTTGAGGAATATTTGTGTGGTTAGGTGCTTTGCAGCACATTGTTAAATTAAAGCACTAGCTGAATTTCCTTTTTAAAATCTTACTCAAACATTCATTATTGCTGAAGTGACAACAGGAGTCACAGGTCTGAAAAGAATTGTGCTCTGCACCTGTCTGACATTATCTTCCATCTAGCTCCTACCTGCTCAGTTAGAATGTGTTCAAGAGAAAAAAAATTAACTAATCATTTAAAGGGCATATCATTTAGTAATGCCTAAATTGCTGCTAGTGTTATTTATAAATAATTCAAAATAAAATGAGAGCCACAGCAAACACAGCTGTAGTTTATTTGCTGTCACCCACCTGCTGGTGAATATAGCATTGACCTGTAGCAGCTGCTTATCAGCTTCAAACAAAAAAAATGGGTCCGTTATTATTGTTATTATTGTCACTACTAAAACTCTCACCTGGATACCTGCAACTTGCAAAACCTGGCCCTTGGTATATTTCTGTCAACTGGCATACCAGAATTTTCTCTACTGCTAGTCAGGACATTCATCTACAGTCTGACACACGCCTCCCTGGCCTTACAGGTCCTTCCGAGATAGCCTGAGGTAGGCAAGAATGCTGCTGACTCTCTGTGCAGTTATTTTCACACAAAATATTAGGGATGAAAATTCTTTAAGTTCCACATGAATAGGATATTCTTGTGTTTGTGTGTCCTTGCATTTGCCATCCTCTGAAAGATAAGCTTCTGATGATAATATATCCGACCTTACTATCTGCCTATCCCAGTTGATAGACATTCCCCTTGCAAATAAACACAAAGTACTCTCCCTCGTGTCCCACCCTTTTGTACCCACTGAAGATTTGACTCTGAATTACTCCTGAAAATATGATTTTCCCTCCCATTTCTGATCTGTATGGGTCTGCAACATAACTAAATAACCAGACGGATTTTTTTTCTCGGTCCTGTGAATTTTCTTTTTTTAACTGTGTACCCTGAATATTTGCCTGATATCCATGTAAACCAGCTTCAAGATGTATGATGATTTTCTTGGCTCTGTAGCTAGCCACTATAAAAAGAACATTCTTTTCTAATTCTAATTCTTTTCTAATACCTTTCATAAGGGGACAGAAAGCCTTCATAGCTAGGTTCCACTGTGTTGATTGTCAATGACGACAGTTATCTGTACATCAGATCCACATTCCAATACCAGATGTCTAAACCACATCTAATCTATAAGCCATTTCTGCTGGCCTCTCTATGTTCTTCCTCATGCAATGTCCTTTTCCTCAAACACAAGCGTTAGCTCAATTATATACTTTGGCTACTTCATTTTAATTGGCCTCATACACAAAGTTGCAGAGCAGTGGTTAAACTAACAGTGCACTTTCCCTGGGCTCAATTGTTAAAGAAGGAAAATGCAAACAGGAAGGCTCTGCTATGATGTGGGGAGAGCGGAGAGATGTCTTGGAAACTATCATGGGATGGGTATAAAGATGAACAAGTGTTAGTTTTAAAAATAAACTATTCCAAGAAACAGCTTCAGAGAGCTGGGGAATTAATTTGATTTTCCCTTGGTTTTGTCCAAGCAATTAAGGGACTAGGGGGAGGGAAGCTGCAAAAAAGCACACAAAGTGGTTTCCTATTTGAATGGGAGTGAAGTCTGCCAACTGGTGGCAAAAGTTCACTTTTTACTTTGGTTATGGAACATATCTTACTAATTGACCAGATAGAATAAATAGAGTCTTTCTTCATAGAAATATGAAGTGTTTGGAAGAGCTGAGGGGGAGGAGTACTAAAAGGGGAGAAGTGAGTTGAAGCCTTAGATGCTTTTAAAGTCTTCTCTATTTATAATCACATGCAATTCAACTCAAATATTTGGCAAAAATGCACATAATCTTTAAAAGGAAAAAGTGAATCTTTATAAGAAGTGCCTTCCCCTAGAAATCCTAGGAATACTACTTGTAAGTCTTTTAAAATACAAAAGCTTCAATTACTGTGCTAGGGGACCCTGCCAGCGTTATGAAATCAAAGCTCACTTTGAACAGTAAAATATAGGTTACAGAACGCACAGTAGGGTTTCCTGGTTTAGATCTATAGCTTCCAAACTAAGGACTAGCTTGCAATTATTTGACAGGTCTCTGGAACACATCCTCTTCCTCCAGTGTCGGAGAAGTTCAATGTTTCAGGGTCCTGAATCAAGTTTTTTCACTCCTCTCTCTCCTATGAGCAATTGTTATTTTAGGGATCATTGATTTCCCCCAACCCCTCAGAGCTCCATTCCAACAGTAGTCCCTTCCAATTGTGCATGATTAAAAAAAGATAAAACTTAAAGCAGGATGTTCAGAGGGAGAGAACAAAATTGGTTAAATTGGTTATATTGATGAAATTAGCAGCCAAGGAAAGATAGGATCTCATTCCGTCAAGTATTATCAGGCTTTTTGTACTGACCTTAGGTACTTTTTCAGTTGATTTTAGGATACTTTTTTATATGAAGTCATAGTATTTTACTACAGTCATTCCTATTTATTAGGTGAGTGGACTGGAAATAGGATTTCCTGAGTTTTGATCCATTTCCTCACAACTTGCTGCTTGGCATTGGAACTGCGTGCTTTACTTCAAAGGAAATTTGAAAGAGAATACTCCCTTCCAAAGGAATGGGAAGGGAGTGGACTTTGGAGGGTTCCCTAGACATCAGAAAGGAGAAAGAAAACCCTGTTCAATGGGATTTGCATAGTGATCAGTGATGTGCGTAGTGCATCATGTTTATCAGGCTGACTCCTTGGGGAAATGGGGGTGGGGGGAATCAAAGAATGGAGCTACAGGGAGTCTAAACAAAGCAGTACAAAGTATGCATGTGAATTTTCCCAGAAGTAGTCATATGGCTGTTTTGCTAGAACTCTGGATGAAGCATTATGATACAGAGGCATGGTAAGAGGAATGATGAACAGGAAGAGAGCAAAAAGAAGGCAGTTTCAGTCCCCACAAATTACCAAGTGGTAACTTTATCAGATAGGCTGGTGGTTTAAACATTCAGTTTTAAAAACAGAACTCTATGTGCTGCTCTGTTTGGTTTTTTGGAAACGTTCCTCACTTTGCAGAATTGCATCAAATCACACGACTTTCTTGTAGCAAAAAAAACAGTGTTGTTTATGCACTGTATTCATTCTTGTGGTTTTAAAAGAGAAAGAGTCATTCTGTGCTATTGTTTCTTCTGCCCAAACTTTATTAGTTCCCTCATCATATAAACAAGATATCAAAATGCCTATGGCAGCACAGAGCAGCCACAAGCCCTTTGCATTGCGTGATTCAGTCTTGGAATTCTGATGATCTGAACTGTCAGATGTGAAACCCTCCTACATTGTTAGGGGTGGAAGTTTGCATAATTGAAAAGTAATTATTCCTTCGTATGCAATAAGACTATGAGTCAAATATTTTAAAGTATTTTTTTATCTTTGGAACTGATGTGCTATTGCAAATCCTGGAATTTGTACTCCTAAACCATTTTGGAGCCTGTGAAAATCCATGCATGCAACTGACATACTGTTTTAGCCATGAACATTTTAACATGCACTTTTCCTTAAAAAAATTTAAGATTTATTTTCTGCTATTACCATTCATAATAGTATCAGCAATGTTTCATCTAAAGTTCCCAAAAATGATCTGTGGTGTTCAGTTCCTACTTCTGCCCCTCTCTCTCACTTCTGATGAAAATGAATATCCTGATGCTTCATTTTCATGACAAAGACTGCAGCAGAAAATAATTCAGACCAAGCCTTGTCCTGACATTGACTGAGGTAAGTAAGGAGAATAGGATGAAAATAACCCATTCCTCACTCACATTTTAGCATCATTATCAACAGGAATCCATAGATACTAGTTACAGGGGTGATATTGGTATGCATCATGTTCAGCATTGCAAGTGTTGCATGAGTTACATTTTAAGTCTCTTTCATACCTGCAGCACTGACATGTATTTCAGGCGTGATCAAAAGAGTTCTTCTGCAGAGAACAATGAAATATGATTATATTTGTCATAACTACAATATAGCTTAACATCAAATGACAAATTAACAAAAAATGTTCCTTGTGCCTTTTTCTTCTGAAGAAGGTGCAAAACTCTCATTTTTACAGCAAATTTTACTGTAGCAACCCAGTGTGCAAACCCCTAGTAATAGGTTTTAGTGCAGTAAATCCATTTTCAGGGTTGTCCTGCCTCTTTTACAACCACAATGACGTCTAGGAGGGCAGAGAGAACAGGAGGTCTTCTGATGTTGCTAAAATTTTCCTCATTATGTTAATTGCTTTTATTAAACACTTTTAAGAAAGTGTTTGATAAAAGCAAAAGTTTTAATCACTGAGTTGAGTTTATTTGTTGGTTATTCCGTTTTTCCTGTCAACGTTCTCATTTCCTTGTGTTCACAATTAATAGTACATGCTGTGTAGAGTGTGCGGCTTTCTTCATTCTGCAAACTAAGAATAACTTGGAAGCCCACAACTGCATTTATTTTTTGTCACTAAATTCTTCTGTTTGTGTAGAAACTGAATTATATTTCTGAATTTTTAGATCACATAGGTGAAGATAGTATCTACATGTTCTGTTTTGCATGAGTTAAAGGAAATTTCAAAATTCAGTTCTTCCAATTGGAGATTTTTTAGTTTTGACTTTTGGAAGGTATTTTAGAAACTCACAGTAGACATTTTATAGGAAAACTGATATTCTTTAGGATACCAGATGATTTTATAGTGTAATAGCTATGTACTGATAAGGGTCTACAGTTCATATTGTTTTCAGGAATTCTTGCTTCTTCTTTCGATAATCTCTCCATGCCCAACATTTAGAATTTATTGTCAGGAAAAAGATTTTCCAAGGAGAACACTGATCAGTGACATTTTGAAATTTTGAAATTCTGTGTCAAAAAACAAGTTTCTCTTTAAACAAGGAAGGCTGAGCAAGTAAAGCAGAGGTATAAGTATTTTTGCCAAAATGGATATCAGCAACTGTCACGCAGGAAAGAAAAACCTTGTAGCTGAGGCAACAGAGTAAATGGATGATTGCCCAGAAACAACAGAATAATCTGGCAGTGGAGCAAATGCTGCAAACATCTGCCTCATATCTGTGATACATCAGGGCTCTGCAGTTCTTGGATCCATTCCTTTTATCTCCTGAGTACTGATCTCATGCTCTGTCACTCTGTGCCCAAAGGATCTCTTGTCCCTCTCCTCCACTGCTTTCCAGATTTGTGTGCTTTAGTCTAACTTTCTTCACTCCACTTTGCTCAGAGGATACTACAGAGGCATGCTTCTATACCTTAATGACTGGAAAAAATATGAGAAAGAGGAATTGCTCTCTGTGAGTCACAAGGCAGATTAATGTCCCAAGAGGAACTATAAAAGTTCTTGTGTGCTTGCTGCAGCCTGCTTTCGTTGGTACTACGTGTCATTTTCAAGACTCCAGAGTATCAAGTGAGTCCAAAAGTCTCCTGTCACACAGCATTTGACCTCCAGATGAGCTAGTTAACACTAAGAAAAATTGCATCAGTGGTGCAGTAGCTTATAGAAGATGGCAAAATTCACACATGATTATTATTTTCCTTTCATTAGGAATAGAAATGCTATTCTCATCCCTCCTGCGTGATTTAACTTCTCTCATTACATTAGAAAACTGCTAAAGCAATGCTCCAAACTTTTCTTTAACACAGTTTTCTCTTCTTAAGCTAAGCACAACTCTTCTTATATTCCTGAACAGAAATATGCAAGGTCAAGCAACCTTCTTCAGCCGGCTTTAGGATAAAAAAATTTCCAGAGGTGCTGCAATAAACTGGCAAGTACTAGCAGTAGTCCAGCTTGCTTTCTTCTTCTGTTCTAAAGAAGTGTCAAGTAGTGGTTCTTGTTGGTAGAACAAATGTATGTTCTTATGTACCATGACAAAAATCTGACTTCTTTTGAAATCCTTTCAGAGGGTTTTTCCATTTATGCAAATTATGACTAATTTCTGGCTACATAAACAGAAGTATTCAGTCTGTTCCGTTAGTTCAGGGTGTCTCCTCTTATTCTGATGTTGCAATTCCTCATACAACAATTCATACATTTTTCTTCTGTATTTTCACATACTAAAGTCAGAGGTTTTTTTGTCTTTTAACCAAGTTAAAAGATTGCTTAACTTTAAGACCCAAGTTTAGCACTTTAGAAATCAACAAAAGTTCATTTATTTACCTAACTTAGGTGTAAGCTTTCTTTTTGATGTGTACAGTGGTGTTCTTATTGCTAAGCCTCCCACTGCTTTATAATCATCCAGACCAGTACCTGTTTAAAGCATTTAATGGCACTCATCCTGAGCATGTGGCCTGGTTTCCTTTATGTAATGAATAGGATTTGTGGAAGGGAAGGTGCTGCAAATCTGTGCCTTGTCTTCACAGAGAACAAGGATATTGCCAGAGCATGCTTTCAGAATCAAGAACTGGGAATCACTCCTAGGAGCCGTAAAGTAAAAGTAGCATCAGTATTGCACCTATAACTCACATCAAAAGCCCAACACATAACATCTGTTGCCCAAAATGGATCTGTAATTCTTTAGCGTCGTGTGTAGAATGTAAGCAGTCAGTCTGGGTGAACTTAGATCAAAAGTAGAGGAAGGGTGGAGTGCTCTACAGACTAACATTAGCACAATATTCTCTGTAAAAATCTCTTTCCAAGTGTAAAACACAGGCACTTGTATTTGAAGTCTACAGATGAATGTTGGGGGGATGAAGCATGTGGGGGAAGGAAATTTTGTTGCATGCAGGTGTTCCTAGGAACTGCAGAATTTCTTGGGAAGGAAATATTTAATGCTGTTTTCCATAAAAAGTCAGTAAATATTTTACAAGAAAAATGTTGAAGAAAGTTTTTTTTTTTTTTTCTGAACAAAAACCTTTTTATTTTACTGTTGAAGTTAACAGCTATAGAAATCCAGATACCAGAATCCATCATGTAGGATTTTGAACAAGAAGTTGTATGTTCCAGTGCCATTACTTTGTTACCCAGCTATCCCAAAGCAATGTTTGTGACATTCTTATTCAGGTAAAGCCTATTATTAGTATGTACTTAGATAAAATAAAAGTTCTACTCAGATAACCATGTCCTTCTTATTTGGACTAATGCCTTATCGGTAATGTCAGACTCGGGCACCAAACTGGATCTTTTTATCTTGTCTTCCTCTAGCAGCCTTTGAGTTCCATCTCATTGGCTGGAATGGTAATTTTTGTAGATCTAACAGAAATCAAGCTGGCAAACCTTAAAAAAAGCCAGTGTTTGCAGTGGTCTCACTGACTAAGACTAAGCAACAATATTTGGCTCTCACATACCTTCTGTTCAATGGAAGAGGAAACTTCATTTTTATTTCCAGAAAATGGATCAAACTTTTCTGTATCTCAGACTATTTTTGCAGCAGTAAGGAGATTTGTGAAGTGAATAACCTCACTGCATGTACTGCTCAATACCAGAAATTTCTCATACCCATTCATACAGAAAACTTCGCTAAGACTGAGGAATCTTGGAATGTGCAAGGACAATTTACCAGGTATGTTTCGCTTCCTTCACTCATTACAATCTTGTAGTTCTAAGAAAAACATGGAAGAATATCATAAAGAAACTTAGTTCCCTTGCCAGGCAGTGCAATTCAGTGTTTGAGCACTTAATGATGTCATTGAGGAAGCCTCATTTGCTGAAGTTCCTTTTCTCATGGCTGAGTGGGATACTATTTTAACATATATATATGCATATTTTTATCATTCTGGGGCTTCTACTCTACTGTGACCAGTAAGATTGTTAAGTTCTGAAGAATCTGCCAGATGAGAAAATAGGTACCAATATCAATTCTGATTCACAGTAACTGAACCCTGTTGTGTTTTTAAATATTACATAAACAAAGCTTGGGGTTGGGAAGAACTGTTATTGGTAATATTGCAAACACAGATTTTTTTTCAAGAAATAATGGATCAATGACATATTGTATATGTTGTTCAAACTTGATTATTGTTCTAAAAATATTATAATAAATTATGATACTTCTTTGCATCAGCTTCACTGTGTACCATGCCTCTAGGTAAGAGAGAAGATCAGCAGCATCCTGACCCCTGGAGACCAGTATGTCATCTCCAGCAACAGGACAGAGAAACCCTGCTGCTTGGGAGGGGGCCACGCTGATTCCACTCCTGGAGATTTTTCTCTGATCTTTTCCTACCTTGCACTAGATAAAATTAAGGGAGAAGTGGAATAAATCATCACCCTGACCATTGCTTCCCCAGACACCACCACTATCCTCAGTTACCATCTCCCATGGCACTGCCCTTCACTAACACTCATGGCAGGAGCTGTGACTCCAGGGTCATGGATGCACCTCTCTGTGGCATGACCGCATGGGCTTGTCTGTAGACATGATTCTTCCTATGTCCAGATTTTCCTCTACATCACTTTCTGCCTTCTGCAGAGAAGGACTTCAAGTTGATGGGGCAGAGTGGAGTACCCATCACACTCTTTTTACGCCTGCCCTACACCAGAAATTTTTTACCCTTCCTCTCCCTTTTCTGTTATTCCATAAAGATGGGAAGATTTTCCCCATACAAATTTTATTTCCCCCCTCATCTCCCTTTTGCCTAAGCAGCAGGATCTTCCCATATATCAGTGAGACCCTGGCTTCACAACACCAGGAGGTGGCCACTTGACATGAGGGATTACAGCAACTGCAGGTCCTATTTCCTATTCCAGAGCAGAAGAAAAACAGTTTGAACAATGGCTGGTAGTGGATTTCTAAAGGAAAAATATTTTAAAAATATTAAAAAATAAATTAAAAAAAGACAAGGTTGTGGCCATTCTTTCCCTGGCAGATTCCTTGTTTTCAGCAATCCGCCCTTCAGAAGGCAACCTGGACTACTCATTGGTATAAAATGGCATAGTTACATTGAAAATCAGTGCAAGTTTGTGCTTACACATATACTATGCCCAACACCAGTCACTGTTTCTTCTTTCTGAGTGGAAAGACATTTTTTTAAAACAGAATACATTTATACTCATCAGTATATCAAGTAGCCTATAAATTATAGAAAAAGCTTGCAGGTTTCAAAGGGCTTTTTGGTAATCTCTGTGCTTGTGCTTGGTACGTAGAATAAAGCTGTAAACTCCTACACCAAATTGCAATGTACAGCTCCCAGACGTAGAAACCCTAATGTGTAAAATAATATGAGGTGAGGGGAAAGACTTAGTCCAGTATCGTATATCTCAACGGTCAGAAGTGGATGGGGGAATAAAAAGACAACTGTTTTTCTGAAAACTGGAACAGTGCAAATAATCTATGCCTTTCACAACTCTGCCCTTATGATTTCTTTTCTTTCCTTTTACAATAGTTTGCTGATATTTAGTATTTTTCCCCAGTATCCCAAAGAATTGGGATCCAAAGATATGTGGAGAGAAAATTATATAAGCTTTGAAATCTAGCCACCTCTTATTTGTAAGAAACCATAAAATATTATAAAAAAAATGGTAAAGAGAAGTAACTATCTATCCGAAGCATGAAGTTTACAAGAAGAAAGAAGCCATGTTTTCAATAGTCACAGAAATGTTGAAGTGAAAGAATAAGAAAGCCCAGCACATATCAAAACCATTTTTTAAAACTTCAGTGAAATGCTTCCATAGTCTGCATCAGTAGCTGGTTCCAGTCACTGCTTTGTTATCTTTACAACATATTCCTAAATCTCCCTTACTAAATATTAAGTCATTATTTTATTGCCCTGCCCTACAAGCACAGCACTGAGGACAAGTATTCAATTACCGTCCACTTTAGTATACTGTCTTCTGTAGTGGAAGACTACATGTTCTCCTTTTTTATCTTCCCATTTGTGAAGTTGTTTACCTTTGTCCTCCTTTTCTTCGATGTCACTCTTACTAAAACTCTTGTCCTGTTACTCTCCTCTGGATTTTCCTACATCTGTGTTTCCTTAAAGTGTGGTCATATGAAGTAGAAGCACCAAGTAGAACAGGATAATTTCTGTCCATGTCTTACATGTGATAATCCTGAAATAAAATGTAGTTTCTCCAACCATTCAATATTTTTAATTCATTTTTATCTTGTCATCCATTAGATCTTTTGGAATTTTGTTCTTCAATACTGTTTCTTACCTAACTGTATGATATTTTGGCATGTATTAATTTGATTTCTCCTGAAAGGTAGGGCTTCTCTTTACTGGATCTCCTCACCATTTTGGATCTTTTCTTCAACTGATGAAGACATTTCTAAATTCTGCACCAGGTATTAATAAATTTGCACCACCCCCTGTGGTGCCATCTATGCATTTTGTAAATGCACCATCTACACTATGACACAGAACATTACTGGAAGTATGGATGAGAGACAGGTCTAAGACAGACCTCTGCAGTGCTACATGAAAATTGGTGCCTTTATTTAATAAAAAATATCACTGACAACTTCTGCTCAAGTGAAGTTTTTAAATCAGTTTTATGGTAATTTCATGGGGACTGCAAGTTGCTTATGAGTATGTCACATGAGACAATGTCAAAATTCTTATTGAAGTCAGTATACAGCACTGTTTCTTCCCCATTGACTGAGCCAGTTACCCTGTCAGAGGAGGAAATTAAATTGGTTTGACATAACTTGTTCTTAGCAAATCTGTGCTGTCTGGTTTTCTATCACTTAACTTTCCTCTCTAAGCCTATAAATTGATCATTTAATAATCTTTCTCTGTTATCTTAGTATTGAAATTTGGAAGTCTGGCTTAATTTCTGAGTTCTTTTTTTTAAAAGATGTCGCTGTAAGAATTTTAGTTTATGGGTAGCAAAAAAATATAAACTACTAAAATTGAAATCCAGAAATATGGAAAATCTGTGATGTCAAACACTTCATCCAACATGGGCTTAGCATGTCAACAGCACATATGTGACAATTCATTTGAGGATAATAATATAACTAATTATAGGTGCAGAAAATGCAAAATTTAATCTTCTGTGCTTCACCTACACTGACACTTTGTGATTGACTTGTATTTGTCAAAATCCCTTGGTTACATTTTAACTGCCATTCTACCAGCACTCAAATTAGGAGGAGCAGGACACAAGCAAAAGTCCTGCCCTGCATCTCCACAAAGAGGCCACACTGCTGTCTGACAAACCAAGTGACTGGTGTGCAAAGAAGCATCTGTGCTTCTGCTGCTCCGGGAGACTTAAAAGCAGAAAGGGAGTACAGGCCACAGCTATGCTCCTGCTGCCAGTACTAAACAAAGAAGAAGAAGACAGCTTTAAGCTTGTAAAGATCAGAAATAAGTATCATACAAGTCACATGCACCTTTGAACTGCACAGGGTTCCTTCTCTTTTCATTATCATTAAAATAAGATGTCCCTTGAATGCTTGTGTTAGTCCAATTCATGTCATAGTCACTTCAGTATAAACACCTTGTAATCACTGCATATTGGTGTTAAATTCAGATGCACTGTAAGACCAGTTGTGCTTTCTCTCCTAGTTTAACAGAATGCAGAGCAAAAAACCTGAGATCTTTCTAGGGAGAATCCTATGAATATGTTTCTCCTTTGCTGCAATTTAAGAAAATATCTTAATTTCAATTGCTAGCAGATTCAAAAGTTTCATTTCTCAGTTGACCAAAACCAACTAACCTGTGAGGTACATCATGAAGCTATTGGGCTTCTCTGTCAGAAAGCAAAAGGTCCATGGGGACTAATCACATTTCCATCTTTCTTGAGGTTTTCAGATGGAGCCATAAAGGACTTATGAATGAATTAGGCATCAAGTCTCTCTTTACTGTGCTTTAGATATTTCTTGCAATTATTACTTGCTGGGTCTTAAATTTCCATAAATAATTATGATATAAAAAATCCCAGGTTGGGTGCTGGGTTTTGGAGGTTTTTTTTCTTTTCCTTTTACCCATGAGAGTGCCTTAAAATGTTTGAGCTCTGTTTCCTGCACTAGTCATATAACCACCTCCTGTCTAGACAGAAATATCAATATATTCTGGTCATATAAAGAAAGGCTGGGAAAGAACAGTAGAAAACAAAAGACAATGAGATCCGGGATTTGAGGAGGTTTCTTGACAAATGTTCATACCAATATTTATTGTGTTTATCCAAATAAAATATCCTCCCAAGTATGTTTTTAAAAGGATATAATGCTTACATACATTTCTGCTTTCACTCTGATCTATGGTATTTTCTTCACATTTTTGGATGTTTTTTCTTTGAAAAAAGTGGCAAGCATCAAACACAGGATGTATGTAATTCAAAGGAGAATGAAAGTGCAAACAGCTAAAAAAAATTAACACCAGTATGTATGAAAAAATAAGACATCCAGAGTTTAATACAAAAAAATATCACTAGACTGCTTTTTCTGCCCTGCAATTGTAGACTGCAAGTAGAGCTCCACTATGACTACATGATATTCATTACTGGTTATATAGAGTCTGTTATTTTTAAATGCTGACAAACAATTGACGTTCCTGAAAGATAGGTAAAAAAAGTCACTGGGTGGATGGATGTCAGTATAGTCTAGCACATGCACACATGCTGAAATTATTTTTTTGCATCCCAATATTACTATATTTTTTCATACAGCAAAAGAAATGTGATGTTTGTTCTCTCTTATTTTTTTTTTTTCCCGTGTTGAAGATCTCACTGAATTTCTTTGAGGAAGGCATTTGTAAAAAAATGTGTAAGAAGTTTAGATTTGATTCATAGTAGCAGAATGGGTAATAAGTAACTCTCAACATAAGATTCCCATGGCTTCATTCAATCCGCCCTTTTGAAAAGATCATCTTTCCTGCTCTTTCATCTTTACTGAAGATGTTTTGCTTTTAAAACTGCAGTCTTGAATTTTTCCTGAAATTGTTAACTTTTTTCCTCCCTCACAATCCCTGCTTTTGGTATCCTGTTTTAAGTGCTGTGACATCATACTGCACCACCTGAAAACACACAGCAATTTGTTTAGAGTATAGCTTTGGGGGAATATTTATAGAGCTGGCTGTGCACTAAAATCCTGTCATGGAACAAAACAAGCTCTAATCTTTTGGGGATCTACATGATCAAGTCAAATGCCAGCATTGACACTTGGTGTGATTAAACAGGCTGCTGTATCTCTATAAACTGATTAGACAGCAATGCAGGCTGTTCTACCGGAGGGAGGTGGCATTAATGCTAACAATCAGTCTGAGAACAGTCTCTTTTATCCACTAAGATTAGGTTGGTTCCACCACTGATGCCAAAGGAAGAGCTGACACTACCACAGAACCTCAGACTTGTGAACACATCGCTATAAATTTCATCACCTGTAATATCAGTGCCTGTAGAAGTTACCTGACCTTCTGCCATATATCACAGAGACCACCATTATCATACAGACTCTTTTTGCAATGGAAACAATGGCAGTCATGGTGAGACTTTTCAGGAAAATTAATTTAATTAATATTATGTACCTGGTAATGCTGACATCTATATTGACGTCTGAAGGCAAGTGAAAAAAGGCTTCTTATAAACCAAAGGACTAGACAATGTTTTTCTAGGCTTTTATTGGCATTAATTAGTATTTGATACTTGTTGAAGGCAGAACAAAAAATTGCCATATGGTGAATTTTTTTCTCAGAAAGTAAAAATCACCTGTTGGAAGAAAACGTTTGAAGGGAAAAATTAGAAGAGGTGAGAAATAGATTCAGGGCACAGGAACAGAGTCTGGTTTGACTTATTTTTCTGACTTGCACAGCCTGTGAGATCTTAAACACATTTCATTACTGTATATCTCTTCTCCATAAATTATGTCTCTTTCCTATCATTTGCCTATGTTTCCTTATGTTTCTTCACTATCTTGACTGAATGATCGCTTACTTGAGTCAAACAACAACCCCTTCAAACAGGGAAGCAGCAGGTGATTCAAGAAACCTAGAGACTTCATGTGAGGGCCCATCAGATACCCAACAAGTTGGTGCCTTTTATTCACTGCTAGTAACATCTGGGAGAGTCCATAGTAGAGAAGTCACTGGGCCGTAAATAATGATGCCATGCATCACATACGCTCTGGAGGCTGTGGGTCTGGCCTAGTATTTTGAAATGTTTTTGTTCATTGAAACTCTCCTGCTACAAAAAAGCATTATGCAAAAAGAAAGCGTACTCATAGGTTATTGTTATGGTGTTACCACCTAGTATAAACATGTATATTTTAGTTAGGTAAATGTGCAAAGAATATATAATTACTCCAACAAAAGTGTCTGATTTTACCAAAGTTTTGGCAGGTGTTAAGTGTACTCTTGAAATATGAAAGGGGGAGTCTGAAGTGGAATTTGAGGTCATTCTGTTATTTCTGATGCAAAATTATGAAAATGTCAGTTTGGGGTTTCTTTTTTTACTGCTAAATTTTAATCACAGTCTCACTGTAGTCTTACAGTCTTTCAGCCACCCTTGAGTTACTGAAAGGGACATATTAAAAATGACTTATAAAATACAGTTTAAAAGATGCTTATATGAGCAGAGAGTTTTCCAATTTAAAGGTGGAGTACAAAAAAGGAATTAGACCTTGAGCTTCTTAAATGCCAGGCAACTTATGTAAGCAGAACTGAAAATTTCTGTAAAATGTTTATGTTCTGTCATTTTTCCCTCAGGAGACAAAAGAACGGTATACATCATCTTCCCTGCTTATCTTCAGCTGTTTGGTAACCATAACTACATCCCAGCATTGGCTACATAGTAGAAACAAATACTTCTGTAGGACATCTGCTTTACATGCCTGTTAGATATTTCTTTCTTGAAAAACAACTGAATGAATTTCCTTATTTCATATTGAGAAGAAATTACTTTTACTTTCTAGTAAGGAAAATGAAGCAATTTCCAACTCACAATTGAGCGAGTGACTTTTTCCACACCATGGATTTCAGTTTGGGTCAAGGACAATTTCTGAGAACTCTCTTGCACTCATGCAGACAGCTACAGAATTCAGTGGACTTCTTGGAGATGTCAGCAACAACAGGGCCAGAACACCAGCCCAAATGGAGAACGGATACCCCTTCTTGTTACCATGGATTAAATCCTTCTTATTGTATCTCAGAATTACAGAATGATCTCTGGACGTCATCTGGTCCACCCTTAACATTCAAGCAGGGCCACCTAAACATCATCAGAAACACCAAGACATCAAGAAATCTTGTACAACATGATCTCTTACATAAAAGCTTCCTCTGTTCCATGGGAGAGACCAATGCAGTTTTGAAATGAATACTTACATGAAATAGAGATTGTTGACATTTTAGAGAAGCAGAGAAGGTCTTAAATTATTTCAAAAATTCCAACATATCTGAGTCCTTCGTCCTAGCATTCTCATTTAGAGTAGGTTCCCATGGATGAATCAAGCTGTACTAAAACCTTGTGGCATTGGATCTACAGGCATCAAGCTTTTAATTTCCACGCATTCATATCTGGATCTTCCATGAAAAATGAGCTCACACTTGTGTTTGAAAACTGAATCCATTGTTTTGATGTCTTCTTTAACAACTCTACATTTTAAACTAACATAAACTGGGGATTGGTAGTTTCAAGTTTCAAGGCAGCAAGAAATCCTCTGACTGATCTGTGATTTTTAATGTTTGTTTGCCAGACTAACTATACAAGTTTCTGTCTTGGCAAAAGGGTTTTCTGTGCAAATGTCCAACTGTTTTGAAGCAAGTTCAAGTGAACTTTATATGGGGAACATATTTCTGAAGTGTGCATTTAGATAAATGGAAAATAGCAGCCTGTTAATTCAGCTGCATGCTGCTGTAACTGGTGTCAACAGGAAATGAGGTCAGGCTGCCCACTCATATACTCTCAGATGCCAGCACCGTTTTTTAATCCATTCAACTTCTACTTGTCTTTACCTCACCCTCCTACTCCACAAGTATCTCCTGTCCCTAGTATGTCTCCCTTTCTACCTCTTCTTCCTGTGCTACTGTAAACAAATCTGTCTCTTTCACATTCCAGACTCAGCTCCTTTCTGACATACTCGTCAACCAAGAAAAGAAAGCACAACCTGTGGGGATATGGTATATGTGGAAACATGCTATCAATTAAGATAAGGATTTGTATCAGGAAGGAAAAGCTGATAAGAAGCCTTGTCTAAGTAGTTGAGAGTTAGAACATACAACAGAAAATGTCTGAAATGGCTAACACTGAAAAGAGGAAATTTGGGGATAGGAAAAATACGAGGAAGGAGATGGTTTATGCATAGGGGGCTATTTGGAGGTGTTCATGAAACAGGTAACTATTAGAGTAAGCACTGCTATTGTGATGTTGGATTAGGAGTTTGGGGACTTTTAAAATTTATGTTTATATTATATAATATTTAAGCTCTTAGGAAAAAAACCCAATGATTAATATTAATTTGCTCTATCCACAAATTTTCAAATTCCACCAACTAGCCAATATATGATCCCAAACATAATGTAAATTTACAAAACCAATAGATAATAACAATGGACAATTTTTTTAGCTTGGATTTGTCTTTTGACATAATACTGTTTGAATCAGGATCTTAACTTACAGTACTATATTTAAATTCCTATTGACTAACTAGAATGATTGCTGCAGAGCAGCTACTATTTTCATGCCCTGAAAGTAATTTTCTCAAGGATAAGTATGTCTGGTTTTTTTTAGTTCCTGGTTGTTAGTATAACAACATGGTGATTAGTACATTTACATTATTTTATTTCTTTAAGATAATTTAACAACCTTGTCTTTATTTAGGGCCTCAAATCCTGATTAAGCACCAAAATAGCAGTAACTTTTTTTTTTCAGAATAGCTAAGAAACCATAAATCCCACTAAAGTTACTAAAATATTAAATCTATGAGCTGAAAGAAATTAAAAATTTTACTGTTAAATGAAATGTGATACTTCTTTGAAAAAGAAGTTAAACTTTCAAACAGCGCTATAGCGAGTAAGCCATGAAAAATACAAAGAACATTGTACTAAGGAAGAGAGTTTATGAATTAACATTCAGTCTTTATTATTCTAGATTAGAATATGCTCATGTATTTTATGGATCTCATCGACTATCTTGACCTATGGTAAGTTTATCAGGAGATTCTGTCTCAAGAACCTAAAGAATTCCTACGATTTTTATTATCATTTAATTATAGTGTTAATTTAGTTCTCCTTAGGACTCCTTGCAATTTTTTTATCCCTGCCAGAGAAAGCAATCACCTCTCTTTGACCTCATAGCATGAACAACTACACTACTTCATGAGATATGTGTAAACATAGCTTTCCTTTTTTTTACCTTTTCCTTTTCTCAGGGAGTTAGCTTGCTGGTATCCTGAAAAGATCTTAGAAATAAAATGTAAGAGAAGGGTTTGTCAGTGAATCCTACAACAAGATTTCTTAAAGTGTCTTTCTGTGTCTGACAGGGAACAGCAAAGTCACTGTGTACACAACCGTAGCACTTTGGATGAAACAAGATTCAAAGTTTTCAGAAACAAAATACTTTTTTTGTTACTATTTTGCTCAAATCTAACAAAAATCTGTTCTGGCCATTCTTCAGACATCAGTTCTTTAGATACTAAAGATTCATAGAAAGCCCCAGAGTGATTAAAACATGCACAGTGGCAGAAAGGTCTAACACTCTTCTGAGCTGTCATGATCTGCAGTAAATGCCAGACCTTCTGTAGGTTTTAAAATCAAGAAATCTCTGATCAGCACTTTAAAAATTAAAATAATGTCAAATTGACAGGGTTTGTTCAGAAAATCAATAGGGATGTTTTACACGCTCCTTGGTTAATAGTAGTTGTCTTTTAAGCCTTTGTTTCCATCTCCCCTAAGTGTTGGTACTTCTATATGTCCTCCTAAGAGAAATTCCAGCTATGAACAAGTTTTTCTATCTTTGCTAGTCTGCCAGTCATATTAAAAGCTGATCTGTGGTTTCTAAGAATAGTTGGTAAGAGGTAATAAAGCTATGTCTGATATAACTGCCGTTCCTTCACAAGTTTTTGAGTTATTTTTACATGAAAGGCTGGCTGAGTCAGAAAGACACCAATAATGAGGATTTTTTATTTTTTTTGTGTGTCAAGATCACTGAGAAAGATCTCTGTTGAACACATAATGAAGTTCCTCATTAAACTCCTTCTATTACTGCATCACATTTTGGAAAATGGGATTTAAATAAATCTGTAGTATTTTTCTTAACTGTTGGAACCTTGCCAGAAATAGGAGGTGGTAGGAGAACAAGGGACTGAGGTGAATAAAAACTACTGGATGATTGTAAGTAGAGAGCAGGCATTTCTGGATGGATTTGAGCCAAAAATGTATGACTTTATACAACCAAGATTCTTCACTAGCTGTATTAGCAGCTATTATTCCAAGATTAGCAGTGATTCGGGATGTAACTTGAGGCTTGGTGACTCGCATGTCTTTTTTTGAAAATCCTTGCCTGAAACCCTGTGTTTGTGTAGCAAAAAGACATTACATTGTGTAAGACATTCTTCATTAATGCTGTGAAGTACACTGAGAAGAAGCTGGATTTTGAACACGTAATGAAAATACATGTGAGAAAGGGGTAAGTGGGTGGCAAAAGAAGGGAAGCAAAAATAATGTCTACCAGGTTGACATCACAATTAAGGGCAACCTCTTGCAAAAATCAAGTGATAGTGTATTTTCTCATACATCCACTTGGATTCATTGCACCATTTCCACACAGTTATACAATAGCATAAAATATAGAAACAGGTGTTTGATTTCCTAGTGTAATGCCTTAATAAGTATTACAGTACCAGTGGGGACCACTGCGCAGTTTGTTACTTTCAATGCCTTCGTAAACCCAAACACTACCTGAATCACTATTGACTTACATAGACTCATGATGTCCCTATCAGAGGTATACTTATGCAGATACACAGGAAGATTCAGAAGGGTTTTTCTTCCTGGATTGTATATTCACACATATGTTAGATCAGGTCAGGGTATCAGAGGAAATTATGCAGTCCAGTTTGTCTTTCATTTTTTTCATGCACTACTCAGAGGATTATCACTCCACTCATGCTGTTTCCAATGGAAGAGATGTGTAAATTCACAGTGTTTAGACATACTAAAATTAATATAGATAATTTAAGGGTTCTAATTTTTTACTTACAATTGTCCATGAATGCATTTCCCTGACAGATTCTTCTTATGCATATACTACAGGATCATCATAATAAAGTGTTGCTATATAGTACATGACTAAGTACAATGTGAGCAAAAGATACAGTTAATACTGTATGTATGGAACAGGTATACACGGACTGCTTTATAGAACTGAAACAGATTTTTAATGATATGGGGAAATGGAAATTTTACAGAAAAATTACATAACAGCAAAAAATAATGGAAACACCAATGATAACTAATAATGTTCACTGATAAGAAAAATATTTAGAACTTAACACAGCACTATCCTCTCATTTTCAGTCTCATTGTAGTCTTCTGATAGTTGAAAAATCTGGATTGAGGTTTACCACGTGCTAAAATTATGATCTTTTTTATATTTTACTCCTATTTAGTCTTTAGTCTTTTCTGTCCCTATTAGTTATATTAGGGCATCTGTTTCCTTTATAAATATATTACATAGTTTATAAAAGAATTAAGCAAGAAACCAGTCTCTGAATCTTTGAAGAATCTAATTCTTCACCATTGTGGTCATTAGCAATTGCTCAATTTTTAACTGAGGAAAATTAATATTTCTTCAGCAGTTTAAAAATGACCTGTACATTCTTCCCATTATGTTAATGTAAAAGTAATGAAGGGGCATATTTGTTAAAGTATAGTGACATTATGGCCAATTGTTTTGCTTGGATAGTCTTATTCTTTTGCTCTGACAGTATTAGAATTGTCTGTTAAGGCAGAAAATAGGCTTAGAAAATATCTTCAGAACTTAATTTTGTCACCCTCATTGGAACAGAGGTTGTGTTAATATAATGTTACTTGCATCATACAGAATTTCTCAGCAGCAGCTCTGAAAGCACTTTATACATAAGGAGAGTGACTGCAAGGTGATTTCCCTAAAGTCATTTGGCAAGCCCCTGGCAGTATTTAGAGTAGATCCCAAGTCTGCTGAAGCACATTCCTATGCTGCCCTGACTCACTAGGAATCTTGCTTTTTTTGAGAGAGAGAAATTAAACTTAAGGGAGATGTATACATTAAAAACAAATTGCAATATCCTTGCGTGCTGAAAGTGGTGATTCTTTGACAATGAAAGTGTTTTTTCTTTGTCCACACAACAAAATTATTAAGTGGAAGCTAGGTAATGTATTTTAGAGATATTAGAAACATTATAAGTCACTACAGACCGCTAAGATATGCACCATATGTGCAGCTGACCATAACACCTTCTGTTCATGTGCTTGAAAGGAATGAGCCTGTTAATGTAATTCCCGCTTGCCTTTACCTTAAAATCTCATTTAGAATTTGGAAACAACTGACTCAGTGCATGCATTTGAGCTTTAAAGTCAATTCACATGTCTCCCTGGTGTTTTAAAACCAGCATTGCTATTTTATTTGCATTTGTTTCCCTTTCATTAATTCTTGACACAAGAATTTCTCTATCTCTTCTATCTCCAATTTTCAATACATATGTATTTTTACTGTCACTGTCAAGATCATTGTTTCAGATGGCATACAAATTTGTAGTTTTGTACAAAGGCCGCATGTCGCTACATCACTTTCCCTGGTCCTAAAAGACTAAATAGAACAAAAGGAAGACAACAAATAAGTAAAGCAAACCCCATCAAATTCTTCATACAGGCAACTGTAGAAGAAGCATTCCAAAAAGTGGTCAAACATCAGTTTTCTATATTGGTGTAACCATCCAAGTTTCAGAATGAAAGTATTTTAGTTAAACTTGAAAACATCGTTTTCTTCTGTTGTGTTTCCCTTTGATTACTTTAGTGACATAATTTCTGCAACATATTGCCCACAGTCAATATATGTATGGGCAATATGATGTAGGTACCTAGCTATGTTATGCAAGTATGTGTAGTTCCTCACCACTGGACAAATATCTGCACTTGATTTTGAGGAGGACTCTAAGATTGTGTCTTAACAAACTTGCTGGAACTAGCCCTCAGGAACACGGGGAACTACATGGTGGCAGTTTATTATTCCCTAGGAGATGAGGCAATCATCTAGACAAGGGGTGAAGGTCAACATACTCAAGCTTACTTTCAAAATAACTGTGTTGTAATATACATAGGAAACTACTTGATCAAGAGCAAGAAAGACAGCTAAAACCTGTGGTTAATAGTGGTGTAAGACCTAACATACATGAAAGCCTTACAGTGCTAAGCACTGAGTAAAATTCTAGACTGTTACTGAACTGTGAGATGAGAAGTCTTGATATCACCATTATAGAAAATTAAGAATTATAGAAATATAGAATTAAGAATATAGAAAATTATTATAAGAAATAACATGTTGAACCTATAGACAGGACTCAAAACCAAAATTCCTGTTTCTAAGGCTCAAGCTTCAGCCACAGAAATCCTTCGTATTTCTCCTAATCACAGTCTTTTAAATCATGGAATATTGGTTTCCTGGTAAATACGTACCTGTAAACAATATGTTTTATATTACAGATAGGACATCTCTTCAGGATAACTATGCCCTGTCACAGTGAATTGTCACAAAGGGTTACTCTGAACATCTCAACTCAATGGTCCTAGAACAAGCAAGTAATCTGATCCCTTCCAAGCAAGCACTATGAATATTGTATTACCTACAATTTTCAGTTCACCAAGAGTAAGCTCTTACAACCCATGTAGTCCCCAAATTTTACCTGTGTAATAACATCATCTGTCAAATAGCAAGAATTTGTTACCTTACGTATTGATTTGGTTCAGGTGGTGGTAAAAAGCATTAATTTTTCATGAGTCTCAGCACAGACGATAAAACAGCACAGAGTTCTCAAAGAATCGATCACCTCAAAAACTCTGTGTGCCACAGCAACGTAATCAGAAGGAATGAAAGAAAATTCTCCTACAGGGCAATGGAATCCTCATTTTCTCCTAGATTATTTTTAACCTCATAACTGCCTGAAAGTCTGTATCAAAAGCTGTACAGTAGTCAACACTAGAAAGATCAACAGTACCCCACAGTTACAACATAAAATCCCACTAATTTAGTTAATGTATTGTCTTAGGTAATATGCTAATAGATGTAGATCATGACTTATTTGGTGACTTGTTTGGCCAAATTAAACCTGCTGCTGAAATGTAAAAATAGTCAATTAGAGCAAAGAAGACCAATTAACATTTGTAAAAAGGTTTATTAAATGCTTTTAAAATCTCACCTTGTGAGCAATTAAAATTCCTTACTGCTCCAAACCAACAACTTGTTGCATTCATGTCCCCTGCCTACATATACCTTCCTATGGAAGCAGATTCTACAACCTGCAGATTCTCTGCAAATGACATTCCTGTTTGAAATCATGCTGGTGTGGGCTGCATTGCAGACCTTTGTTTCAGAACTGAGCACAGAATTCAGAATTTTTAGGTTACCTGGAGGAACTCCATTTTCATATGACTTCATCCCTTCAAGGATATGAGGTATAATGTTTTAAAAATCTTGTCACTGATTGTGATACTGTGTATACTGAAAAAAATGTGATGAAATTAACCTTCCAACAACAAAGAATTTTAAAATTACATAATATCTCACTGCTTAAAACTCAAAGGCACAAATATTGACCTGGCTTTATACGAAGATAATCCTTCCTTCCTCTTAAAATATCAATATAGTAATTATGGAAGAGATAGAGTTTGGAAGTACTTATGCACATAACTGCACATAAATTCTATTTCATGAGACCAGTGTTCACAACCATATATCCTCATGAAAAGACATCTTGGAAATTTATTAACTCTTAAAGTAAAATCAGCGATGGAGATGTGTTATTGAGAAGTTGCTCCAGAAACACAGTTCATTCATACATTCAGCAGGAGGGAAATGATCACAGATAAAAGAAATCAAAAAATTTGGCTACACCTCAAAAAAAAATTGCTGGAATACAGGTTTAAAAGAAAAGGTAATCTAAAAAGCTAACAAAAGACAGACTTTCTTTAATGAATGTACTGAAAGCACCAAATGGTATATACATCGCCTAACAAACTCTTGCTGTTCTTGTTGAGAAAAATCTTTCAGCACAGTCCCATAGCGTGGAAAAGCTTGTACTGTGTTTTCAGCTTCCCAACTTGGTTACCCCTTTTGTTGTCTGTCATGCCATTCTACAAAACTGCACCAAGGACTCTACACTTCCCCTTCACAAGAGACATTTCAGTGCCAGCAAGTTCTTTGGCTCGAGCAACGTGGTCGTTCCAAAGACGTTGCCAGTGTTGCTAATTGAACTATCGCTGCTCCTGCTGTTCACATTATTTTATACTGTCCCTAAAAGCAGTGGGACAGGTTCTCCTTGTACAATTTAACTATGAAGAATTATTCTGCAAAACAAAAGAAAGAAGCTAATGATGAATTGGAAGCTATTCACCAATAACGGATAAAACTTGCTAAACTAAGACACCAAACAACATTCAATGTTTTAACTGAAGAGTGCAGATTCTATTCACTTTAATGTGTTTGTGTTTGGCCTGTTTTATACAGACAAAGTATTGAAGAAAAACCGCACTTTTTCCTGGAGTATTTGAAATAGTTTGTTCCTAAGTGAATAATGAGTCCTGCAGCTTCCTCTTAAAAAAACAGCTCAACTTGTTCTGCCAACCCAGCCTTGCTCCCTTTTTTTGTGCTGTCAAACATTGCTTTCATGCACTCCATGGAAAAGATGAGACCTTTCTTTTATAACTGTTCTCTTTTCAGTTCCAGGTCAAGCCAAATAGCTGTCTGGCCGCATGGTGTTTTAAAGATATTGTTTCTCCACTGCCTTCCTGAACAGTAATTTCACACAACTAACTGAGCCAGACTCATGGCACAGCACTAAGATTTCATCCCCAGTGAAGAGAGGTTAAACATTGACTCTAGGATGGGACAGAAAGTCCCATCAAGGCTCAAGGCTTGACTTTATAACACACTTAGTGGGGGTTAGACTGGGCATCAAGCCTTTCACATTGTAACTGGAATAGACATTAAATACACAAATATTAAATACACAAATATTAAATACACAAATACACAAAGTGCTTACTATAATTTGTTGGGTTTTATTTGAATAAGAGATCTAGGAAGATAGTTCCTGACTGAAATATTTTGCTGGAATATCAGAAATGACATGATGGTATGTTTAATTATCTTTTATTTCTCCTAAGCATGTACAGAATTGCATCAGGGAAAGTGGTGCACCTATAATTATCTATATCTATCTTTTTCTCTATCTTTTTATCCATTCAGAGCTGTCTATTTTATCATAAACTCAATCAAGTTACTCATAAGTATCCTTAGATCACTTATCTAAGAATATCTTGTAAGAGTACCTAAGTGCCTATTTGAGTTGTGAATCAAGGACAAATGCTGAACTCAACTGAACTGAATAATAACTGTAAGAAATGATGAAGAGAATGCTGAAAGAGCAGCTTAAACTGAGTAATAGTGAGGCTGGGGTGGTGTATGGGAAAGGGGCCACCCTTTGGGGAGCTGCCACTATGCAGAGAGAGTTACTGAAAGATGATCTCTGCCTTCTACTCTTGTGTGAAAAAGTTTTCATAGAGCCACCCAGAGTAAGCATGTACTTATTAAATTAGGTCCAGTGTAGAGGAGTGGATCATTTGCTACTTGCTGAGTAATAATTGGTGCCCTTATAGAGGAGGGCTAGACTAGGAGTGTTCTTTTCCCTAGGGAATAGAGAAACAAAATCTTATCAAACTTGCCCTTCCTTGACCCAATAACAACAAAGGGCATGACTGCAAAAACAATGTCTTTGGGGTTACTTGCCAGCCTTCATTCAATGTTTGCCCCCTCCTGTCTAGAGAGACAGAGCTGCTTTGACTTCCATTTACAAATCAGGAATAAATTCCATTTGCTAGGAATAAGTAATTTAAAGTATTTAAAATGTGATTTACTGGACACTAGTTGGCTTAGGAGTGGCTGGCACTTTGTCAGAAATACATGCCTGGCTTTCTGCCAGGGAAAGAAAAAAATGGGGCTCACTGAAGGAAAACCTCCCAGCAGTGTATGTTTCTGGGAAAGGTGACCAGAAAGAACTTCTGTGACCATGCAGTGTGACCTCTTGAATATTATAAAATATTTAAGAATTAAATGTAATCCAGAATATTACATTTACCTGATTTCCCCATGTTTTACACTGCTGTTTGACTAGCAAGTGATAGTGTAAAGTATGATTCAGTTTCATCCCTGTGGATTAAACCTGAAGGTAACATGCAGCACTAATGAAAACTACTAAAGCAATCTAACTGCTTGAGCTGAAGCATGAAACACTGCATATAAAAGGACTACGTTAAAATGGGAAAGAGGAAAAATATTCCCAAATAACATAATAACAACAATAAAACCAACATACTAACACAAAATCACTATATAGTTCATACATCCATCACTGAACAAACATTACAAGTATCAATTTAGGGTCTATAGTAGGCTAAAAACATCTTTTGCAGCAACATGCTCCTAGACAAAAGCCACATGAAATAAAAATCTAGACATGTAGACATGAACCATGGTAATCTATATTCTGACAAAATAAGAAGACTCTGAGAACTCTTCAACTATTCAAATACACTACTGACAGAGTTGTCATCTGTAGTTCCTCCAGGTTCTTCTGTACTTGGAGGATTCTTTATGCTTAGATACTCAGTTCAAGTGTTAGCCAGGAGATCAGTTGAAAGTCTTTCAAAACTTTAAAACTAAAATTTCCAGACTAACATTTGAAAATAAATTCTTCTTTTGAGAGGATAATTAAGGGCAGTATGAAAACAGGCAGTCAAGAAATATAATCAGCAGGATGATATGATATAGTGCTAGTCTTTGGCTAAGGCAACTAGGAAAAGTGAGAAGATCAAAAATGTTCTTTGTAATGTGAGCACCTCGGACCAACATGACTAATGGGTTTATGAACCTCCTCAAGTTTCCAAAAGGCATCATACTGTACAGGAAGTACAACTTGTCTATCAAATAAAGTTGATATTAATCAGGCCTCAACAAATAGAAAAAGATACTTTAATCTGCAGTTGCAGATTTTCTTTCTGGTAAATTTTTTTGTCTGTAATATATTAAGAAGTATATAGAAATAATATTAAAAAAAAGTCCAAAAAATTTATTTTGTTGTTAGAAGAGATAATTTTACATCCATTTAAAACTACTTCATATCCTAAATAGATTACCAAGGTAATCAAGAGCAGATCCTAGATCTTCCAACTTTGTAACAGTCTGAGACAAAATGAGTTTACCCTACTGACTTAATAGTCCTTTAATATAAAGTGCTGCCTTAAATAGATTTGGCTGAAAAATGGCATCCAGCTGTTGCAAAATCCCTGTTACCACATTAATTAAGTGCAACTGCTTTGAAATATCTTTTACAATTCTGTGCTGCTAGGACATAGACTATATTTCTGTGGAACTTAAAGATGTATCTCTCTGCACTCTTGAGATTTGTGACAAAAGCAAAGAACCAATTTTTTTATGCTTTCTGCTTCCAAGGCCTTAAGCTTATAGCTTTCCATATTTGTTTCACTTCCTACAGGATAACTACTTCTACCATGGAATGTTCAAGATATTTCTCAACCACGTTTCTCTAACACGTTCTTTGTCCAGAAATCACAGCAGGTTGACAATAATACTGAAGAAGGAGCTGAGAATTCCTTTTAAAAAACCTTGACAAATTTCTGTGGAAAAAAAAAAAAAAAAGAAAAAAAAAGAACATTGACAGCTGAACTGAGCAGTTCAAAGCAGAAAACATGGTTATTTTTGTAATATTTATAATTTCTTTCACGTTATATGATAAGCTCAAATCCTACAAGTACTTCATGAATTCAGAAATCCCATTAAATCCATTCTCAGAAAGAAAAATCTTACAAAAACTGGCACCCAAATATACGAAATTATCCACCTTTTCAGCCTCTTTGTCTACTTTTTTTTTAATGCCTTGTCTGTTAGTTTCACAATATTTTTGTGGATTATCAGAAAAAAAAATGGATATATTATCTAAAGACATTACTTTTCAAGAGAGAAACCTTGAGAGACAAATAAATATTCTGTTATACCATAACAACTTTCTCACTGCTAAACTCCACTCACCACAAGCAATAGTTGCACTTCAAGGTCACCTCCCTCGTTCCTTCAGGAGTCTCAAATTTCTTCCAGTTAGTAGCTTGGCAACCCTTTCTATCTTCCTTTCCTTACTTACTGGCAATATAGACAGCATTGGACAGTTAAAAATCAAAACAAAATAAAGCACTCCCTCCCAAGAACCCCAGAAAAATAATATTAAAAAGATATCAGTTATTTATTAAGTCATTTTGTATAGGACATATTGTCGGAAGTTTTTAAATGCCAGCTTCAGTTAGGATGAAATGTCTTTCTGTTTTTCTTCATCTTCTAAATATAAACATTTAAAATTACTGAAAGAGGTGGGGGAAAGACCCAAGTGTGGTGTATGGAACAAGCCCCACCAGCTACATTTTTTGGTCACCATGTGATGACCATTATCAATTTTCTGGTGGATCTCGAAATTAATCATTGCTGGGTTGCCATATTGATAATCTGTAACAGAGTGGCTTTGCACTTTTTAGGGGAGCAGTTAACCCCATTTGATTAAAAGGTGGAGAGGAACTAATTGACAGGTAATATTTGGAAAAGAAAGACCGAGAGAGAGTGCTCAGCTGACAGGGCAAATTCATGTGAGACCAACTGGCAGCAGACCAGGGGATTGTACTTACTTTGGGAGGTTTAATTTGAATTAATGAACAGTGCTCTATGAGAAGGTTTTAGAAAGAATTTTGCCTGTAATATTAGTTCATTTCAGGCTCTTAAAAAAGTTAGCTGACCTACAGATCTACTGTATCTCCACTTCTGAGAAAATTGCAGCCGCCTTTATTTTCACTGTTTATGACTTTCTGTGTTTTTCTGTCTCTGCTTTATTAGGTTTGTTGTCGGTATGGTTTGTGGGCTTTTTACCCCTTGTTTCAGTTTGCTTATTAAAAACTACCCTGCTTAATATTTATATTTTCTACTCTGAACTTTGCAGTCTGTTTCCCAAGATGTCTGTTCCCTTGCTATAGATTACATGAATTTTTGCTGCGATGCAAATGGCCACAGAAATAGGCAGCTTGGACTAGTTTTATCCAGCCTGGATGTCCAACACATAAACTGCTTCAGCAACTGGCTGTATGAAGTGGTACCGTGGAATCAGGATTATGATGATAGGTGACTTTCAAGGAGCAACCAATAGCTTTGCCAGCAGCTGCTTGAGCACATTACAGGGCGGTAGCTGGAACATGTCCAGGGTCATGCAAATTTATCCACTCCCATGGCATTTCTCTACTGCTCTGCACATTACTCTCAGCTTTCAACCCTCCCTGGGAATGCTGAACTAGCTTGGGAAGGAAAGACATTAAACATACATTTAGTGGTACTAGAAGTGAAAATTAAAAATGTGATTTTCATTTCTTTGCAAAAGTGTTTTGTTCAAACTCTGCTAAAATCTTACAGGAAAAAAGAAAAAAAAAACAACAACAATTAAAACCTTCCTGCTTCTTTATGAAAAGTAAGGAATATTTTTTTAGTATACATTCTGTATTTGTACTTGTATGGATAGATACATACATATGCTTATATACACAAACAGATCCGGTCCACTTAGCCAGCCACTGAAGCACAGCCACTTGTGTAATAGAGCACAACAGCTCTTTAACAGTGCAGAAACACTTGGAAATGATATTAGAAACACTTTTAAATTATGTTTTAGGACAGAAAACTAAGGCAGAAGGGGAACCACTAGGACAGTTACAGGCAGAATGTACTCATTTTGAGCTACTCTCAGTATGTTGTTATCTAACCTGAAATCAATTAAAGATGTGAAGACTAGCATCTCTGCTCTTAGGAATGGGGGCCTGTTAAAATAGAAACACTTAGGAAGATATTAAACCAAACTCGTTTTCCACAAAACCACATTTCTCTGTATTTATTCACCTGAAGAAGTGCACTTGAAACTAAAGTGAGCCAGAATTTGAGCAATATAAGAGGAGTAAAATAGGGCAATCCATGGGACTGGGAGGCAGATGGAGAAGGGAGAAGCTTGTATTATACATAAACAGGTAAATGAAAAACGATTAAGATTAACATTCTAAACCCATGCGCTATTTTGTAATTAGTTTTTCTGTTCAGCTATCCACAGTGACTGCAAGGTGAAATACAAACTTATACTTGTATCTCCTACATCGTCTTTATTGCATTGTTGGAAAGAAGGCAGGACTAAAGCTATGCCTGTCCTGTGTAGGATAGATATGCTGTCCTGTTACACAAAGATGCTGCCTGTATCTTTGATCTTAATCAGCAACAGAGACAGATGCAAGTATTATCGTGTGTAATGCATTAATTAATTGTATGTCTGTCCTTCACATGTGATTAAGCATGTAGATTAAGCTGTTTCTTGTGTCTCCCCCTTTTTCCCACATCTATTTCCATGCTCATCTTTAATGTTCTTAAAGTTTTTCCTATGACATTTTATCTCATTTTGCATTTATGTTTTAAACAGAATTAATATGTAGGCAGTGAAGTCAACTGATTTTCCTAAGTGTCTTCGAAGAAATGAGTTTTCAGATGTCCTTTAGTTAAGGCAGAGAGGTAGAACAGTTCAGAAAAGGCAGTCATTCTGCAAAAGACCCATAGATTATAAGATGGTGCCAGAGACAAGACACAAACAAGCTAGAGAAGGGTAGCTTTGAAAAATAGCAGGGTGGAAATGATGTAAGACAACCATGGTGTTGTTGAAAATGTTCATCTGATTGGGATTCAGGAAGGGAAAAAATGAAGGATGGTATGATTAGGAATGGTAACTGGGATTCTGCCCTGAGCTACTAAGAGTAGTGTTTTTGCATAAGGGATCAAATGATTAGGACACTTTTTTTTTCAGAAAATGATGTTCAAATATTGGCAAAAATACTCCAAATGTACATGTTACATACATACATTATTGTTTAGGTCATTGAAAATACGTGCACAATATCAAATATGTGGAATTATATGTCAAAATGATATACCATATTTTCAAATTATGGAAATAAAAATTAATCATTATGATTTTTACAAAGATTAGTATTTCCATAGTCTTTCTGTAGTAGAGGGAAAGAGCACAGGGGAAATAAAATATTTCTAATGTCACAGGGAATGGAATTCCTTGACTCGTAGCTCCACTAGCATTCCCTTTCAATCACACTGCTTCCCCAGCTGAATATAAATCAATGTTTGGATTTGTGAAGAATTCATGTGCATAAAGCTTTAGTCTTTATCAGATTTTGGCCACAAGTTAATGCATCACTTAATTCCACCTGTTCTACACAAATAATAGTGTATAAAGCCTCCATGCTGTACATCTTGGGAAAAAAATGCAAGTTAGAAAGTCTATAAATAAAGAGGTTTGATTTTCAGCCAGTATCCCAAGCCATGTGATCTTTTATACTGACTATAACTTTCCTCATTTCACACAAATCAAATAAATATATGTATCTTTGAATAAAATGTTCCTCTACTCTGGCTGGAAAAAAAGTTGAATAAAGCTGGTAGCTTTTATCAATTTTTTTCTCAAAAATTCAACAAAACAGCAATCAAAGGCTGGCAAACTGGTAAATCTCCCTTAACTATTCTTAAATTCCTTCATTATTTCTTGCTCCTGAGCTGCACAAAGAAACAGAGCACATATTCCACAGTCTTTATTTTACACCTCTGCTCTAATAAGCCCCAGCCTAATTCACTGGTTTCTTCATATTACTGTGATTTATTTATAATTTCCACAACAGCTAGGCTGAATTTAGCAAGCAATTTGGTGCAAATGTGTGGTAGGTAGATTGAAGCAGGTTATGTGGAGGCCTCTCATGTGTCCCTATGTAGGGCACTGGGAGTTTATTTCAGATCAGGTTTAGTCTTCCAAGGAGAGGATTTCAACTACTTGTGATGCAAAGCTCTCTGAAGGGAGAAGGCAGCAGCACACACTGAAAGGCTTAGTCATGACCCAGCCCATCCCATGGTTTGGACCTTAATTTCTCCATTAAGCATTGGAACACTTTCTCAAAAGAACCATTGTTCATTTTCCTCCAAAAGGAACTAAGTTGCAACATACTAAAATCAGCTAGGGAAACTGAGGCTACCCTCAGTAAACAACAACAGTCAAGGGATTAATTTCTAAGCAGCACCACCGCTCTGAACAAGCTCACTAATGCAAAAGAACCATTGTTCATTTTCCTCCAAAAGGAACCAAGTTGCAACATACTAAAATCAGCTAGGGAAACTGAGGCTACCCTCAGTAAACAACAACAGTCAAGGGATTAATTTCTAAGCAGCACCACCGCTCTGAACAAGCTCACTAATGGAAATGTAGCTAATGCCTACACAAAATTCCATTATAGGAACCTCTGCCAAAGCAATAAACCAGACCAAAACTAGAGTGGAATGTTCTTTTCCTTATTGATATCTAAACCTACTTTTCCCCTTTGAAACTGCCTCACTTGTAGGGCCTGCCCAGGAAAAAAAAGCTGTAAGAGAAATGACTTTAAGGACCTCACAAAAAACCCCACTCTTTATCAATGAGCACTAAACGTACAGTCTCTAGCATAAGCAAATGCTTTAACAGCATTTGCAGGTTTCTACAAGTACATCAGCAGTAATAGGAAGATGAGGTTAAATTGGGCCTGCTGCTGGACGATAAGGGCAGGGAACCAGCCATAAAGGATGTGTATGTGCCTGAGTTACACAATGCCTTCTTTGCCTCAGTATTTGCTGTTAAAACTGGCACTGAGCAATCTCAGGACCCTGAGACCAGTGGGAAAGTCTGGTGCAAGGTAGACTTGCCCTTGGTAGATGAGGATTGTTTTGAACGACATTTAAATAGACAGAACAAACACAACCTGATGGGACAAACGTGAGGACCTGATGAGATGGGATGCACCCACAACTGCTGAGTGAGCTGAGCCATTCCATTTTAAGTCAGGTATAGATAATCTTGGAAAGGTCTTGGTGATGGTGGGAGGTTCCTGAGGACTGGAAGAAAGCAATTGTCATTTCTATCTTCAAGAGAAGAAAGAAGGAATATTAAGGGAGGCTGGTGTCTGGAAAGGTGATGAAGCAACTAATCTTGGAAAAAATTTATACAGAAACTTAGTACAAGAAAGCGATTAGGAGTAATCATCATTGACTTACAAAAGGGAAGGCGTTCTTGCTCAACCTGATAGGCTTCCACAATAAGACGTCTAGATGGTAGGCAAGGGAACAGCAGTTTATCTTTAGCAAGGCTTTCAACAGTGTCTCTCATAACATCCTCAGACACACTGATAAAGTACAGGATAGATAAATGGACAGTGAAGGGGACTGAAATGAGGCTGAACTGCCAAGCTCAAAGTGTTGAGTAGCAGCACAAGGTCCTGATGGACAGGGATTAGTTCTGGGGCAAATGTTGTTTAACATCTTAGTGACCTGGATGATAGGGCAAAGTGCACCATTAGCAGATTAGCAGAAAACACAAAATTGGGCAGAGTATTTGATAGATGAGTGTGCTGCCATTGAAAGACCCTTTGACAGACTGGAAAAATGGGTCAACACAAGTTTCACAAAGTCCTACAAAGGGAAATGCCAAGTCCTGTATCTGGGGAAGAATATCCCCATGCACCGGTACACAGTGGAAAACAACACCTCATATGCATGTTTTCTAAGAAAGAATGATAGGGATAGAAGTGGAAAACTTAATTTGGTTAATGATGTTGAGTAAATTTCATGAACAAAGAACAGATTCATCTAGCCCTTGTGCACCTAAAAATTGAGATGACAACTTTATTATAATCTGTTGGGAATTTGTCATCCAAAACTATTTGAAACTCAGTCTGAGTTGGGAATGTAAAGTTTTAAAAATCTCTTTATTGTCAGACAAGTTGTGGTTTTGGAATTCAGTCAAAGGGCAATTTTAATTTTTCTTGTCCTTACGCTAGTAAATAAACTTGGCTGACAACTAGATATACAGAGAGAAAGAAAGATGTGTACAGAGACAAAACAAAATTGGAAGTAATAGTTTTCTATCAGTCATGGTAAGTTAACTATTTCTTCTTTCTGTTAATCTTGGTTACAAGTTCTCATACAACTGTAAAGACCAGATTTCCTTAGATGCATTTTCCTCTAATAGTGCAACAACCGTGAGGTTTACCAGTAGATTTTTTTTCTTACATTTCCTTTGGCGTTTCCTTTGTCATCTAGATACTATGACATGTTTCAGCTATAAATAGAGGTTCCTAAATCATGTTTTTCCCTTTTTTCTTCTTCCTGTCACATCATCATGCTCCCATGTGTCATTGGAAATTCTAGGTTTTAGCTTTGCTTTTAAGTGGCTCTTATATCTTTTATGTTATTAATTCTAAAAACCTAGTTCATTTCCCCATATAATATTTTCTTAGGAGCCTTTGAATCAGACTTTTTCATTAGGTAGCTAGAATACTTTAGTAAATTATAGCATCTACAGCTGGTATATTCGCTTTTTTCAAAATTCACAGTATTTAGTATCATATACCACTAATAAATTGTCATGATATTTCTGAAGTGGTCCCTTAGTATACTGGAGAAGAAGAAAGGAGAAGAATGCTAATTATCTGGAGTAGTGAATTAAACTAAAGCTATACCTGTATCAACAACTTAAAATTAATGAAAGCTAAGTATAAAATCCATTAAAAATATGAAATTTGGAGTGGATCCCAAGTTCAATCTTCTAAACATCTGAGGTCTAAATTTAACTTCTACATTTACTTGTAGAGAAAATGGAAGTTGTTCAATGCAGCTTAATTCCAAGATAAAATTCAAATTCAAAACTGAAATAATTTGATCTATTTGGGTACCATTAAACCATCATTTTTTTTCTCTGTAGTTATGATCAGTCATCGAGTGCTCCATGTATACTTTGAAATTAATTAAATAAATAAAATAAGATTGAATTTTCTAAGAACTGGAGTAGAAAAAAAGAAATAAAAGCAGTTCATTTTTTTTATCTTATGTACTTTAAAATAAATAAAACATTGGAAATTAAAAACATCTTTTATAATATACTGTGATTAAAATATAGACAGGTACTGCAATTTGCCCTGAACAGATTTAGTCCAAGTTCCAGTTCAGCAGAAGAGAGAGGGTGAAGAGAAAAACATACTCCAAACCACTGCAGTAATTTCCTGTGGTAATTGGCAATTTTTAATCAAATTTTTCTCCTATTAAAAACATTGTTTAGGTATGAGTTGAGACCAGACTGATGCTACCCTACTAATTTCCCACAGCTACTCAGAATAAGAATACAGTAATATTTCTCCTGTTATTTCCAGATGCAGATCACATAGTGAAAAGTCAATATGGCATGTATCATGCATGATTACAACAAGTTTAACAGATCCCCTTATATGGTTAGTATGGTAATACGTTACTATCGAAACACTATTTTGGAAAGGGACTGTAAAATTATCCATTACTGAAGGAATGGAGAAAAGAAAAAAACAAGGATGGCTTTTAATGAACTGGAATAAACTGTTCTGACACGGCTTTCAACTGCAGGTGGGTCTCAGAGCAGACAAGGTTAATAGTGGTAATATCAGGCACAACTGAATCAAATGAAAGTCAGGAGGAAATAACTGGCATGTCAGAGATCAGACTTGGTAAAGCTACTTCAAAATGTGGAGGAAAACCAGAAAAATACGGAGTGTTTTAGAATAAGTATAAATGAATGTGAAGTTTTTAAGTCAGAAATAACCATTTTACTGCATAGTGTGACTTCCTTCTTGGCTCAGCCTATGAATTCCAGTGTCTTGCACCTCTTATGAAGTCTATGCATAGAAGAACAGTAAATAATTTAGAGAATGTTTTTCATCAAAGCAGTTACATATGCTTGATGACTAAGATTGATTTCAAAATACACTTCTATGAAGTAAAAAAATGTACAGCGACATAGATATACTTTCAGATAACCACTAGCTGAAATTCAGGTGCGTGCTCCTTTTTGTGCTCTTTTGCTTTACACTTTCTGAAAGCAACACTCACTGCTGGCAATAAAGGTTTTGACTACACCTACAAATTAGAGTGATGATACTCATCTAGATTTTGCCCCCTTGATCACCATAACCAGCACATGGTCGCACTGGCCTCTCACATAGAGCTGCTTCATTAACATGGAAACAGGAATGAAACAGAGTACAGAAGAGCAACCACGTGTCAAGCCTTGCCCGGTATAAAGTTATGATGGAGACAAGGAAAGTAATAAGAGCACCGCAAAGCACTCTTTGTGCTTTATGGACACAGTGAAAAAGACTTGTATCTTGTCTATGGACTTTTATGGTCTTTGACAAACAGAATTTTCCCATCTAATCTTATTCCCAAAAGTCCTTGAAAGTTCCTATTTCAAATAGAAAGTAATGAATAGGTACGTGTGCTGCTGTCAAACACTTGAACGCGTTACTCTTGATGACTCAAACTACTCGAGTGCTGTACACCACCTTGACATTTTCACAAAGCAGTGGTTTCTTAGCTTCTGGTGGACTCACACCAGTACTTTCTGTAATGTAACTCACTAAGCAACAGCAGATCTGATTGGTGAGGTTCTCACCACTGCTATTATCTGGTGGGAATTTTCTAATGCTCTTTGATGCTCTAAATTAACATGTTTCCCTTGCAGCATGTTTAACAGTCAGAACCTAATGCAGCCTATAAGTCTTGTCACCACAGTACTGAAAACCTAACTAGTTTCTGCACTTGCATGTGTAATTAGGACTATCACTCTCTTTAATTGCCCTCTATTAAATAACCCTTCTCACTTGATCTAGTATTTTTCTTCTGGGACTTTCTACCTGCTGATATTGACAAAGTGCAGCCATCTCATCTGGCTGACATACAAGGGTTGCAGGAATATCACTAGTGACTGCCATTTCATGCTTCATTACAGGTGTGCATCTCAAATCATAACACTAATTAGCAAACAAGTCTCTTCTTCACCTGCCTGCATGATACAAAATAAGATCACTGGCAGGCTGAGTGCAGCCAAATTAAAGTACTTTACCATAGGTCTAAATGGTCAGTACAGCAGTCTTATTCCGCCTGTCACAACTGCACCATGTTGCTCTTGCAAACTCATCATCTTAGATACATGTGTGGATAAGGTTTATCTTGCTCCCATTTATACCTAATACAACAGAAAATTTTACATGTGAATTAGTCATTAGCTATCATTACATGATCAGTACACCAACTTGCTCCTGTAGTCATATATTCACCAGTATCCACATATTTCCACAAATTTTTAGTCAGAAGCAGTTAAAATAGTATCATAGAATAGTTCAGGTTAGAAGGCACATTAAAGATAATAGAGTTCAAACCCCTCTGCCATGGGAAGGGACACCTCCCACTAGACCAGATTGCTCAAGGCCCCATCCAGCCTGGCCTTGAACACTTCCAGGGGTGGAGCATCTACAGCTTCCCTAGGCAGCCTGTTCCAGTGCCTCACCACCCTCACGGGAAAGAATTTCTTCCTAATATCAAATCTAAATCTACTTTCTTTCAGTTTAAAATCATTGACCCTCATCCTATCATTACACTCCCTCATAACGAGTCCCTCCCATCTCTCCTGTAGGCCCCCTTTAGTACAGGAAGGCTGCAATAAAGTCTCCCCAGAACTTCTCTTCTCCAGGCTGAACTTAGTAACTTAGGGTTACTAAGTCTCTCAGCCTGTCTTCATAGGGGAGATGCTTCAGCCCTCTCATCATCTTTGTGGCCCTCCTCTGGACTCACTCCAATAGGTCCATGTCCTTTTTGTGCTGAGGACTCCAAAGCTGGAGGCAGTACTCCCCATGGGGTATCACAAGAGCAGAGTAGAGGGGCAAATCACCTCCTTTGACCTGTTGGCCATGCTTCTTTTGATGCAGCCCAGGATGCAGTTGGCCTTGTGGGCTGGAAGTGCACATTGCCAAGTCACGTTGGGCTTCTCATCTACCAATACCCCCAAATCCTTCTTCTCAGGGCTGCTCACAATCCATTCTCCACCCAGCAGGTATTTGTACTTGAGATTTCCCTGAGCTGCCTACAGGACCTTACACTTGGCTTTGTCGAACTTAATGAGGTTTGGACAGGCCCACCCCTCAAGCCTGTAAAGGTCCCTCCAGATGGCATCCCTTCCCTCCAGTATGTTGACTGCATCACACAGCTAGGTGTCATAGGCAAACTTGCTGAGGGTGCACTCAATTCCAATGTCCATGTCACCAACAAAAATGTTAAACAGCATCGGTCCCAATACCAACACCTGAGGCACACCACTTGTCATTGGTCACCATTTGAATATCAAGCCATTCACAACAACTCCTTGAGTGTGTCCATCCAGCCAATTCCTTATCCACTGAGTGGTACATTAATCAAATCCAATGAGATTTACAATAGCTCCAGAAGTATCTTATGTGTGTAGTCACATACCAGAGAAGGAAATAATTTCTAATATCTTTACCTTGTCCTCTTACTGGAGACAATTAAGCAATTTTCCCCACATTTGTATATATTTAAAATGCTATCCACCCTGTCACTCCAGTCACTCACCCATACATACAGTAATCTGAAATGTATCCTGCACTCTCATATAATTTAATCCCAGTATGACTGCAGGAAATTACACAAGTTATCACTGACATTTTTAAGACTAGTGTCGGGGTACAGAGTTCATGACTTGCCTTAGTTAGCAAAGCCAGACTCTGAGAAAGAGCTGTGAACAGACCTTAGATTTGCAATCTCACAGCCAAGTGCTCTAGTTTAATAAATCTCTACTACTTCTATCCAGAGTAGGGATGACTACACTGCCCTAACTTGCAACAGGAACTTTCAAGAGAAACGCTGTCTGTTAATTATTAGTTCTTATGTGGGTTTTTTTTTTCACAACGTCTATGGTTAGAATCCATTTTTGTTATAAGCACTTTCACAATAGACTACTTCTACAAATCTATTGATCCCACAGTGCCTATGATAAGGATATCAAAAAGGAAACAGATGAATCTAAAATATCAAATCCTTCCAAAAGCTGAACACTTATTTTTTCCACTTCAGAAGAAATACCTTCATCTCAGAGTACAGCCTATATATGAATAGTTTCCACATAGTCCTGGAAAAAAATCATTC
>JAOTQQ010000001.1:119124435-119164712 GCA_026546715.1 Gallinago undulata | reverse complement strand
TTCAGAAGAAATACCTTCATCTCAGAGTACAGCCTATATATGAATAGTTTCCACATAGTCCTGGAAAAAAATCATTCCGAGGGAAACCATTGTTGGATTTCTTTTATTGTTTTCTAAAAAATATATAAGGCTAATGCTCCCAGGTGAAACAAACAAGCAAAACAAACAAGAATCTTAAAGAAATTGCAATTTCCTATGAAAGTTGAAGACTGAAAAAATTTTCCAACCAGATAATTACAGTATTTTACATTTGGGGAATCCTCACTGTTAGATATGATATGCTAAAGCAAATGGATGTCCAAAGGCAGATGTTTTGTAGCATACACACAGATAGGAAAAGGAAACTACTGCCTCTACATACTGTACAAACTAATGAAACAGCCCAGCTACCAAAAAACTGTAAGACACTCTAAGCCTTCAAAACATTAATGAAAAGAGGATCAGAAGTCCTTTCCAGTAGCCTTTGAAAGGATGGGTTAGTTTCTCTGTGGTTCTATTGAGCTCTCTTGCCATACAGAGAAGATGAAGCCATGGCTTTGCCCTTCTCTACTCCTTTGATGAGCTGCTGCTCTAATCTGTGGCAGGACTCAAGTACACAAATATATCTGCCCCTGCCTCACTGCACAAGACAAGAGAGGGGAAGTATAGTCTTTTGTATGGCCTCATTAAAACCCCACACAGCACAGCACAAGCACTCTATCACAGACTGAGGTTCCAGCAGTGAACATTTTCAGGATATTGCCCTGTTGCAACTTCTGGCTGTTGTAAGAGAAATAAATGTGGTTTCTTTATTTCATAACCCTAAGAATGGTGAAGCTGTTAAAACTAAGCAAAAAGTCCCACATTTTAGAAAAAAAAAAAAAAAAAACAGATTTATCAGTTATAAAGTTATTTTCTAGCCAGAAAAATCCATTCACTTAGCTATGTGACTAAGTAAGACATCAAGAAAGCAACAAATTATGGTAGCATTTGTTGTCTTTTTGTATCTTAAAAGGGAAGGATATCCACATTTGTACACTATGGATGCATTTAAATTTGGATTCACAACAGCCAGAAAAAAAATATTAAGGAAATAAAGGAACCAGGAGTGAATATTTATGAAGAAAGTCAATCCATAAATTATTTAAGATGGTGCAATCCCTCTCTTAACTTGCTTTTCTCCTTGAAAGCCATTTGGATGACCAGAAAGTCTTCTCTCATTCCAGAAGTGTCAAAGAAAAGTAGTTCCAAACTCAAGGCCCCTGTTTCACAAGAGTCTTACTACACCCCAGCAAAGGAGGATGGGGATTTGCCAGCAAACAAGGTACTTTTAGTCCAGTTAGTGGAAGTCACAAGGGAACTGCTGTTCTCCTGAAGCAATCTGCCTGTCAGCCTATCCCTGGGCTCAAGTGTTTTTTCCTCTCAGTGAAACCTGTGGAAGTCCCTGGGATGCCATGAAGTAAACTCCTGCCTCCAGGCCAGTGGGTCAAACCACACAAAGATGTCTTATGGCTCCAATCCTGTGCATGTTGGTTCCCACTCCCCCAGCTCTGGATCAGGGCAATTGCTGTCTGAACAGCCAGGACAGCACAGTCATTTGCCTGAGACCCTGCAATGTGACCACAACATGATGGCAGGGACCAATAATGGGAAGAAAGGGAGGTTACACTTCTTTGGCCACATTTTGTAAACACTTACCTTCCCTATTTGCCCGAGCACAACAGCTAGATGTGGCCAAACAGCATTTAAGATGAACGGTCCCACAGTCCTGGTGGATCAAAGTGGCATTGGGTATTCTTAACCGAGATTCTTTATCACTTCTCTATTCTGTAGGAATATCTGAATGCATTGTCAGTATATGATAGCAATAACAACTTCACCTTAAGATTTTCAGTATGAGAACACCTCCACTAATGTCATACAGGAAGCTATTCGTTATCTTCAATGTTTCAAGGGGCTAGAGAGCCTGATGATGGTGGGATTCCACTGCTTAGGCAGTGTGTAAATAGGAGCAATAGCATTTTACACTTGTAATGACTCATTTTGCCTGGGGAAAACAGACCCACGGGACACTGAAGAATAAATCCCCATAAATATGTCTTCAAGAACAACTACATTTAGTTTTTTTTATGCTGAAAATCTTGATTTTGTTGTGCTATACAAAGCTTAGTCCTTCTTTCAAAAGTCTTGCTCTACTCAATTGTATCACAAAAATACCAGGTGATGCAGTGCCACCTGATAGACAATAACAGCAATTGGATTGCTTACAGGTTTGTTCTTTTGAGGAGTTACTCTGCAAATGCTGTAATTGACTCTCTCCTTGACTGCTCTTTACAGAAATCCAACTTACCAATCTAGATCAAATCTATTGATTATCTGCTGAAATATAATAAATAAAATTCAAAATAATATTACTGTAAGGGACACAAATCAAGAAGAAAAAAACCCAATAAAATAAATTACTTCTGTAGCCTCTGAATTGCCTGGGGAGGTAAGAGAAATTGGTATAAATTTAAGATTTTTGAGCCAAAAAATCTTTGTTTCTAAATTACGTTGTATTTATTTGGGTTTATTTATGCCAGCTTAGAATTGTACCCTTGTCATTGAAGGCTGAAATAAAATAAATAATATTTAGTTATTTACAATTTGTAGGATTTTTTTAATGAACCAGAATACATTGAAAAGATTTCAAGGAAACAAGACAGTCCTTCCTATCTACAAGACGTTTATCATGGTCATTCAGCATATTCTGAACTTTGAAAACAAAAGGTCATCTAGTGGCTAAAGATATAGCGCTCAGATCATTTAGCTGATTCTGAGACATGACCATAAATGTCATCAGTTAGTCTTGGATCATGAAATGTTTCCTAAGTGATTTTAAATCTATGAATATAGAAGAAATTTATATACCAGAAAACTGTAATTGACCCAATGCTCAACCATTTCTGATAGTCATATATCAGTGAAGGATACAGTGCAGAACTGCTGGAACTTGTACGAATTTGTATTATTTCAAAGGAAGTCTGTATATTAATCTATGCTTTGATAATGCAAGAAATTATACACGTGAAGAAAAAGTAAAATCTGCTTTTGTGATCTGTGAAATAGAATTAAGTTATTTCCTAAAGCAGAATTCATTAATGCCATTGGTGTAACTTACACTCCCAGGTAACTTTGAGACTTTGGAACCCCAAATATTTCTGACTTGTTTTTTAAATATTTTTCCATCTTTTTTTCCATTTGCATGTGCTCACATTTATTAAAGCCTTTGGCAATCTGATAGAAATTTTTTGAAAGCTATCAGTAGGTCCAATCTAAAAAAATATAGATTTAATTATTTGTAGATCTAGAAGATGAAGGTCTTGAGAAAAGCTGATTCATCCTATGCTGTGCAAGGCACTGCAGACTCTGACACAAACTCTCTGGATGCTGGAGGAACACAGGCTGTGGCACATGCCCTACCAGCTCCAGCTTACTACATGTCACGAGGGTGAGTTAGGATATTGTTTATTCAAGATTTCACTGCTTTAATTGCACTAAGCATGTTACTCAGCACAGATTTTAATTTAGGTTTTTGTTTGAGTGCGCAAGCTAGCAGCACAGTATATTTTTCAAAATAAAAGGCCTATGCAAAAGGGGAGATGGAAATGTACTGATGCTGCCTATCAACTATGTGGTTATACCTAGCCGGTGTTTCTCTTCCATTTGCCTGCCTTCCTATAGAGCTTTATCTGCTGAAGTGGAAGGGAATAAGACCTATTAGGGCACTCATAAATAAAATCAACATTGCAGTGAGTGGACAATTTACTGGCAATCCTACAGACTTTTCTTTCCACAATACGTACGAAAAATTTTATCAAGGGAAAATATTTCAGGGCATGAATTCATTTTTTCTTAGGTCAAGAGCACAGGGTTCCCCCTCCATCTTTTCAGCCTTGTGTTTAATAGCTTCAGTGGATCTGGGACAGGTCCCCAGCGCACAAGTGCTGTATCCTGATGTAGAGATGCTTCAGCTGCTTGTCTGTACATTTGTCTCTGAATTGTGCTGGTCAGCTTGTGACTCTTAGCTTTAATTACCTCCTTTACAGGTTATTCTATAATCATCTTCAGTCACAAAGCTCTTATTTTGTTTTTCAAAACTTCTGCAGGCATCATTGGAACTTAAAACACCCAGGATGTAATATTAAAAGTGCAACTCTGTAGAAAACTATTTTCAGCAAACTGGTATTTCTCCTTGTTGACTCAATGACTGCCTATCAGACAATATTTTTGTATGAGGACCAAGTCTCATTTATATGGATCTTTTATCTTTTGGGGTTTTTCTTCTCTTCTTGTTCCCCCCTCCCCCCCCCTCCAAAAAAAAAAACCAACAACATTCTCTAAAAGTGACGGCAAATTGACATTTTTTCCTAGACGAGTTTCTTACAGGCTGTTATTTTAAGACAGAGGTGTGTTTTTTTAAAGTATTTTTGCATAAACTATGAAATGATAAAGTAGTTAGTTTTATGAAGGAGAATAACAATTCTAAGTGAAATCCATTTGTTGTTTCTTTGCAGATACCACAAAATTCTTCACTGCTAACAAGTCTTGGATTTTTCCAACAGAGTAGTACTTCTCCTTCGCACTGTCTTCCCCCTTCTCATCTCTTTTCTCCTTCAATAATTTTTGTATCGCTTCATAAAATTCCCATCTGGACATCCAGAACTTCTTACACCACTAACTTATCAACTCACATTTCACAAATAATGGTTTTCAACTCAATCGGTCATACCGAATTACTGTAAGCCTACAATGTTCATGACTGTAGCATCAAGATGTATTTGCTCATATGTTATATATTTCATGAAGTAAACCAGACTGCTGCATAATGCAATATAACTGTTTTATGCATCGTTGTGTTCTTTATAGAGATTGAACTTGTCTGTAGAAGGAGAGACTTGGTAAGTTAGTAGCCTTAGCATCTGAAAGCCTGTAAACTCATTTTTATACACTGAAGTAATATGAAGTGGCAGGGAGCAGGAAAAGAGAAACTGGGGACAGTTCTAAGGGAAACAGCTTACTTTCTGTGAGCTTCCTGGATCATTAAATGCAGTGTGCAGGGTCTGATTTATTTATTTTTTTTCTCCTCTTCTACTCTGCCTTCTGAAAATGTGGGTATGGGGTTTCTTGAGGCTGTGGAAACTTAAATTGCTGCAGATCTGCTTTAGTATTTGTGAGGTGACTGCTCTAACCACCATGTGACAGTCTCAAAGGTTCATTTAGCACCGCTATAGCAACCAGTAAATAATTAAACATAGTGCTCTGTCTCAAACTCCAAAGCTAGAGTGTCAGGGATAATGAGAGGCTCCTTGGGCAAAGGACACAGCTTACATTAAATCATTGTGTTATATTATTTTCTAACTGGACACTTCTTACTTTCATTTCAACTGCTTTCTTTTAACTAGAGTACAGAGACATATGTATGGAATGTACATCCTAATGCCAATGAAATAAGAAAGGCTAAATTCTGCCTGCAGAGCGATACTGAGCATTGACATCAACTAGGGGAAGTTTGAGGGCAGACATGGAAAGGCTAGTTCAGCTGACCGATGAAAAATGTTTGAGTTATGCTATCTAAACTGATTCTGTGCAAAATTAGCCCTGTAGATGATAGACGGTAAACATGATTTTTTGCTGCTGGGAAATGACAAGGGCTACATATGTACCTGGAGTAACTCTTTGTATCTGAATTTATTTTTACTAAGCTGATGATCCCAACCACAGTGATTTGTCTACAGAATGAATGGCAATGATTCAGAAGGAATTAACTTTGACTTCATTCTTTGTGGACATGAAGTGTGAGTACATAACAGTTATTTTATTCAAGAGGAAAATTGGTAACTCATGAATACATAAGCTTTCTCCCCTAGGTCACCCACTGAAGTGCCATTGGTAACATCATTAGAGCTTGCACTTGTCCCGAAAGAAAGGTACCATCTCTGTGTCTCCCTGGCAGGAGGAGGGTATAGAAAATGGCAACACCTAGAATGATGGCTTAGAAGGAAATTAGAAATCAAAGCACAGGACAATTATTAAACAGTTTTCCAGTGTTTTCTACCTTAGATTACTAGTCCAACAGTGTCATGAAAGGTAGCGATAAGGGATCAATTTCCCAAATACGTAGGGTACCAGTAGCAGCATCCCCTTTGAGAAGCCAGAGGCAATGAAGACAAGTACTTTCTGACTGCAATAAAAGTGAGCAACAGAGATCCAGCTGAGATGCTTTTTAAAGAGCAAGTAAAAAGGCATGATGGTTTTTAATGTATATTTGCCTTCTAGATCTAACAAGCTGAGTTAGACTAGAGTAACATGTCTTAAAAGAGATCCAATTCTTATTTTTGTCACAACTACTTGCTAAAAGTTGTACAGTTTTCTCTAAAGTTTTTGGCCTGCAGGACTGAATGTTTCATCCAGCAAATCAGAAATGAAAGCAAAATGGGAGATGGGATAAAACATTTTAAAATGACTTAAAAAGGACAGGCTATTAAGGCTTACTGCAGGCTCACACAATTTTCTAAATAGATTATCTGTTTTCCTGCAATGGATAAAATTTGTCAAACATTTTCAATGTGATGATGTGCTCTGACTATGCCAAGAATCTAGGAGCATAAGGGAGAATTTTATTTTATTTTTTCACAGAGGAATTGGAAAGGGAAAGAAAGATGGACTCATTCAGAAGGAAATGGCATTTGCTTTAATGTACAGAATCCCGCCTTTGTGCCCTGAGTTTGAGACGCTGAAGGAGGTGCAATGCTGCTGCTGCAGCAACAAAGGCACCAATCCTAGTTTATGGATGACAACCAGCAGCATATCCACCACATTAGAATATTGCACCTCTAGAAAAACTTGTTATAGTGGCTGCTGACTTCTGTTTTCCTTTAATTTACTTCACCAAAAGTTGACAGATTGATTGCTTTGTATTGGTTATCAACTATTAGAATTCCGGCAGCTGTCATGAACAATCATGTAATTCAGGAACCTTGAATAATGCAGGGTTCTCTTTGTCTTTAAGAGAAGAAAAAAAAATATATAACTTGCCCCGTAAGCTAATGACATGTTGACAGCGTGACATCTCACCACTGAGTGCAGGGTATAATGGATGGGACTGGCATTCTTGAACAATGTGATCACTGTCAAAGCTCTGATGTGTCTGAAAAAAGTCCATCGGAACACACACAAATGGAAGCCATTTTCAGAATTACCTGTCCATCCTGATAATTTATAAGTAAGGCTATCTACTGATGGTAAGAATTGCATGTCTCCTCTGTTTATAAATGCTATGGTAACCTGAGCCTTGGGGTTTAACTAAACCTGATTTAGTAGACTTGAACTTCAGAAACAAGACATTAGACATCTGTTTCTACAACTCAGAAGGTCTTTAGTATGCCGAAATGCTGTTGATTCTTTTGCTTTTTCAGACATCACAAGAATCCTAATGAGTTGATGGGACAGAAGGGAACATCACTGAAATGCAGAGATTCACACAGGGTGCTTCCTACACAACTAGCAACTGCCAGGTATTAACAGCCAAGCTGGAAAGCAGGGTATTTCCTCTCAGGTTTCATGCCTTGGTCTCACCCTGTTTTTCATTTTCTTTTAATTATTTCATAAAATGATTTCTTTTTCCCCACTCGTTTTCATTTTAGGTGATTTAGGGGTGGTTTGTTTTTACTCTGCTGATAGAATAGAGCGACATACTATGTGTAATGAAGTAAGTGCCATGTCAGGAAAAAAAAAAAGTAGACTAAACATAGATGAAAAACCTGAAGGAACACTGTGAAGTGTTCCCACCTGATATCATTAAACTATACAATACAAATCTTTTACAAGCCTTGCAATGTGAAATATGCTTAAAAAGAAGAGCTATCATTTTCTTAGATTCAGATCTTATCTAAATCTTGAAGTTTGTGCTCAAAGTATGGGGCTGTCTAATCAGTCAGGTGCCTGGAAAGGAAGTCTTGATCACAGTGGGGAACTGTGAAACACAATGAAAGTAGAAAGGAAACATTTAAGATGATCTTCGCCAAAAAATTGAATTAATTCTTTTTTTCATTATTAATTCACTAATAAACATAATTAATTTATTGGCCATTAATGTTGTTATTTGCATTTCCATTAGGTGCTCTGGTTAAAAGCAGAATGTGACTTTGCTATTTGCTAATATACCACATTTCAAACGCTGTAGCCAGACAGTGAACTGTTCTTCAATAGTGTGATCTAGATTTATGCCACTGGATTATTTTGTCTCTCTAAACTGCTTGCTGAGGCTGGTAATAACTTAAAAGACAGCATGAATTACTTTGAACAGGTCAGATATAGGACAGCAGCAAAAAAAGAGCACTTGCATTCTAAATACATCCTTTTCTTTATAGAATACCTGAGGCTGTTTCCATTTTAAATTATTTGCTCTTTTTCCACTACTTAGAAGACTGGTACCCTACATCAAAATACCCCAGAAGCTCTATTTTCACTATTCAGGGGGTGGACAGATTTGTGGGAGACCTATGCACATAAGCAAATTTCACACTTAGGGAAAAAAAACCCAACTGCAAATAATGCAGAGAAGTTTGAGGGCCTACATTTGTTTGACAACACCTTCTCTCAGCACTGTTTTTCCATTTTGCAGTATCAGCTTTGTTATGGGGTGCTACGTATTCTCCCTCTGTTAGAAAGATCTCCATACATGCAGTGGATGGTGGAAAGAGAAATTTCAAGCAGACCAAATTTCAGTTTGGACCTCAAGCATTAATTAGTGCTCCTTCCTTCCTCAGCTAGTAATAAAGCTTTCTTGAGACTGAACTATAAACACTATGGTTGTCTTGATATTGGACTATGCTAATACTACGCTTCTACAGTCTTGTCTAAATGAGCTCACTGAAATGTGTAAATAGTATTGTCAATGATATGCTAGAAAAAAACCCAATTTCAGCCTCTCTAATCAATGCTAGCTTGGCAAGTCCAATGAGTCAAACAAACAATCGATGAAAGAGGCTGATCTATGTCATTGCAATCAGCTACAAACTGCATCTGAATCAGAAAGCACAATTTTTATATGGTTACGTTCAAAAGGATAATCTTCACAGGTAATCTTGCACCATGCCTGCAGAGAAAATCAGTTAAGAAATCCAGAACCAGTGAAGAATTCCATAATCAGAAAGTTTTACAACATTACAACATTTACAACATATTCATCCTTGAATAACATTATAAAACTGGCTTTTCCAATAAATAGTTAAGATCTCTTGAAGGAGAAAGAATAGCTCAGTATTTTTAGTTATGTTAACCATTTCTAAGGAGAGGAAAGGTATTTTTTGCCACAGCCTAGATATTCAATAATGAGGGCTGGATTTCATTTTCACAGGACAAGCACACCAGGCCACAGTAAGATAAAAATTGTGTTGAAAAAAAATTGAAAATATGTTCAATTTGGAAATAGAAAGGTGACATTTTCTTTAAAACATTGTTGCTGGTGAAAGCTATTTTATAACTGCAGCATACATCTTTTTACTCTGTTGCATCAGACAGCAAAATGCAGTTAGAGGCCAGATGATAGTTGTCAGGTTAGTTTACTCTGTCTTTCACTGTCTCACTCAACTCTGTTCATTTACGACAAAGGCATTTGAAAAATCTGACTGTAAACACTTGACATAATATCTAAAATGACAGACTAAAATGGCTTGTGCTTGTTTTCCAGCTTCTGTTTGAATGCACAAATCTTTAAGAAATAAGAGTAGACTGCTTTCCCCAAGGATTTTCTTCAAATGTTGCAATGTGCTATGACAGATTGCGAAAAGATGGAAGAGAAACTGGATTCCTCCCAGGACCAATACCATTAATGATACAGGAAAGCATTCACCTTTAAGTCACTTTTTGAAACGCCACACAAGATCAGTGCTAAAGTTTTTCTACAAATTGAAGCTCATTCCCTAACCCGTGTGAAATGAGGTGCTGGCTCAGCCCAGCAAGGTGCATCCCCTAACTTTTGATACAGAGTCCGACGCATTGCTCATTTGCCTGCTTTTAGGGGTGCTTTCATCAGGCTGGAGCCCTGCTACACATTTTGGTCACAGGTGACATGCTTTCTCTGTAGTCATAAGAAAGAAATAACACGTCAAATGTTCATTCAAACCTGAGGCAAAGATAAGTCAACCCTGGAAGAAATGCAAGGATAGCACACAGGTACAACTCCAGTGCAAGATCCTAAACATGTCTGATGTCACCACTGCCATCACACAGGGCTTTGCCCTTTTGATCCATCCTTTCCTTCACAGTAAATCCATACCTGGATTAGACTAATTGTAGTTCTCTGGAGACTAAGCCTGACATGTTGATGGCATATGTTGTCTGTTCTGCAGATGGACATCACTTTGGAGATTCTGGACTTCTGCTAGTGTACTTTCTCAAAAGAAAAGTCTAGAAGAATGATACTTTCATAGCTTCAACTTCCAATCCAGTGTCCCCTGTTACGAACACTGTTTTCAGCTGCTTACAAAGTACCAGGTGATTATATAGTCCTTTTTAAGTAGTGGCAGATCATACCAGCGGTCCTAGAAAGGACTACAAAAACATTTTTTCCCATGCATGGACAAACAGGAGGAAAAATTCTTTGTATACACCCCCCACATGAAAGAAATGGAAGCACGAAGGGTCTAAGATTATAAGTGGAAAAGGGAGTAGAAACATCATACAGGAAATAAGAATTAATAAGAAAACAATGTAGCAATGATATAATGAGAAAGGAGAGAGAAAGACAAAAGCCAGAGGGAGTTGAAATAAAAGTTTAAAAGAAGTTAGCTAAAAGATGGACAAGAGAAGAAAAGCAAGAACCAGGTAAAAGATGGGACCCTATGGGAACAACTAAAGTATAAACATTGGATGATTTTTAACTGAGCTACAAACTGAGTTCCAGGCTTTTCTATTCCTGTGTTCAGCAAGTAGGCATGGAGCCCATAAGCTAACTGTGTATTTCTCCAGTGATAATCCACAATATCCACTTTGATTATCTTATGTATTACCAGCTTTGTAACATTAAACTGATAATCATCACTCGAGAGGTCAATAGAATTCACAGAACTTGGAGCATTTCTTATGTGAGATGAAATTATGGATAAGTTTAGGAAATCATATTAACAGTACAAGGTGGAAAAGAATGTTAAAGCTGCTTCGTCAAACATTCAGAGGATACTATATATAACCAGCTTGTAAATTATGATATAGTATTTATTTATATGATCACACAGTGGTTTTCTCTTCCACTTTATCCATATTTCCTCTAAAAGTCAAATGTGCTTTTTTCAACACAATGATAGAATATACAAAAAAAAAATGCTCTCCTGGGTCACATGAGCAGTCTGTCATGCCAAGTGTTGTATGCACTACAGTGCCAGTAAGATAATCAGCATAAGAAAAGCATGTGAGCCTGGTCACTCTCTAGTCCCCCTTCACTTCATCCTCCCCCAGTTTGTTCATGCATTAGAGATATCTGAGGTACATCCCTGCCTTTTCTAATTAATATTCATGTACGGACTTGCTGTCCACAGAGTGAAATAGACATCTGGAAGTCATCTGTCTCTGTCTGAGGACAGGATTAGCTATCCTTGACAGATACATATCCAATATATTAAAAAAAAGTCCCCGGTGAAAAGCTCTCCTGTTCCTTTTTAAATATGATCTACCTGGTATGCTTACCTTCAGAAATCTTTCCATGATATTTAACCTAACCTTCCTTTCTTGACTTTCAAGTCATTACTTCTTAACCTTCATACCATCAATACAGCAGTAAACTTTTCTACTTTTCCCAGCGGTTCTATGGAAGTAATTTGCAGCAAGCTAAATACAATGTCATAACACAACAGTTGAAGTGAGCATCAGCAACAAAAAACTACCACGCTTTAAGATGTCTGCACCATGGGTACTCTGGCTATATCTATATGAGTATACCAGGGACCATTGTCTAGCGCCGAGGCTAACTGGGATAGAATAGACTGTGTGTGCTAAATACTCGCTCTCCAAAGCAGGCTTGTCATCAAGTAAAGCCATACTGGCTACTACTGTAATATCTGATCAGTGTAGGTAGATATCTTCCTTGCCCTGTTGTGGTTTAACTTATTAGTATATAGTCTAACATATGCAAACAAAATCAGTTAAGGAGGCAAGTGTTGATACAGCCAGCTGAAATATTGCAATTCTTTATTTCTTATGTACTTTATTAATTACAGAAAGCTACTTGTTCCTGTACTGTGCCTGTAAGCACCTCATGGAATAAAATAGCACTAGTGCATAAGCACAAATAGGAGTCACAAATAGGAGTCTTGATTTGTATGGTTTCATTTCTTCCCCTCCATTACTCATAACAAAGCTTTTTATTTGTGATTGCCATCTCGTTTTATTCTTTAACTCCATCGCTTTCCAGTTCCAGCCTGATAATTTTTATTTCTTATTTTGCAGCATTTGTAAGAATTGACCTTTTATCTGACCTTCCCTCTGAATCCATGCCACACGCTTTTGCCGATACAACTTTCATAGTGGATTTTGACCCTTTGATGTCTTCTGTCCATGCTGATCAAATGCAGCAGCATATATGTTCACCCCCCACTTAGCAATGTCACTTCACTCTTTGCACCTGTCGTTAGCCTTAACACCTGGTTTATCCAGGCTGAATATTATTTTCAGCCTAGGCACAGTTTTCTTGCTGAACACAGATCCAGTTTCTCCCAGCACCCTCTTTCAGCACATCCAGTTCCAGTGACAAAGGAGTCTTTGTATATTGTATATATTTTTTTTTTTAAGTATTTCTCCCTCCACGCTTGCAGCAAAGCCCCTTTCCCATTATATCAATTGGTAGTACTTCTTTTCCATTCACTTGCTTTACCAAAAGCAATTTCCTTTCCCAGTCATCAGATAATATTTATGCATTCAAATCTGTGAACAATAATAGAAATACCCTATTTCAGAAGCAGAAAGGCCAAATAGCCAAAATTAAGCTGTTTCACTTGATGGGAACTGCCTTCTGTACTGTCTTGTCCTTCAAATACCATTTCAGCCCTATTTTAGCTTTTCATACTGAGTGAAGAGTTCATCTATCAACTGATAATATGGAAAGATTGCAACTTTTCATATCCAGGCTAGATAGTACCTTATAAGCAGTCCCTTGGCTAGGAAGAAAACGTCAATAGGAACACAATTTATCTTCCGCTCATCACCCGGAGTTGTACTCAAGCAATTTGGAAGCTGATCTGGAGTTCACACACGGGCAGAGGAGCACCAGCATGCAGCCTCAGCACCAGGCAGCACAAGCGTGCCCAGTTAAAGTGTGCATCTGTACAGGATGGGATTTGGCAGGCACAGGCACTTATACATCTCTGCAGAGCTCAGTACGAATCTCTAGTGTAAATCTACACCTTAAGCTCTGGCAGAAAATCTTCATTGGAGCAGAATTCAAAGAAATTGTCCCCCTCACCCACAGTACCTGGACTGTTGTAGGGTTTGTAAGCATAAGTCCCTGAATGGTCTTATTTGATGGACTCTCCTAACCCATTGCCCCCTCTCCAACGCCCTCTGTGCTCAAACTTACTGAGCTCAGAAGCCTGTCTGGCACTTAACACTCCATTTCCTTATCAGGCCTGAGGTAGCACAGGCTCCTCTCATCACTTACACACATTTAAGCAAATTGCATCATATTCCTCTTTTATGCTTCCTCCCCTAATGCAAGAGTTATTTCATTCACACTCTTGTGTCCACTTTGGAAGATTTCGCAGGCCAAAATACTTTTACACATCAAAGCAAAACTCTCCAGCCTGCTTGTAAATAACTCCACAAGTATAAACAGATAGCCACTATGAGAACACTTTTTTGCGTACAAAGTCTTCAGAAAATGAACGTACTTTAAAATTTATTTTACCTTTTGTTTCTTGCAGAAGATGATCTAGGAGCACAGACAGATTATGATGCAGAAAATGCAGGAAAAGCTTCTCTTGTCTGATTAGGTTACTAAGGCACTACTAGGTATGAGGAGGAGATTGATCCAGAGGAATCAATTGTGCTGGAAAAGGTTATATATATGTTTTCAGAAAGAACATAGGAGAAGGAGGGGAAATCACAACACAGGCAAAAATAGCTTTTGATAAGCTGCCCTTGGTTGCCATGGTTCCTCACTTGTCCTGTCAATAATAATAATGAATAATAATACCTATATGTGAGCCAGACATAATCACTCTGCTTACTGCTACTCTCACAAACGTACAGAAATTGTTACTCCCTCACCACGCAGAATGTTTGTTTCTTCCTGGATGATGCCACACTGTGGGACATCATCAAACAGGTCTTGAAGTTCCCAAACACCTTGGGACCTTGGAAGCAGGATGCTATGGTCTCCCTTTTTCCCTGTACTCAATGATATAATTGCTCTTTTCCGCTTCAGAGGCTACGTGGTGTCTCCCACCCTTGCACACATGCCTACTCCTTTCCCAAGGGCTCTCTGGAGACGTTCTCTGCAAGGATGCAGGTCTGGGATCCCTCCTACCTCCCTGATGCAGCAGAGGCATAGAAAGAGCAAGGAAATAAAATGGTTTTAAATTGTCTCTGTAAGGTATGTCAGGGCAAAATAGAAGACTATTAATGTTTTTTTTGTGGCTCCAATGGAGGAAAGCTGTGCTAACTGTGCTAACTCCCTTCTGGCTATTTCTACGGCAAAAGCAAGGGCCATGGACACAGCAAATGTACTTTTTTGGGGGGTTCAAGCACCTAAGGCTTTGACGCTTTGTCAGATATTGATCTCTACCTGCATTGCAGTGAATCTACACGAAGTCACACACTGATATTCTTGAGAACAGGTACATAACCACTAGATTTTACTTGTTCTAGAAATTAATAGACACACCAAACCCATTTGCTTGGTTGCAGGAGACTGTATTTAAGAGTAACCTAACTCTTAACTCCTTTCCTTCACATTTCCCTATCCCCTTTCAGTTTCTCTCAGCTTTTTACATATGGGTGTGACCTCAGAGGCAGGTGTCACTGTTCAGCAGTATCTTGCTTTTGTCATAAACTCACATTTCCCACTGAGTTCTGGGCTACAAAAGGATCCAGAAGTGGCTGCATTACAAGTCATAGGATCTTGCAGTTTTGAGAAGCAGAACAGTAGGTAGATATCTGCCAAAAGTACTGCTTTTTGAATGTCAAATCATCCATTCTTCACTCACATTTTATTTAAAAATAAGCACACATGAACTCTGTTTACCTCCTGAAAATATTTAAGTTTTGAATTATTTGAGTGTAAGATATAATTAAGATTAAGTTAAAAGTTAATTATGTAGCTATTGGATAGCAAATTAAGAGATGCTATGGTCATGCATACTTTTTTATGCAACAGTCCTCTTATCCAAATCTCACATTAAATCTCTCGATTACAAAAAAGTTTTTCCAAGGTTGAAAGTTGTTCTCATGAGAGGTACTGTCTTCATCTGCAATGTTTGCTGCATGATACTTGCACTGTGGCATTATTGCTACGGACCCTTTCTTCCCCTCTGCCTGAGCGCCAAAGAACTCCAGACGGTTCTGCAAATATCTTGAAAAGATTTGCAAGGCAAAATGCCAAGGGAATACATGGGGAGATGACTACATGCCTAAATTAGTAGAGTGTTTTCTTTAGTAATTCTGCATGTTTTGGGGATTTTTCAGAGTAACTTGCAATATTCATTTTTCTGTTTTCCAATTTCCCTTTTTTGGAATTCTTTAATGATTTTATCCTCACTTTTTATCATTAAGCAGTGTGTTTTGAGGTAACTAAAGTTTAGGCATTTGCAAAAATTAAGATGTGCCCCTTTCCAGTTATCTTCTGAAAGAGTAGGCTTTTCACATTTTACACCATATAGAACAAAGAATGACTCTAGTAGAATAGGAAAGAAAAGACTGAGACAATACTCAAACATTACAGATGCAGCAACTCAGGGCCTTTGATCCTGAACAGAGTTTAGACATTGTCACTTGCACATTTATGAGAGGAGGTGGAAGAAACAGAAAAATATTGGGACAGAGTAAACGTGATGTATTCTGCTTATGTTTTAACAGCATAAAAACACTCATGCTGGTTTATACACTCCCTTAATTTACAAAATGTGTTGAAAGCGACAACCAGCCACCAAAAGGAAATTGTTCTCAAACAGCACAGGAACACCTGCCTCTATAGGAACTTGGATCTATAGTCAGTCCCATTTTTTGCCACTCATTACATTCTCCATGATATTTGATTTCATTATGATTACTCTAATTACAATACTAATAATTAATAGTTGGCTTTATAGCTTGCTTGCAAAGTACTCAGGGGAATGCAATGTAATATAATAAACACAAACACAACATAGAAACATATTCTTTGACATTTGTAATCAGAGGGAAATGATGCATAATTTAGTATTTGAAGTTTATTATTAGAAGGATGAGATCACCAGCTTTCACCAGCTTTTTTCCAGATCATATAGCCCTTACTTCAGAAACATAAATGCTAGATGTGCACTCAAATAGCTGTGAATTTTTTAAGCAACACTAAAGATGATCTTCCCCACAGCTGACAAGAGAACATCATCATGTTCACTGAGGCAAAAAAAAAGTTGTTCTTTTTTGGTTTTCCCGATGAATAACTCGACTTTATCTACCTATTTTCTAATTGTCAGCAAATGTTAAGAAGTACTTTTCTTTCCAATGAGTCTGTTATAAAAACTCAGCTTCTAAGATATTCTGTATAAACTGCTTTTTCAGCACAAGGGTTAGTTCTTGTTGAAAAGGATTTTTTAATATTTCACATTTTTCTGATTCCAGTAAGTTTTCTTTTCACGTATCTATAAAAAAAAAATCATATGCAGGACTTGAAAAAAGAGAGGACAAAAAAAGTGACCAGATAGCCTGTCAATGCCTATATTTCTGCCCTTCGACTATCTATTCCAATATAGCCGTTTACTGCTCGTATGACACAGGTTTGTTTTTTTTTACACTGAGAGACAGAATTCTTCACTCTGTCATCTCAAATTGTTACTGTACAGATATGGTTTAAGATATTTAGGGCTTTATTCTATCTATCTTTATTTATCTATTCTATCTTTATTGCATCCGCAGTTCCAGTTTATCAGATTTTTTTTAAAGCCATAGTCATCTATACTGTAGGCTTCTTGTTGGTAGTTTGTTTCTGACCTTGCACTGCCAGAAGCCTTACAAATAAAAATCTGTCCAATATGTTGTTATTGCCATGTTATTGTTAATAGATCAGCACTCCACACTTCTGATGCTATTGTGTGTGCTCTTTTTGCATTTCAATTGACTGTCAGATGGAAACCTATCCAGCCATTAAATGTTTTTCTTGGCAATGAATCTTCAGCAAAGAAAAGGCTGTGGTATTTCTCCAACACCTGAATTTATGGGAAACCTCAGCTACCACAAGTAGTTGTGACAGCACTGTACAATATACCAGCTCTGCTCTTTGGTAAACTGAGTAGCTTGATGGTTATGTTATTTTTCTGCTGCAGAAGATATTTCAGCTTATGCACTATGAGGGAGAAATACTTCGAAAGGGAGAAGGACAACATTAAATTACCTCCAGAAAAATTACAGAAAGCAAATACATGTTATTCTCATAATTTTTCATTACGATGATTCACATTTTTTATTTTAAGAAGCCTGCACTGTTCACTAGAAACAATCCTTTCCATTAGCAGATGTTGATCCTACTGACTCACCGAGGATAGCTATTATTGCGGTGCTGCTTGGATGCAGAAAATTCAGATCCCAGATCATTTCTTTCTACTAAATCTTGTATTGCAGAGAACTGTTGGAAAAATTGTGTGGGAACTTATTTCCTTTATTTAGGTAAGCTTCAAACTGTGTATATAAGCATCACATCAGGACAGTAAAACAACAGCTCACAGACAGCAGAATTGAAACACAGCAAAAAATGCTGGGGTCTTCTGCAAGTGATTTACATGTGTCCTTCATGTAATCCTTGAGCTTTGTATAAAATATTTAAATAAATAGTTAAATTGAAAAAAAAATTAAAATCAGAGAAAGACTTGGGGAAAAAAATGAATAATTTTCCAGTCATGGAGTCAAAATTATGACATACACAGAGCAAAGGAGGCATATTTTTGTGTCCCTTTGGTAGTGAATATTTTTCTACTTCTAGGAACTACAACAGCCTTAACAGCAAACCCTGTGCATGCTCTTCCTCATGACTTTCAGTGCATAGTGTACAGAAAGCAAACTACTATCTTCTGTCAAATGTATAAATACAACAATGAAAAGTGAGAAGAAAATTAAATACAAGAGTAATGGATCTGGAGAGTCACCCATTGCAAAATAGCTTCATTTTTGCAGCATGCAGATTAAATAGCAGCAGAAGACTTTTTCAGTAAAATGTTGGTGAATCAGCACCACCATGAAATGCAGCTGGTTGTACTGCATCTCAACAACAATGAGAGGCATTTACAGGAGCAATAAATCCCAAACAATAGAAGAATAAAATAAGCTTATTGCAAAAATTAGCTTTCTGTTGCTCCTTACAACATGGGACTTCAGATTCTTGAAGGAATCACACTGTAGAAGAAGGTATAAGAAATATGCATCAGGAACAGTGCTTAAATCTTATTAGACACCACTTTGGTGTCTTATGTCCTGACAGAAGAGGATTAATATCCTTTTCTAAAATACTATCATTATACCCTCGATAACTATATACCTGTACTGATTGCTTCAATAGAGGCTTTTGCCTTAATTTCCTGTGGTAATGGTTCCCCACTCTAGTTGCATACTGTATGGAAATGTGCTTGCTTTTGCCATGGTGGAATTTCCTGTTTTTCATCTAACAGTCTTTCACCTTCTTTGTGCATAGTGAGAGCAGAAGAAATGAAGCTCCTACTTTCCTTTCACCATGTCATTTGTCATTTTATATGTATTTTTTCAGGCTTGTTATTGAGGGTTTTTTCAAAGTAATCAATCCTAATCTAAAACTCCTCTCTGGTTGTTTTCATTGACTCATTTTTCATTTTCTTTGACATCCACAAACCTACTCCAATTCTGCTATACTATTTTCCAGGTGGAAAAGCAGCAGAGAATACATGCACAAAGACTGCACCACTGATTTATCTAACATCACTGACTTTATCTAATGTGTTTCTTTTTCGTGTACTTAAAGATTTTTCTCTTATACACCCATTGGAAGATGTACATAGTATTAATGCTCATATAAAGCCAAAGGTCCGCAGCTAAACCCCAACACTCAGATGCACAGGAAGAGGGAGCCCTTTGCCCAAAAGCTGGGAAAGGGAAAACAAGGCAAAGAACAATCAGTTGATTTACTGACATTGCCAGGCTAAGTTATAGTATGCTATCCATTAAATTTCAGTAACACTTACATATATTCCTACACAATTGCTAACATAGCTACATATTTCTGGGATACAGTAGGTGAAACTAGCAAGCACAACCCCCAGGATATTCCTAAGGATAATAGAATAAGATTAAACAGTGCATTATACCAGATACAAAAAATATATATTTATCTTGTTATACAGTTAAAGCTGTGCCATATTTAGTGTCCTATTGTTTAATATCATTAGATATTGGTTTTATATATACAGTAACTGAAGCTTTATTAAGACATAGATTGATGAAAATAACTGTTGAGGGCTGAGTTTGGGCTGTTAGTGCTGAAGATCAAAATAGGTACATAAAAGTGATCTTGATCATTTCTGTGAGATGTGAAGAAATCACAATGAAAAAAGATTGTCTCTGAATCTGGGGCATCTGATCACCTTACATTTAACATTTTTCCCCATAGAAAATACAATGATGTGAAACAAAAGGAATGCAGAAAACCCAAGAATGACTGCAGGGAAAGCACTTTATAAGGTAAAAAATCATATCCAATGACATGTGCCCAAATTCCAAAGAGGATAAATTTGTAGAAGTAGACTGAAAAGTAAGAAGAATCTGATCAAATATTGCAATTTCTAAATTAAGCTACATAGGATAAATGCAAAGGGAAACACAATCCCATCAGGAAGCTTGGATTCCTATAGCTCCGCTGTAATGCCGTGCTATGCCACAGTTACATGAGCATCAGTGCAGTTCTCTCCTGAATTTAGTTAAAATCCTCTCTAAAGGCCAAATACAGACAAAGGTAAATGGCTCAGGATCAAATCAAAGCTTTTAGTGATTTGCCTGTCTGCCCAATGTGTGTGCACATGTATCATTGTGCTAGCAGTGAGGAGATATTCAGAGGTAGAAACAAAGTTAGACAGACTTCTAACAAAGTTGCCCTTTATGCCTTTGAGTATCTCCCTCTCCCAAGGCTTTTTTTTTTTTTTTTATAGCTGAATAAGTGGTGAGTAAGAGGTATGGAGCTTATTATATTGCAGTGTTATGAACACTATTTCAAAGCTTTGCTTCTCCTAGTTCAATTTCATAACAGTTAAGTTCTTTCTGGGTCTTTGACATCAATGCGAATATTCTTGTGTGCTCAAAACAGTAGGTAACATGTAAGATACTTCTAACAATTCATCTGTTAAGCTATCATGATTTCAGATAGTGATGTGGTGGTCTCTAAAGACTTCCTCAAGGGATGATGAAAAGTTACAGTGTTCTAGAAGGTTATCTAACATATTAACTAGCTCAAATAGCATTCACAACCCTAAACAATTGCTATAAAGAGGTGTCTACTGTTTAGTCCAAGGCTGCCAAAAGGCAGCTGAAAATTTACCTACATTGCCTGACAAAACAGAATAATAATAATGCTACCCCAATCCTGGTGTTCTTATAACTTTGTAAGGTGATGTGTTTTAGCCTCAGAAATAGTACTTTAACCATCCTCTCCACATGACAATTTAACAAATACCTAACAATCAGCATATATATTCACTGTATCCATTTCACAAACACTATGTCTGTCATACCCTGCATAGAAATTAACAGTTTTCTGTACATTATCAACATAATCCATCTTTGAATATTGACTTCTCCCTCCATCCTCTCCCTCCAGACTCACAACTTACAGCGTTGTTTCCCAGTGATGTGGCAGGGGTACACTTTACTGAGAACTCAGTGAAGACACAAACTGAGATGCCATATTCATTCATTTTCTGTAATTAATTTCAGTGACTTGTTAAACATTGTAATATATTTAGTACAAGGTTTGGTTTCAGGTTGTTTTGGGTTTTTTTGAACAAAAGAGCATGACAAAGGCAAATTGCATGAACACATCTATTAGAAACTAAAAATCTGTTAATTCTTTATTGTACTCCATTTCATGTGTTTTTCCAATGAAGCTTTTCACATCAAATATCTGCTCTCTCATTTCAAGTTATCTTTTTTTTTTTCAAAACTGCAAAAAACTACAGATATCTGATAAAGACTTGCAGAAGAAATGCTTAAAAAAAACTTAAAAACTTAACAAGGCTATGTTTACATTAGCAAATCATCCAACATAATAGGAACAGATCAGCAGAGAGAAGTTATTGGTGCTGACCCGACATCTTCACTATACAGTTTTCCAGACTTTACTTCAGACTAGGTTTAATCTGGTCATCAGGACTGAACATCCCCTCTTCATGCCTGTGACCAAGCAGCATTCGCTGGTTGAAACCTTCATACCTGGCAGGAGGACTAGGAGTGCACCACAGTACACACCTGGAACAGAAGGTTTTTTAGTTTCCTCTGAAGAGACTCATTCCCAAACACCAGAAGTACCCAGCAGAACAAAGCCACATGCAGGAAGTGGGGATAGCTAGGGAACTGAAATTGCACTGCAGCTTTAAAGAAAAATACAGATCCAATCAGGTATTATTCTGCCTAGCATGATAAATACTTGAAAGTGTTCCAGCTCCAAGCATCGAGCAATCACATTGTTTGCAATTGTACACTACTGTTGACAACAAGACTAACAAATACATGCTCAAGGCCCTGCAGGATCATGCTCTAATATGCTCCTACATTTAGTCAGATCATACAAGGTGTTTATTCACTCTACCCTTGGTTGTTTTCATTGACAGCATTGAATTTTTGATCTAGGCTTGTCAAATTCATGTTTCCTGTACTGCTCCAATAACATATGATGTTATGATAAAATATGATTATATATACTAATGTATAAATATGATTAAAGAATCTTTAAGGTAAAGATCAGATTTGCCATTAAAGACTAGAGAATACAAAGAAATATATATTAATTTGGAGTAGTCCTCAAGCTTTTAAGCCTGAAAATAGAGGTAACTAATCCAGAGAATCAGCAGAACAGACAATACTATTCAGAACTATTCCATTTATACGGGCAATACACACAGCTGTTTCTGTAGCTTCCACAACAAAAACGAAACACTGCTGTATTTTAAAGTAATGGTCCAAGATAATGTAGCTGTACAAGCACAAAATAGCTTTCTACAGTGTTTCAAGCTTTTCTGTAATATTTTCATAAGCAATTAAGAGTTGCCTCCTACACCCCTCCAGTCAATGAGAAATTTGCTTTCAACCAGGATTAGGAACATGGGTCCTGAATCAAAGCTCTTAAGACTTTCTAAGTCTCATTGAGGTCACTGTAGACCAAGCTTGTACATTGAGTAGTTTGCTAGGAGGAAGCTTTTTTTGTTTGTTTTGTCTATTTCTCTAAGTAAACAAAAAATGCAGTGGAAGCTGATTTTTACTTTTACTTTTTGCCATCGCAGCTCTGAAACAGAATGGCTCAGCTGGAAGTGAAGGAAATTAGCCTGTGGCAAGAGGCTATAGAGACGCCATAGCAAGTGAGAAAGCAGCACAGCATTTATCTTCCCTATAAGTTAGTGTTCTGCTTCCGGTGGCAAGTGGATATGAACTGGCTCCAGGTGTCCACGTTGTCTGATTTGTACAGCCAGGGTATTTAAATATACCAGTGGCAGACAGATTTTTATACAAAAAATAAGCTTTTTTCACCTGCAAAGTTTTCTTCACACAGAGCTTGATGAATGTTGACAGGTCAGTTTACCAAATGTAACAGAATGGTAGCAAAATTGTAAAATGGCATTATGAATGTGAAAAATTTCTATGAGAGAATGAACACAGACTGTTCAATCTGTACAGACACGCAAAGATTAAAAAAATCCAAAACTTTTCTGGAACAGAGCAAATATATCAGTCCCCGATTCTTGTAAGTGAAAGGTCAACATCATTATAAAGATTAAAACTGAAGTTTCACTCTGTATATCACAATGCACAAGTATTTTAAGTGATAGCATAATGAACTACAATGTGAAAACTTGCCATACCTGCCTTGGGCTGTACAGTGATCTTTATTCTTGTCATAAATCCATTCCACATCTTTCCCTTGTACGCGTCTTTCCTCACTGCTAATATCAGATTCAGAATAAGCTTATAATGGAGCCATGAGACAGGCTATACCAAATTTATTATATTTTCCTTTAACAACAAGATATTGGAGCATATTGTGAAATATCGCTGAAATTATATTGGCACATCATTTCATTTTGACTCAGTTTACACTTACGATCTTGTGCACTTGATCATATCAGGAAACTGAATCCAAATCTGAACCCCAGTCTACACTTTCAGCAGAAGTTAAGACACGCCTGAGCAGCCACAGGATACTTTTTAAATTTTGGTAGAAATGAGAAGTGAGATTGTACACAATTAATTACTGTACTTCAAAGCAGTCTGCTATTTCTAGAGTCACTGATTGACTATGAATTTACAGATTGCAAAACTTCAAACTCTTAACACTACTTAAACTTCTACCTGCTGTGTTAATGCCTCTATGTACAAGCTAAGCAACTGGCCAAGGTTCATTGCAGAACAAACACATCAGTGGTAGACCATTCCTATTAAGATTTTTTTTTTAAAATAGTTACATCTTAAGGAGATAGATTATTTTTTAATAGGAAATAAAGGCGATAACAAGGAAAAAAAAAAAGAAACAAAAAACAAAGAAAAGGGAATTATCAAAATGGGAGGGATTGAAAAAGACAAGCATTGATTTTCCTCTGTTTTTTAAATTATTTTGTTCACTTGCAAATATAACATTTTTACTTAAAAGCAGCTCTTACTTGCTATGAAAAAGCTGGTTGGGATTCCTAGAAAAATACGTTACAGTACATTTTTCCTTTCACGTGATCAGTAGATCAGCATCAGCAAGACCATTTTGATCATTTGAATCATAAAATAGCTATCTCTGACAAGGGAACTGTTGTACAATTAAAATATTCTCCTGAAAGACTTTTCATATATACATTTAAATGCAATTTACATACCCGCTGCCTAAGTTCTCAGGCTAGAGAAAAATAATACTTTGAGAAGTCTGATCTATGCATAGAATATGGGATTTCTAGCTAAAATGTCACCAAAAAGAATGAGGATGGATAACTTGTTGATATCTTCCAACATAAACCAGTGGACTAGACTGCAGAATTGCATGAATGTGAATAACTAGATTGCACAGAGGCAAATCAAAGATTAGCAACAGAATCCTGCACTTCATTTCTCCTTTCTCTACATGAGAATCTTTCATTCATATTTTCCATTGTAGCATAAGGAATTATTTCTGACCACAATTCCAATCCATTTCAGTAAAAAGATAAATATATTCCAAGCCTCTCCAACTGATCTGCTGCAAAAACAGAGCATTACCCCATTACAGGACTCAATAGTAAAAATCTCATTCTCCTCTCCATTAACCAACCCATTTCCTAGGGTGATGATGAAAGCTGGTCCCCAGACAAATTTGTTGTAATATTTCTGCTTCCCAAATCCCAATCAATTTTACTAAGGAAGAAGAGGTGGCACATTAAGAAAAATGAAGACCCTCAAACAAACAAGCAAAATTGCTGCTTTTTGCTATTAACCCCTCAGGAACTGATTGCCTTCAAGCAAAGGCAGAGAACCCAAGACTGCCTAGTGCAGCCCAAGTAATTCCCAAGATCCTGTAGTATGTCCCAAGCCCAGCTCCAGCTCAACACTGTTACATCATCTGCTAAAGCGTTCAGTTTCTATGTGGCCTTCTTTCCTGATAAGTTTAAAGTGAGAGACAGTATCAAAGGCAGTTTCAGCAGGATCTTGGCCACCCATTGTGGCATGTGGGATCTGGACAGCCTTCTCTGTGCCCTTCTTCATGTCTTTCAGCTGCAGGCTCCCATCCTAGCTCCTCCCAAGCACGAGTCATCTACTTTAAGTGAAGACAACATCCCATGTTTACAAAGGACAAAAATGCCCTCACATGTAGCAGCAGGCTACTTTCATGGGGCTGGCATCCAAGGGATTTGGAATCATCCATATTTCCTTTTAATTGTTACCATAATTTAAGTGAAAAAGACTGCCGACAGTAGGTACCGGATTTCTTAAGAGGACAAATATTTTATTTAACTTTCAAGCAAATCAATCCATCCACTAGCAAGTTTTCAGAATGATAATTCTGTATTCACTACAAAGACAAACAGCTGGATTTTGCCTTTATATATTTAAACCAAATGCACTTACAAAGGAAAATGAATATATCCCAATGTAAAAATTCCCATACCAGTGCTTTAAGCCATAAATGCAATATACATTTCTATCTATTTTGGGCTGATGGAAACTCCTGTCTTTTGCCAGAGCCATACTATCTGTAATCTCTCAGGAGGTAGATGCTACCTTAATATTGTGGTGTTCAAATCACTGCATAGGTCAAGTCCAAAGCATTAAAAAAAAGGCTACTAGATATGAATCAGATCTAGCTCAACCCTCTCTCTCTCTAGACAATATTACAGCCCAGGAAATTATTACATATGTAAGTTTAAACTGTTTTCCATCTCCTATTCCCCTCCTCCGTTATCACATACCTTCCCACTTTTCTTCTCTCCTGTTATTTTCTCAAGAGTCAATAAATTTCTTTACAGTAATTTTACTATTTCTTCTATTATTCCCTTGTTTCTTTAGCAAGCAGTAAATAACTCTGCTTATTATGAAAGTATTCTACAGAAGCCGATTGCAGGCACAGGTTAGAGTTTCATACTTGTCTTAAAAACTGGAGCCACATTATCTCTGTTCTGAAGAAGAGTGCAGCACTGCTGCTTTCTCCCATGATTTAGGGAAGCAATATATGGCAAGATGGTTCAGTGATGAAGCTCAGTGGAAAGCTAAAGCCCTTCTCTTAATATTGTCAACATATAGCAAAGAACAAGAGCAATATTCTCAAGCAACATGCTCTGATTTCAAAGGCTTTGCTCCAAATTTGCATCTGTATGAAGAGGATTATTTCTCAGTCTTGTGGTTTTCTTTATGGAGTTAATACTTACTATTCATACAATGATTGCAAGTTGAAATGCATAGATACATATGCAGGACAAATATTTTCATTTTCTTCATTACGCAAACCAGACATTAGAGCTGTATATAGAGGAAAACTTTTTAATAAACATGATGTGATTGAAAACTTGAACTAAATTTTGAGCAACTTTTTAAAAATCAATACTCCATCCACCATAGGTATTACATATAAGTGACTCATCAATCTAGCGGTGCTAAAATACCTTAAGTTACTTTAAAATATAGCAGCAAATGTAGCTTTCAATATAACATAAAGCTCTGCACAGAAAGCATTTGAGAACTTTGAACATACCTTATTTTGAGCTATTTCCCCCAGTCTTTGCTAGCTATATATTTTACTACAGTTCTTGAGCTCAAACTAGTGGAGATGTCTTAGTTCTGTTTTTATAACATTGCCTATTAGCACTCTGTGGAGGGCAGAAAAAGCAACACCTGTGGACTTTCTGAAGGCTCCTTTGAGCAGATTGAAATCACATGACTGGGGGGGGGAGAGGTGCAAAGGTGCATGTTGGGGAGGCACAAAGTGAAGGCCTATTTTTAAGCTTCCCACCTTGTTTAGAAGATTTCCAAAATGTGAAATCTCCCCCACATTTACTGGTGGCTTTATGATGTTTTTTTCTGTGCTACACAATGAAGTTATTTACTTATGAGAAATACTGCTTTATGTCAGCTCCAGCCTAGGAGACCAACAACTTACACTGTCCTTGGCAACATTACAGGACCTGCCACTACATCAAAATGAACTGCTCTTGAATGTCTCCAGTGTATTATGTGCAAATGTGTTTTCCTTTAGCTCTGGGCCTGTAACCTTTCCTGGCTTGTCTTTTTTTTTTTTTTTTTTCCCTGGAACACATATACTATTCTTGTACCAAATAGACAGTAACAAGCTTGTTTTCATAGAAAATGGGATCGTTACTTTGACAGCTGACAAAGTTCTGGGCCATATTCTCTCTTGGCAATAACTCTGCAGATACTTTATTTTCTCTTGTTTGCCTACAAAAATGATGTACGGTGGCAGGAGGGATGAGGATAGAAAGTTAACCAAATCCAGCTTCAACCTACTCTTTTGTCTGCTAAGACTTGGGAACACAAGGCTCATGCATTTGTACCTGAATACCATTTGTGTTTCTGAGAATGGTAGAGCTGGTAGCGAGCAGGTCCCAGCAATACCTCAGTTTTGCTGAATTTGCATCTCTACCTTTGATAGGTAGAGCTATCAGAACTGAGACATTTTTTGCCTTTCTCTGACATATCTTGGCATGTTAACCTGGTATCAGGAAATCTTCCAGCACCAGATAGGACAGGATCTATAAAGATAAGAAAATATCTAGAAAAGTAAAATTGGTGGACCTGAGAGGTCTTCCAGATCTAAAGTGTTGGTGAGAGGTAGGTCTACAAAAGCCTTCCTTACATTCCCATCTTTCCATACTGACACCTTACTTTCGATCAAATGAAAATATGGATGTGCATGTTTGACTAGACATGTAGTAAACTTCAGCTGTGTCCTAAAAGCAGAAAACAGAGATGTAGCAAAGTCTAGGTCACCCAACTGTAATCTACAGATGCAGTTGTCTTGCTATTTCTGGTACCCACCTGCTCTGCAATCACAGGCAGATGATTTTACTGCTGTGTGCCCTCTTCTGCAGTTTGCCATTCTCTGTCATGCAGTCTGAGAACTGAGACAACTGTGAATATATATATATATGTATGTATGCAAGCATGTGTTTATATGTACAGACTTAAATGTAGAGCTTCAGACAATGATAGCTAACTTTGTTGAGACTGCTTGTTACCACTACAGTGCAAAACCTTGTGATTTTGAGGGTGTTTGGTTTGGGTTCTTTTTAAATGCTGTTTTTAAGAAAACAGGGCTAGCTTTTAAGGATAGACTATGGCTGCATGCAGTGGTGGTTCTAACACTTTTTTAGCTGGTGAGAATCCACCTCAGACTCAGTGAGGGTCATTGCACAGACACTGCATGTTACAGTGTATAATTCCGGGTCCATTTGTGCTTCTGGGCTTGATGAGATCACGTGTCACCCATGCTCAGTGCACGAGGAAAATAATATTATGAAAGAATTTTCAAATGACTTTTTAAAGTTCTGGGAGGTCTGGACCCACACTTATACCCCAAGGTGTGTAAGGGAAGAAGAATAAACCATGCAGTGATGTACTTGTAATAGCCAGCAAGCTCCAGGGCGCTTTTCCTGAGTGATTGCATTCCTCTAGCATTCTTCTCTGTAGTTTTTAAACAACAGTTAAAGGAAAGCTTTTTGTAGCAAGGAGGCTGTTTAAATGAGACCTTGTTTAGACCTTTGAGGCCACAGTGCTGAAAGGGAATTTGAAGTGTTATGATGAAGTTAAATAAATGCCGTTGCAAGAGCTAAAGTTGGCTATTATAACTGACTGTGTTGTATTCCTTGCAGCTTCCTTTCAGGATGACATTCTTTCATGTATGGCCTTTGCCTATATATATATGTGTTTTGTGCAAAGATAACCTATTTTTTAATAAACTTTTCCTGCTCTAAACCATTTTTTACAGTTCTCCAGTAGCTGTAGTTAGTAATGGAAATTTGTCAGGGAGATGAACCCCATGCAGAAATATATTTGCGCTTTCCAGTGAAAAATAACTGCAGCTGGAACAGGGAAAAGACTTAAAATCAGATTTTGAATGATCAACAACAAAAGGGGCCACTCAATATTTTAACAATATTCATAAAAAAGGCAGCATTACTGAGTCAGAACACCAAACAGCTTAACTGCCCAACAAGAGTCCATGCATCTCACTGCCTCCTTCAGTAGCGCCTCTTCCTCTTTCAATGGCACGAGTCTGACCTCTGCATATTGAACAGGATGCACAATGAAAGACAGAAGAGTGTTTGTCATGACATTTTTTTCTCTGTTTTGAGGTGACAATGCAGCAGCCATCTCTTGTTTTGTTTGCTATTTCTTCATCATTATAAAACTAGGTGTGATTCTTTTTCTTTCTTTCTTTCTTTCTTTCTTTATTTATTTATTTATTTATTTTCCTTCCTTCCTTCCTTCCTTCCTTCCTTCCTTCCTTCCTTCCTTCCTTCCTTCCTTCCTTCCTTCCTTCCTTCCTTTTTTTCTTCAATACATTTAAAATTAATATAATGGATTAGGGAAAAAAATATCTTTGTTTCCAAAAATGACTCCAAAATGGTTAGATAAATATGGTGTTTAATATCTGCTTGATTTTCTTCCAAAGCTGGCTGGTGGGAATCTCACATGTCATCAGTAATTATCTTGTTGAATTCACAGAAGATGGGTGAATGCCAGGCACTTAAAGAAGGAAAATGAACTGCCCATATTTCTGAAAAAAGGAGGGAAAGAAAGAGCCAGAGAGTTGCAAAGGTGTCAGCTTAGTTTCAATTTCAGAAAAATTTTAAGGAACTAAATCAAAATTGTCAAGCCAACTTTTTCTAAGCACCCAGAATTAAAAATAAAATAAAATAAAAAGGAAAGCAAAAGGAAATATGGATTAGTCTGACAAGTCTTTCTTTTGCCAAATTTAATTGCCTTATGTGACATGGAAACACTGTGATATAAAAGTAAAAGATATCATATCTTGGCTTCTAGTAGTGTTTTGAATGACATGTTCATCATCAAACTAGGGGAACCACGAGAGAGTGAGAGCAAAGATAGCTGGAAAACTGTAATCAAACCACAGCTATTCATGAGCCACTGCCAAAATGAAAGGGTATCCTGAGCAGACTCTCTGGAGTCTGGTAATATTAATATTTTCTTTACTGTTCTAGATGACTGGACAAGATATTCAAGTTAAATTTGCAGACAACACCAAAAGGGACTTATAGGACTAAAAGGGAACCAGCCACTCTGCTGAATGCAAGATTTAGAGCTCAAAATGTTTGTGAAACTTTTATACAAAAGAGTGTGATTCAGGGATAAATATAGGGGGTTGCATTTAGGAGGAAATAACTACATAAATACATATAAGAGTATTTTAAATTTTTATCATTTAGTTATTTTTTACTTATTTCTGCCTGATCTGCAACCTCATCTGGGCTCAGATGGCTGGGATGCAGAGATAGAAGTCAAGGCTGTGTGTCATGAGAAATGGGTCTCCTGCTATACATGGTACTGATGTGGCCATAGCTTGGGTAATTCTGGTATTCAACTTCATACTTCTGACCAGAAATTTGACAAAGGTTGGTTCTGAGGAAAGATGGATAGCTATTTAGCCTGAAGAAGAAAATGCCACATGAGGGACAGAAGTCTTTAAATACATGAACGGCTGTTTCAGAGGAGAAAGGAATTGCCTTTGGCCCATGTTCAGAGGGGAAAGGACAAGTAATGATCTTAAATTGCACGAGCAAGTCTTCTAAGGGTGAAAGTTGCGGAAACCCTTTTGAAAGAACTGGTGGGACAGCCCCCTGACATGATTGACAGGGGCCTAACAGACCTTTCTTGGGCAGGAGGAAGGACTGTGAGCTCCATAACTTTAGGCAAACTCATTAGAACCATTAACAACCATCGATCCCTGTCTGAACCGTAGTGGGGGATACACCTGCCCCACAGTCCCTGCCTGAAGCCTGTGCTCTGCCCAAGAATGGATGGTTGGGTGGTGGGCAGGGGTCTCAGAAGGGCAATCCAGCCAAGGATACCAATATTGCAATTTGGGCATTGCTTTTATTCTGACATCGCTTTGAACAAGATTTTATATAGTAAAACTTTGTACATGCTCTTAAAGTGCCTTTTCCTTTTTTCTTACTCATATTTATTCAACTGCTTAAATCAAGTTTCTTGGGGTTCTTATGTTCTTAAGATAAACAGCACTTATTACTTTATGACTTCAATAGCCAAACTAATAAAAGTCCAGTTGGTAACCTTAATTTTTTTAAGCTTTTATGAACTGAAACAAGAGAGCAGGCGGTTTTACACTGATGCACAGTCATTGGTGGCATATGAACATAACCTGTATCCCATCCTGCCAGACAATGTTTTATTGTTGTTATTGCCATTTATTGTTTAGACTAACTGGAAAGGCTGCCACTGTTTGTTTAAAATCAAATAAAGTAATTCTGCATTGATCAGGAAGAAAACTGTTCAGAAGAAAACAGTGACATTTGCAACAACAGTAAAAAACTGTAAAGCTATGCTAATAACCTAGCCTAGACTATGCCACTTTCAATGAATCTGGTGTTATTTAGTTACGTTATTTTTTTGTAATACACATGCAGAAATTATTCTGGAGCTTAGAAGGAAGCTCTAAAGTACCATTTAAAAGAAAGTTCTGAAGTGTCATTGTATATATCTACTGGTATCTAAGAGAAGAAAAATGTAGATGGTTACCAGATGCTTAAAATCTAGCAGCTATATAAATTCTTAGATACTCAGAAGTCGATAGCATATGGCTTAGAGTGATAATTCTCAGAAATCAGCACCTCCCCACAACATAAATACGAATCTAAACTCATAAATAATGTTTCTGGTATAGAATCCTCTATTCAGCCTACTCTCTACATCATGACTAAAACCTGGAGACCATCTACCCATTGCACGTGTCCCCCAAATGAAATGTCTTTGTAGCCTTAATGTTACACCAAAATTTTGCTTCAAACAAGGAAAGTTTAGTGGGGGTCGGGGAGCCTTGGTTGTCCTGCTGTCTGGACAGACCAAGGTCTCAGACTTTCTTAATTGACATGTGAGTGACTTGACTTACATCTGAGATAAAATGTGGGAATATGGGATTTAGGGAGTGTGAAGGAGTACAGAGACAGGGAGGAAAACCCTGGTATACCTACAGCCCCCAATCCCCTTCCCAGTCAGAAAAGCATCAGTAACTCCACAGCCTCAAATGTCAGAGTTTTTCAGAGTTACAACAGAGGACTGGAGAGCGTGTTTAATAATATGTGAAATTTCATTTTCTAGCATTACCACGCACCTTCAACAAATGAGTCTTTTAGCCTGTAGTCAATATACCTGTTTCTTTTTAGACCTTTGGAGACTGCAAGGTCTTTGGGGTAGAAATATCCTGCATGTTTTTACATATGATTTAAAAAATAATAATATGGCCAAAGGACTTCAGTACTTTCTCAGTTGTGCACATTTATAATAGCTAAGTTTTAACTGGCATAGTTCAAAGCAGAATTTAATCTACGTTTCACATTCTTGTTCTGGGAAAGGCTGCTTAAGGGTTATTGCAGGAAAGGTATGGTTGGTTAATTATAATCCTAGTTGTCACATAGGAAAAACAGGCACTACAGACCTTCTGGCTGTTGAAGACAAGTAACACTGCAAGGGAGACCAACAAACTTGTAATAATGGGGAGGGCAATGGGTGCAAGGTTCAGTCTCTAGCAGCCTCTGGTGGCTGTTCAAATATAGGTTATTTCTTTTTAAATCAATGCTTATGCAAACAGTCTTTATTTGACTTGTTTTGCAATTTTGATTTCATGCATTAATATGAACAATTTATGTGTTGTGAAAAAATAAAAGTCCATGCTTGTTGTAAAATCTTTGGTTATCTCTGGAAGTCTTTGTTGCTTTGTCGGAAGCTTTTTCATAGAAGAGGTCACTTAAATACATTGGTTAAGCTAGCAGCATCTGGTTAGAGATAGTCATGGTAAATGACTAATTGCAAAGGTTAATTTAAATGGTTTTGAATGCAGAGATTTTTGGGTTGTCCTGCTGTCTGGACAGACCAAGGTCTTAGCAATGTAAACTATATCAATACACTGCTTTGCAAATGAATAGCCCTTGCCTTTTTCTTTTAATTTTATTGAACAATACTGTTTCATAACAGCAATAAAACACTATGGGCAGTAGATTCCTGGAGGATTATTTATCAGCTTTATGTCTTGAGTCACTCCTGGGAAACACAGTAATTTTTGTCAGGCTATATTTCTTAATCATTACAGCTGTCACCCACTGCAACCACTGTAGTTAAGGCCACAAATCACTATGCATTGCAGCTCTCTGTTTTCACAGACTCATAATTTTCCAGCACAGTCTCCTTTTGGTAGTCAAATGTTCCATGTTTGGTCTATGCACACAGAAGTGAGTGTCTGGAAAGAGAACAGCACCCCATTAAGCTATTTCATTCTTAGGAAAAAGCCTGAGAGAAGGCTATAGCACTCTCTTGAGGATGTAAGCTGACCCAAGTGTCCTGACTTACTATCGCTTGCACGAAACTCTGCCGGTGAGTCCTATGTAGTGCCCCAACACCTTCACAGTAGTGCACTGCTCAATTCAAGGGAAATTAGAAAGCTGGAAATCTGTTCATCACTAAAATCATGCCTTTACATACTTTGAAATGCCATCAAAATCCCATCTTGAGTGTAATACATGCAGGGCTTTGTTACCAAGACAGAGCGTGGCATGGTCACATCCTTTATGTCTTAGACCTAAGAACCAAAATTAATACATGGTCTAATTCCTTTGTCCTCTAAAAGAGCATCCGTCACTCATCCATACACATTGAATTTGTTCTGCTTCTGTTTTCTATGCAGAAATAGAGAGTGTCCTAGGTTTTGTTGGCTAAGTCCACTTGACCTCAAAATCAGTTTTTTATAATCATGATATTTTAATGAACATCTCTCCCTAAAATTGTACATTGGTTGCTTGATAAAACAAGGCTTTGTGGCCTTCCCACCATAATTTTCTGATTTGATTTTGCTTTTTCTTTTTCTTTGCCTCCAAGGACAGGATACTTTTAAAAGTGGCCAGGCATTTCAAATTGACATTTTATACATTCACAGTGCACTGAACATTAAGTCCTTCAGATAATCTTAAAAATATTTGCTTGTAAAGCAGTAAAACTGAGAAAGTTAGAAAACATGCCATTGCATTTGCATAGAAGAAAATGATGTAACATTTTTAATAGGAACTATAAATACAGATAAACCTCTTGATATCTGTTCTTAAAAACTCTGCTAGCATAGATCATATGGGCAAAAATGATCATTAGAACTAGACAGGAAAATCAGAATTCTGCGACATGGAGCTACAGAGACTCAAGCCCCCAGGTATTTCTTTGATTTTTAACACCTTTCTGTAGCATGGGCCAAGAGGAATCCCACTCAACAGCGCAGTGTGGCATGAGAGCCACTTCTCAGCCATTTCACAAGACTGTAACACCAAATGGATAACCCACGAGACAGAAACAACCCTTAGCATTCCAGGTTAGACGACCTGGTTTGTTTTAAACCTCCATGCCTATGACACGGCTGTCTGCAACAGCACATAGAAGAGAAACCTTGGAGTATTATCCTGTGGTTGGCAGACCATTTATTAAAGCATCTTTCATTTTTAACAATTGGAGGAGGATGAGATTTCCAATGAGAGCCTGTGATGAGTTTTACATACTCAAGGTCACCCTGAGCACTGTTCAGCACTGGGAGAACTAAGGCTTGTTGTGCTTGCACACAGGAGAAGGACAATGACATGGCAGCAGAGGTCTGATGGTGGTACCTGCAGTACCTTGTTTGCCTCAAAGCAGGGAACTTCAGGATGGACAAAGCTCAGAGATAGCACTGACTGTGAACCTGAAAAAAAAAAAACAGTACTTTAAGAGCTACTGAAGCATTTTATTCCTGTTTACTAATTAGGTGATATCTTATAATTTGGATATAATTGGGACTGATATAACAGTCACAGCCTTACAAGAAAACCTCTAACCCTACAACTTACACCTAGTCACACAGCTTGTGTGTTATTGGTCAACATTCAATAGCTATTTTTTGTTGCCTAGAGCCTGTGTAAATCATGTTCTGTTTTGTTTCTGTAAATCTTAGAAGAAAAGTTATATATTGCTGGCTTCCGTGTCCTATAATGCCTTGTCTGATGGAGGGTAAGAAGCCATTCTTTAAAATAACTATCTGTATAGGAGCATTTGGTTTCAAAACAGCTTAATTTTAAGTGTGTTTTGAAAGAAAAGCCTTAGCAATTAAATATCACAGAGTGCAACAGCAGGAACAACTAAATTAGTTTTTCTTGACATTAAAAATTTTCAACAAAAACATATTTATCTACTCAAAACATAAGCTAGAAGTGTGAAAACTACTCACAGGCAGCTGTGAGTATTGTAAAGATCTGTGCACAAAGGACCTGCTCACGTTGCAGCATTGTCCTGCCAGCCAGAAAAATTACTGCTCACATGAAACAGCCCCTCCAGAAGACTGCCACAAAAGGCCTCGCTGTGCAAGCAAGTAGAGGCGAGCTTGTCTACTCTGCCATCTGTTACTGAGACCTCCTGTTACTACTGAATCATTTTCTTCCCTCTGCTTTTTTGAGGTTCTTAGCTGGCATCTTGAGAAATGAGGGTTTGCTTGCCTCTGTCTTTGCTGGGGGTGTAAGTGAGCATTAGACACTGCCATTTTCTGTCACAGTCAGGCTGGAAGAGACAGATACAAGAAGACAAATGTGTCATGCCTTGGTTGTTGAAGGTTTGGGATGGAGACAGAAGAGGCAGACTTTAATGGGAGTCTTACAGAGAAACCTTCAAGGAGAGCAGGAACAGGAGCAAGACTTGAGAGCCTCCAGCTTGCTATTTTGCAGGCAGAGGGAGAGGAAAAACAAAGCAGCAGCTGATTGAAACAGCTGAGTAAAGAAACTACAAGGTAAAAATAGCAGCAGGCTGTCAAATAATCTGCCGGTGCTGGGCACGAGTGAGAAAACAGCATCAGGCTGTGGAGGAAGCCGAGCCAGGGATGCTGCACGGGGAAGGGAGGCAGCTGCCAAAGATCCATCTCACTGCGAGCCATGAAGCTCTCAAAAGAGGAGCGGGCTGGGTTTTCTACACCCGGATACAGTTCTGCAGAGACAGCTTCAAGTCCCCTTTTATAACAACTTCAAATTGAATATTTGTATGAATGAGGGCCGTTTATCACTGAGATATCTGTACCTAGTTTATGCAATTCCTTAAAAGGGACACTTGCAGGAGTTTTCAGAAGTACTCTCTGGAGTACAGCAGGTCTATCCCAAGGAGCAGAGATGTCACCCGCCACTTCCCCGCTACAGCAATGGAAATGGGTCATTTCTAAAACAGGAGGTGCAGCGTGATAGGTGCTAAACCCACTAGAGTACTGTTTGTGCCACAGGGTTAGGTGCCATGGATTATTCCGTAAATTCTTTTGCTCATTCAGTAATGACTGCACTGTCCAGGCATCTCTGATGAATTGCGTGCTCAACATGCTGATGGGCCAAGGATTGAGGTCTGTCTAGTTTTTGTTTATTCTTTCATGAATGCCAATGCCAGTGAAGGGTGTCACAGTGAGAGTCTCAAGCTGTTTATTTACACAGTAAGAATAACATAAATATTTTGAAGTGTGACTCAAACCAGCCTTCAGCAGAGAAAGTAGATAGGCTCAGCAGACAAACCATGGTATGACCAGCCAGGGTGTCATCTGTGATTGACTGCAGTTGGAGCTATTGTGAAATAGAATGTTTGAACCAGTGATCTTAATTGTACTGCACACATTCTTAGATAAAGAGTGCTATAAAAATGCCAGGAGTACCTGTTCTTTATTTTTAATGATATTTCATCTGTATTTTTTCACTTTCGCCTTCTGTCCCTGAACTGCCTGAGGTGAAAAAGTCAGCCTGTGCCTCTTCACAGAAAAAAAATACAACTGCAGTTCTTATTGAGCTAAAGTTTGTAATTTAAGAGTGGGGGTGCAAGGTTGGAGTGGAGTCTTCCCCTGCAGACCTGCACAAGCAGTAGCTCTGTGGCTCAACAACATCCCTGCTCACTAATTAACCACGCTGCAGTTTGGCTTGCTCTAGGTCCACAGCAGCTTCTCAAAACCTTTGGTACACCCCACACCTCCTCAGAGCAGTACCAGCCTGGCACTGGCACTGTCCCATCCACCTTCTGCAGCCTACCTTGCACTGAGGGCTGGGCTTCACAGGGAAACATGGGTGCCCACCCCTGGAGCAACATCCAAAAGTTGGAGCTGGGCATTGAAATCCCCTGCGTACTGCATGCTGGGAAAGAGGGCTCTCAGAAAAGATGCCCTAACTTTATAAACAAGGGTGGATCTGATGGTGCATATTTGGGGATGCACCAGGAAAGAAAGCTGTCCCAATGCTACCACAAGTCCTGCATGACTGCTCAGGAGCAGGCTTAGAAACAAATCATCAGTGTCCCCCCACCATTACACATCATCCTGCGGGTAGGCCATATTTAGCTACATGAGCGTGGCTCTGCTCCTTACCTGTCACAGCTCTCCTGGTACCACCAGCTTTGTCATCAGTTCTGCTCTGCCCGTGACTTCCAGCACCTAGGAGGTGGTCACCAGCTTAGCAGGGTCTGCTTCTGCTCTGCAGAGCCACCCATCCTACTCCTCTGAGAGATGGATGTATTTCTATATCTGCTCTTTTAAAAGGCAGAAACAAAAGTGGGACTCTGCTGGGTTGAGAAGATGGACAGCATTTTAGTGTTAATCTGTAATAACAAAATACACCTCACCCAAAAAAGAGCCTGAGGTGCTGCGGCCAAGCGAGAGGCTAGCAGCCTAGGCAGCACAGTCTCTGTACACCTCCTTCAGAAACCATGCAACACAAAGAGTATTTCTGTAGTCCAGAGATTAAGCAGTTTTTGCCCATCCTCCATGTGATTTTTTTCATGGCTATTTAAGAGCTGGGCAAAGCAGCCATCTGTTTGTTTGGACCTGCCTTTGCTATTTAGGGATCCAACTCGGAGGTGGGGAAAGCTTGCCTTAGGCTGGCTGTCAGAGTGAGGTACCAAAAACTCTCACCTCCTGGCCTCTGCCCAGCTGCCTTTGCAGGACAGATGATCTACTGAAGGAGTGCCTGCTGGATGGTAGCACTTGGTAGAGACATGTCCTACAGCAGATGGCAATCAGTTACCCCAAAACATGGCGCTTCAAACCCAGAAAACGTTGCAGTGCTGAGTGGGGCACTCATTACAGTCATGTGCTCTGGATGTCTCATGGGATGTGTACATAAACTAGAGAGATTTAAGTGTTAAATATTTTAGTGATTAAAAATAAATCACAATTTTATTCATTTGCTTGTTGCAATAATCTCAAAAAAGAGTTCTTCATGTCTCTTACTTGTCCTTATGGAGGAGTCATAAGGTGAAATTTGAGCTATTTCTGCATCTTTTAATTGCAAGAATTACCAAATGCAGAGACAAGATGCCATGCTCATTGTTTAGAGATGACTCTGGGGCTTTTCTGGGAAGGAAATGGTCCCAGACACCCAACTGTACTGATAATACACATGTACAATATGAAAATTCCCAGCACCAATGCAGTAGGATTGGTGGCCCTAGTGAACTCATACCTGTATTATGACCTGTTGTGTCAAAGGTACATATGAAGTAGGTACTCTACTATTAACAACTGTGTGGCTATCATGGCTTAATTTAGTAAAGTTTAGGATCTTTTTGGTGTACTTCAGTCATCAAGATTTGGACTTCTATCTTTTGAACTTTGAAAACCACAGCCTCCATGATCTCTATTCAACCTTGCATAAAGACTCATGCAAAGACGTGCCAAAAACACCAGGGCTCAGCTGGTACTAAATTACCAGTGCAGAGTGCCCCATCTGCTGCTGAAATAGAGCTGCATAGCGCAAAGCAGTAACAAGGTCTTGGTGCCTGCTTCCCATCACAAATGTCTACAGGAATGCACTAAAAAAAAATATTTTTCTTGTCCATAAGGCTATAATTTCTTGGCTATTAAACTTTCTGGCCAGTGGTTACGTGTCAAATCCTCCAGAGCCTAATTGCATCCTGTTGCTGTAAAGCCACTGCTTAGAGAAAAGAACAAGAATGAGCCTGGGTTCCCCAGGACTCTCTAAATCTACAGGCAAAACCAAGTCCAAGTCCTTAGGTCAGACCTGCTGTCAAGTCATAGGAACTATGCCATTTTACCAACTTCCTACAAGTCTTTCTTGACACCCAAAGGAATCCTTACAGCAGTTCTTCCTCCACTTCACTTGTAGTTGCCACTTAACAGACATTGAAGTGGAAGAGCCTCCAGCTCTAACCCCGTTTATCTCTTTCACACCCAGGCAGTTAATTGACATACAGGGACTTGCAGTTTTTTCTGATAAGAGGAGAAATTGATGATGAAGCAGGCTATGTGTGACATGAAATCTAATTTCTCCAAATAAAACAGGAGACAGGATCTCAGATCCTGATGTCCTGTTTCAGCCAGGAGTCCCAGACCCATACACTCACTCCATATTGCCCTGCCAATGAAATTCTTGTTTCTGTTTTTGCCACATCTTGCTTTCCACTCCTCAAAGTGCACCAGGGAAGATTTAGATTGGATATTAGGAAAAATTTATTCATCAAAAGGGTTATTAAACACTGGAACAGACTGCCCAACAAAGTGATTGACTCCGCATCCCTGGAGGTATTTGAAAGACGTGTAAACATAGTGCTGTGGGACATGGTTTACTGGTGGACTTGGCAGTGTTAGGTTTAAGGTTGGACTTGATCTTAAAGGTCTTTTCCAACCTAAATGATTCTGTGATTTTCTTTGCTTTATATGGGCTCTTCTCAGCCAGGTGTTCCTTTAATGCGAGCAACCTTTTGAACAGAGTACAGATAACATTGCATACAAAAAGTTTTTTTACAGTTCCTTCATAAATAAAGGATAATGTTTCCTTCTCTTCTCCCTTGACCTCCAGTTTTAACAGAGACCTATTTTTCCACTTGCAGTCAGGTGCTGGTCAGTCGTTTGAGCCAAGCAGCTGCAGCACAGCTTGCCCGCGTGGCAAACTACTTCATAGCAGCCTGTATTGCCTCATTGTGGTTTTATACATGGGGACCACATATTCACAACCCTCTTCTGCCTCCCTGTTTTCAGCATTCTTACACCTTGTTCCTCAGGGTCTTTAGAATCACAGAATCACCTAGGTTGGAAGGGACCTTTTAAGATCATCTAGTCCAACCAATGAAAAAAAACAAAACAAAAC
>JAOTQQ010000001.1:119079427-119124335 GCA_026546715.1 Gallinago undulata | reverse complement strand
CAGTAAAGAAATATTTCCTAATATCTAACCTGAACCTCCCCTGGTGCAACTTGAAGCCATTACCCCTTGTCCTACCATCTGTGACTTGCGAGAAGAGACCAAGCCCACACACACACACACACCCTCCTTTCAGGTAGTTGTGGAGAGCGGTAAGATCACCCTTCAGTCTCCTCTTCCAAAGACTGAACAACCCAAGCTCCCTCATCCTCTCTTCATAAGACTTGTGCTCCAGACCCCTCACCAGCTTCGTTGCCCTTCTCTGGACCCGCTCCAGCATCTCAATGGCTTTCTTGTGGTAAGAGGCCCAAAACTGGACACAGTACTCGAGGTGGGGTGTCACCGGTGCCGAGTACAGGGGGAAATCTGCTTTGGTTTTGCTTTCTTTCCTTAATTTCCTTAATTTAAAATTACAGTCTTTTCAAAATGGAAGCTGCTCAGGGATTGCCACCACAGCATAACTCCAGGAGGAAGAAAGCAGACAAAGACCTGTTATGTCTCCCTGCTCAGGCCTCATATCTTTTTGTTGGTTTCAGTTTGCTGGTTAATTCCTAGCTGAGCAATTTTATTTTAGGTGCTTGAAAACATATCAGATTTGCCAGCAGAGTTCAACAGCATAGCCCTACATGTGACCCAGTGCTGATCCCAGCAACAAAAATAATTTGCTGTTGTAGCTCAGGACTATTCTTAAAACAGAATGGGCTGTGCCACCAAAGGTGTTTTGCCAGCAAACAAAATGCAGTTATCACTTTTCCAGTAAGTTAAGGCAGTTCTTTGGCATTTAATGAGAATAGATATGTTAGTAAATGTTGCTTTCGGCCATTACTTTGGAGATAACAAGCAAAAGTATTAAGCATTTGTTAGTAGATGAGAGTAAATAAAGGCAAAGTTACAAAAGGTGTCTCTAACTAGTCTTAGCATCTATAGTTGTCTACCCGATACGCAGGATATTTTATTTTATAATTGAATTATATGAGTATACGGTGGTATTTATTCTTTTGTGATACAGAAATTAATCACTCATCAAATCCTACAGAAATCTGATATACTGGATTCTTGCAAAGTCCAGGGTATTTTTAGTTTCTTTCTTTCTTTTAGCGTAAAATGGTACCTGTGATCTGCATCCCATCAATCAGAAAGTGCTACAAGATGACTCTGGGCATGCTGACCTCTCTGGCACCCACAACTGATGATCATCTCCACTAGGCACATTAATTAGTTGCTAGAGTAATTAACTGGAAGAGCACATAATCAATGCCAGATGTTTTGGGGCTGTTTTTTGGATTGTAACTGCTGCTGGATTCCCAAACTTGCAATCCTGCTTGTTTTGCCCAAGCAATGCCAAACTCTTCTTCATCCAGTCTCCAACTTGTCAGCACTTGCTTGTATTTTTCCAGCCTAAAGCTGCGGTTGTACGACCTGACCACCCCACCACCCCCATTGCTTCTGGTGGAGTACACATCAGTTTTGGGAGAGATGGAAAAACATTGGTTAAATTTCTATTTCCTTCTGTATACCCACATTCTTCTTCCTCAAAGAGATGCTTTTGCCTGGGGCAAGAAGCAAGGTGATGTGTCAGAGTCAGTGTATTTACATGCTAATGTTTAGATACATGTAATATTTATGTGAGGGAGAACAGTGAGGAATGGAAGGTGGTATTTGTATCAATAACTGTGACTGGCACCTGGGGAGAAGAAGCTCTGCCGCTTCTTTGGGTTTTACTGAACATTGCAGAGTGGAGATTTCTCATTTTTAACTTATTTATATCATGATCATTATCTGCTTACAAGTTAAGCACCAGTTATTTATTTATGTTACCTTCACACTATGTTAAAAACTGTACTCTCTCGAATGCTCTTGAACTACTTTTCCTAGACAGTTATATAGTGTGTCAAGATATGGCCTTGCTAAATTTATCCTGATAGGGGCTTTAATTACCTTGTTATAGTCCCTGGAAACAAACCAAATGCAGTAAAATTTTTCTTGGGGAACTGAGTTGTTCTTAACCACCTGACTGTTTTTCATCCATCAAGTGACATTACTAAATCTATCAGATATAGGTCTGTCTGATTTCAGGGGGGGATATTTATTTTTTTTTTCTCAATTGCTCCCTTTCACCATTTTGAATGCAGTATTGTTTCCTTTGAGCCCGTAGCTGGTAGTGTTAAGCTACTAATGTGCTTTCATTCTTGGGAGACATCCGTTCTTGCACTCACATCCTTACAGACTCTCCTTACTGGCCTCCTCCCCTCCAAACACTGTCTCAATCTATTTTTATGGAACTGTGCCACTGCTATGGTATTACGTTGCAGTTAACAGCTATTCTATTTTTTCTACTTTACAGCCAGAATTACAATAGTCCTCCTCTCAAGGTACATTTCCTTGGCAATATATTTTTATTTTTTTTTTCTTTCTATAAGAGATTTGAGCTATGTTTGGCATTTATTTATTTTTATTGTTGGACAATTTCTTTGGCTGATTTTCCTTGATGCACCCACCGCTGAGATCTGCACTGTTCCTTACCCCAGTTTTACCATGATTTTTCTTACTTTTTACATTGTGACAGAGATACTGTCATAGTATTGACAGTCCTGGCAGATGTCTGTGAGTGGCCCAAGTGCTCCTTAACACCTCCTGATTTTTTTCTCCTGTTTCTAGTTTAAATAATTCTCCATAACCTTGTCAATTTTCTATGCCAGCCATCTTGTTCTGCTTTCTTTAAGGTGGAGCTATTCCTCATTTATAAGCCTTCTCTTGCCAAATAATTCCAGTTAGCCCTCTACTTTCATATTTTCAATCTTCACGATGTTTTTAATTAATTCAGACACTGATAATCTACCTAGCTAATTCTGTCATTAGTCCTTTCTGCTAGTAATCAAGGTATTTGCGGTTTTTACAATTTGAGAAGTGACAGGAACTGCGGCTAACCGTCATTCTAGATGCACTAGATGATGGGTAAAATCTCATCCCAAGAGCAACATCACAATTCACTATCACCTATCATCAGGAAGCTAAGTAAGCTAAATGCAGATTTCCTCTTTGTAATTTATTCCTGTTAATACAAATCTGGGGAAGGGGTGCAGAGATAATTTGCAGCGTGCTCTGAACATTAAGATAAGGATTATATCAGACCACAGATAGATTATTTTAAAAGCCCTGGGACCCCCAGTGGCAATATCACCCAGCTGTTCCCTCTTATTTACATCAGCACAGCTCTGGCTTAAAAGCTGTTACTGATGTTGGCAGCTGTAGCACCACGGCACAAGGCAGGAGAGAGGGGGAGGGAACCTCCAGGCAGCCTCATTTCAGCCTTTTGTCCTCTACGGTCCAAGGTGGGAGAATGGATGGGTATCGTAATTCCAGACACCTCCTGCCAATGAATTCAAGGAGTTTGACTTCTGTGACCTGCAAATGCCCAAACAGCTCTTACAGATGTTGCATCCCCAACTAATAATATTTTTAATGAGCTAATCTAATGTTTCTGCAGCCAATTTGTGTCCCAGAACAGTAACACCATGTCATCTAGCAATTAATCCCTGATAGGGCAATGATCATAGTCACTGTGTTTAGGTACTGTTCTGTAAGGGAAAAGAGGTTTCCTTAGAGATAATTTCTATACAATATGATTTCTTTACTGTGATGATTTAATTTTGCAGCAGCAAACTTGCTTGTCTGTGTCTCCCCTTCATGATATCTCTTCTATGTAATTTAGGTTCAGATTCACTAAAAATTGTTTCATGATGATGAATGTCTGGTAGCAGAGCACAGGAAGACTCAGACTTGGGCAAGGTAGTCTTATTCGGGGGTTGGGTTTTTTGGTTTGGTTGGGGGTTGTTTTGTTGGGTTTTTTGTTTTTGTTTTCAAGATAGCAAACTTTTGGGCAGAAATAAGACAATATTAAATGGGATGCAAGTAACAATTAATGCTAGCCAGGTAGCTTTGTGACTCAGAAAAGCATTTTAAAATCAAAGGTTTTACATTTGATTGCTTCAGCTTATGCCAGGAGGATTGCAAGACTGCTGAACAGTGCTGTCCACGTAATTACCATGTATTCAACCCACCACCCACATGTATGCTCTGAATTTTGAAGCACACACCTCACTGCTTACATATGCAGCTTAACTTTCCAAGGGCACAGTTTTGCAAGTATACATTTATTTTGCATGTCAAGGAATAAAAATAATCACTATTTTATTCTTACATTAGATGTATATATAACTCCGTAACACACCACACATTAGAGAGAACTATTCATAAAGGGACTTTGTATGCTGGTGATATGTCTTGGTGACCTAGTATCTTTGGGTTTGTCTTCTCCATCAATGTTTCAGGTTCTTGGCAAGGGTGCCCAGTATATTAAATGCTGGATCCCAAGTATCAGTTATGACAGTTATGAGGAAATTGACTGATGCAGGTGCCAAGGCACTCTCCATAATATTTGAAAAGTCATGGCAATTAGGTGAAGAAAAATGCACCATATACTCATTTAAGACTATGGAAGTTTCACACCTCACCCTGAAGTATATTTATTAACAGGTCATCACCAATCTTTTTTCATAGATTAGTGTTTTCAAAATGAAAACCCACCTTCTGAGATGTTGTACTTAGAGAAGCTTGTGGAAAGAAGAAGTTCTTTCTTATATCTTTTTTTGAGAACAACAATTACAGGTTTTCATTGATTTGTAATGTACATTTTGAACTTCAGTATTATAGAAAGTAATGAGGACTGAGGAGATGTGGAGTCAGGATGCAGCTACCTTCACACCTTATATTCACACAATATCAGGCCTGTATGCTACAGCAAAGACACCCTTCAAACATTATTATTAATGGAAAAACTGAGCCTTTGATTTTTTTAAAGTTGGTAAATTGGATCTCATGGGATGAACGCCATCACTATTCATTTAATATGTGGCAGGATTTTACTTTTTTTGCCTTACCTTTTTCTATACATCTGATTTTCTTTTGTCACTTAGACTTGTGCCAGACTGATTTGGTGGCATCTGCTATGTACTCATACAGTGGGATGAGCAGTGAGTTATCAGGTTTCCCACTGACAGAATTTATTATTTTTTTTACCGTGAGAAACTGGATAATTTGCAGAAAAGAGCTAAGTCCTGGAATAAAGAGGAAAAAACCCTCAAAGATTGTCCTTGCCCTGTGTCTTTCCCTTTAATTCTCTAGCCACCAAGCAGTGCTTTTTGGACAAACTTCTGTGCAGTGACCTTGGCATCCATGTCCTGCCATGAACTCACCACATTGTCATCACACTGTGGTCTCAAAATGTAAAATATCCTACTATAGGAAATTTGACACTATCACTGCAGCAACGTAAACTGCATAAGAATATGTTTCATGTCAATGGAAGCAGAAAAGCTAGTGGATGAATTGGATTTCTTCTTAGATTAATCTTCTATGGATCAGCAGGTTTATTCAGAGTTACTTAAAAAGCAGTTAACATTCCATTAGCAACAAACTGTGATCTGTGTCAGCAGTAAAGCACTGTTCAGTCATTTATTTTAGAATGAGCAGTCACTGCAGGGAGAAATAAAATTATTAAAAGCCTCACAAGAAAATAAACAGTAAGGCAAAGGCAGAGATTTTCTTTCTTATTCTAAATATTAAGCCTTTCTCCCAGGAATACTTATTAATATAGAGTGATTATTTTTTTGGAGGATGTTTGCTATGAGCAGGATGAGTCAGAAATGAAATTTCCATTTCTTCTGATAGTTTGGGTTTGTGATCAAAGAGAAAAAAAAGTGCATGCTCAGTTTTGGCTGCTAGCATGTTATTTTATTCAAGTAGGAACATTGTTGGTTCAGCATTATGTCCTCTGATAACCTGGCTTTGGTCCCAAAGAGGTGTCTTAAAATAATACTTTTCCTTGCAGCTGGCAGTAGAAAAGTATATGGCCTCATGCTCCAACGGGCTCTTTTACCTGATCATGAGTACTTTCTGTGCTTAAAGCAGTCTTATCTCTCAATTCTCCTGACTCAGACAAAATCTACACTGACACAAGGGTTAATGCTAGGCTCTTATTATTCTTGAAGAACAAGTTTGATAATCTAGAACCTTTTTATAACTAGTGAAATTGGGTACAAAATAGCCTACTCTACAAAATAGAGTGTCACCAATACCATGGCTAGCCAGACATGAGTAGAACAAGCAATCTTGAAATCTTTTGAGTTATGGGGCAGCAAAACCCAGTCCAAATCAAGCTGTCAGTGGCAGGCATCCTAAATCAATTTCAATGTTATCCTTGTGTCATTCTCTTATGTGGTATTATGCAAAATAAAGCTCAGCCAAAGATAAAACAATTACAAGTGTTTGATTGCTTTTGTATTGTTTTGAAGCTAGTGCTCTGACTGTACAGTCCTGCAATCCCTGTGGGCAGGTTATCCCCACTACTGGAGATGTCACATAAAAACAGGAGCTCAATAGTTGAAAACACTGCACAGTATTTCAGTAATAAATTTAAATGTAGACCCCATTCTCAAAGTAATCAGTTCTACTTTACACAATAATGTTGCTTCAAAAGGTTTTAATCCTTATTTAAATTACTCTGTAAAATCGATCATTATAGAGAGACAAAAAGAGGCAAGGGAGGAAGAAATTTGGTAAATTGATGGTGACTACACAGGTTAGCCAACCAGTATTTCTTCTAAAACAGTAATAAGCAGATGCACAGCTGACTCGTGTCATGTGACACTATGACATTGGACTTAAGTGACTTGTTGACTTTGAAAAACTGCCTTTGTTTTGTGATTTTTATATTTATAGATATGAACATATGTAACTGGGGTTAGTACAAGTAATTTTAGACCTCTAATCAAAAGTGATCAAAAATGAAGAGCTATTATTTTCAGGAATAACTATTTCCCTGAGATCCTCCTGTACCTGCAAATAGATTAAAAGGGATAAGCTCCTTTTTTCATCCTTTTCAGAATAAAAGGATCCTGAAGGGTGCTCTAGTGTGGAGAAACAAAGTTAAGTTTTTCTCTTCTAGTATCTGTTAGTAGCTGGTCTGGTGTGGAATTAGGGCATAGAAAACATTGCAAGGGTTTCTTCAAACCCATAACCTTGCAGCTATGTTCATTTTCTCCCGTTTCCTTGTAAGAATAATATGATAATAAATAGAAATTTATAGTAAATTCTAAGCTAAATCACTTGGATTTTTTTTTTTCAGTCCTGAGCCCTTACTGCAACAATTGTGTTTAGACCCATCTCCAACAGTTAAACTCCTTTGCCGATTACATTTCTAAGGTGTGGGTTGATGGTGAGCAGCTTGCCCTGCTGTTCTGAAGTTTGGTGGGTCCAAAAGCTCTGGAGGGAATTCTCCAAGTTTAAATAACAAAAGCAGCATTTAATAATCTTTCTCATGCCAGCTCTTTTCTTCCCTGAGTTGAAACTTCAGCATTTTCAATATGCCTCAGTAATTCTAGTAAAAAGGAGGGAGTAAGTAATGAATAAAACTGATCATTCTGGAAGTCTTCCAGGGCTGCTGCTTAGAAACAGTTTTTTAAGATATAAGCTTAGAATTAGCCCTTGCATTAAAAAGAATACAGTCACATCACTGGCAGAAGTGCAAAGCATCAAGCCAGTAAGTAAAAAGGATGTTATTTTTAATAGATAGTGTAACTAGTCAGTATCTATAGTCAGTATAATCCATAAATGCATGCAGATAATATGTAAAACATTGTGGACATTGCAACCACACGGATATAATGGTATTTATTTAAATCACCTTTGAAAGTACATTTCTAAAGTCAGAGAAAATATTTTTAGTTCTGTTTAAACTCTGTAAAAAATAAGAAAATGTAATTCATTTTTAATAATAGGTACAAATTCAACTGATGATGGCATATTTTGCATAACTCACAACTGAACTTGAACACATTGAAAAAGTCTGATCTGGTCCAGACAGCATAGATTATGCTTTCCTTTTAAGACAGATAATATAACTAAACTGTACCTTTGAAAACACCCCTCTGATATTATTGTAAAAAATTTGCATATGGAATTTTTAAAATGTTTGAATGTATGACAGAATTTTAAAATCCGCTACGTGTAACAGCAAGTGCAGGCAAGCAATTTGTGAAATAAAATTTCTGGAGTGAGCACCATTTTAATTGTTGAGTAATTCGCCCATATGTCACCTGCTAATCCATCTCTGATAGAACTGCAAAGTTTTGAGCATCTTGCAAACAGGTGTCATTTTAAATAGGAAAGCAAAAGTTAAAAAAAAAGGTGAAACAAGGAAAGCAAAGCTTTTACAAAGAAAAATTGTCACTGAACTATTTCCTGAACACCAAGATTTCTGATCCATAAATTCTGATTTCTTACAGTCAGAGAAACACTTGCTTCATTTATATACGCAGATTGAGCCTTCCTATGAAATCTAGCTGTATTTGTGTTTTTAGTAGCTTTGAAGATAAATCTTGCCAGAGCTTCTTAATGTCTTTTAGATATATACCAGATATCAGTATTGACAATCTCTTTCCTGTGTTGTGTACTAAATTTGTAAGGCAGATTTTATCCTTGCTTTAGATTACCTGTTTTCTGACCAAAATAGGGCACACTGCATTTAAAAGGAGATATTAAACAGTGCCATTGCTGTTTTATATGTTCCCAACATTTTCTGTAATAGCTTCTCTAAAATGTGTGGCATAAACAAAATCCTCAAGCACATTGCGGTAAAATGGTTTTTATCGGTGCTCGTTTACGCTGACCTACATAGGTTGTTCTCAGGCTCCCCATTTCTGAGCAATGATGCGCACTCTGTATTTGTGCCGAGAACGCACTTAATCTATGCCAAGCCATTTTACTGTCAATGTATATTCCACAATCCAAAAAAGGCACAAAGGCAATTTACATTCTATTAGTAAAATCAGGAACAACAATCTTAATGAAGCAAGAAGGCAGGAGTTACCCATCCAGTGATCTTACACATCCGCATAGATCTGATTTTCTACATTATATCAAGAGCAATGAAATACTCATCTAAAGTCACCTGTGGATGGGAAGAATGGAAATGGAAGCTCAATATGACTGGCACCCCTGGTTTGTTTATTTTAGAAAATAAAAGTAAAATCTGGCTCTATTCCTCAATGACTTTTCATAGCCTCCTGTATTTCAATACTCTAAAGCACTTTTTAAAAATTTAATCAACAAAAAAATACTGAAGGAGGAACATTTTATTTTGATCCTATGTAATGTATAATTATCCAAGATTTTGAAGGGCTATGGGATGAGTAAATCAAGATTCTTATCCTAGACAAAGCAAAGATGACATAATGAATAAAATTTACCAAAGCAAGAGAATCTGAACAGCATTGAAGCTCCAGATATATGACAAGTAGGCATGTTTCACCTTAGCAAAACACTGCAAGCTTTGGGTAAGAATTTTACCATGAAAGAGATTGGGGATTGGTTTGCTTGCTTGGTTTGCATGGGTGTAATGTGTTGAACATTACACAGAGCATTCATATTAAAGACTTCATATTAAGGTCTTCATATTAAAGTCTTCATAAACTAATAAGCCTTAGAAAACAAAGTATTTGTATGAAATCCCCAATTTTCAAGCATATTTTTTCAACTAAATCTTTCTTCTCATTAGAACTAGCTGACATCTGTATGATATATAAAAACTGTTAGGTAAGCATTGAAAATCCTTCATAGAAAAATAAGAATATTACTAGAGCTCAGACACTCTGAATCTTCCATGTAAAGTATATAATCAATGCATATCATATCCATTTTAAAAAAAAATAATAAAAAATCATATGCTCTTTTTATCTGCAGAATTTATTTGACAAAAATTTCTTCTCTCACCAAAAAAATAACCAATCATAACTTTCTTGATTTTGTCCTCAGGACCAAAGGTGCCCCCTTGATTGGTGAGGATACTCCAGTGGTTGTAAGTTTCAGATTTTCATGTAAAAAATTGCGCTGCCGAACTGCAGCTGATCTTATGTAACTGCTGGTAGAAATCACTTTTGCTCGCATTGTAGGTGGTACGGTCTTTGGAGGCAGTCCATTGATTTCATACATCCACTGCATTGATTTTGTCTGAAAATAAGGAACAGAGACACAGAAAAAAAATTAATCATCATCAAATACCTTGAAAATTTTCGGCAATGATTTACCATGCTACATGGATTTCAAAAGATATTGATCCTTTTCCACGCAAAGTACTGGGATAATACAGAATGACAATTGCATTCCTGGAACACTGAGAACTGAAATCACATTCAACATTATTCAGGACCAGACATAAATTTAGCTTCCCGACTGATCTAAAATTCCTTTTTTATTTAGTAAACCCCATAGTTCTGTATGTTGTTCAAAGGTAATGCCTCAGGTTTATACCGTAGAATTTAATTGTAGCTCTGGTATTGATAATAATGGTATTATCAAATGGTGGAATTTTTGCATTCAAATAATCAACAAAACTAAGAGAAAAGGACCCTGAACGTGCACAAGAGAATTCTAGCTTTGTGTTGAAATCTCTAGTTTGAATAATATTTATGTGAATTGAAAATGACACTCTTCATTTGCTTTCTGTTCATAAGTGGTCTCTAGGAATGGAGCATATGTTTCTATGTCATGTCTTGTAATGCTTGAGTACTTGATTCTTACTGAGTACGTGATTCTTAGTCTTATTACACACCCCATCTATCCATACTTAAGGAGTATTATTTCCATGCATATTAAGGCTATACCGCTGTCTATCTCCCATATTTCGTGTCCTGAAGCAGAATTTTGTTTGCTAAAAACCCAAGTGAAACTACTGCAGATCTTTCAGTCATTTTTCTTTCAAAACATATCACTTCAATTCTTGAAAGCAGGACTTTAATCCAAGTCTTTAGCATTTTCCTGTCATTACATGTAGGAAAAGGTCTATTAATGGCTTTTAGTTTTCTGTTCTCCTTTCAATTTAAAACAAAACCCAAAAAACAAACAAACAAAAAAAACCCCAAACCACAAACAGACAATGAAACTATTATAAAACTCAAAGATTTCAATTTATTTTTTATTATGTCCTCATTTGTATTATGCAAAAGAAAGCCAACGCTTTGCATGCCCATTTTAGCCAGGCACTGTTGTCTACTCCTTTGCACTCAGCAATTGGAAATCATAGGGTGTATGTTTGGGGCTTTTTTTGCTTCTAAGGCAAAACTTGCAGGGAACACTGAGTGAAAAATATAGCATGATGTAGGTCTATTAAAATATATTAATACAAGTGATTTTTTTTTCATACAGAACATAGTGTACATATATAGTACATATGTACATAGTATATGGTACACAGAACACACCAGATTCTGTGACTTCGCAGCCTCAAAGCAGTGGAGTCATATTAAATAAGTGGTATTTCCAAATTCTCAAGATCCGCCTTTCCACATTTGCTGTGGTGCTGCCTGTGGTTCTAGAGCAAGTTTGTTGGTGCTGGGCTGTTGTGTTATGCTGCATTGAACTACCAAAACATGGTTTGTAGGATCACCTTTCTCTCCTGCTTCAAGTCATAAAGATTTAATATTACAAAAAAGTTGTAATTTATATAATTCACCTCCTAGTTAAAACTACCTTAATCCTTAGAACAGTCATTTGCGGATATAACCATTACACCTAAAATCAGTGTCATTTTTTATCCGAGGAAACAAGAGGTCAGAAAGGCTGCATATACTCTCAAATCAGCGCAACAGTCACCCTCAAAACTCATGAGGTTTTCCCTCAAGCATTTAGTTAACAGTCCAGCTTCCAGCATGGGTGGCTTTGTGGCCCATTTGCACATTCCAGTTTGAGAGCTCTACTTTGCTTTGCTGCTGGGCATGTCAGCACACTCACAGATTTGGCCTATGGAGAGAAGCAACTATATCCGTACAAACTGTGACAAATTTTCACATAGCATAAATGCTATCAACCATCTTCAAAGTATAGTGTGTATATTTGTCTAGTTATTTGTTGCATTTTGTCAATTAATTGTGGTCTAGGTAAAGCACTAAAAAAGTCATAGGGAAGAGCAGTCAAACTTCCATCTTGAACTTTCTCTAGTTATCCCATGATTGCAACATACAGAAGTGAATAAAAAAGATGCTAAAGTGGCTCTCTGACTTTATTAAGTTTTGTTAAATATCAATTTTATATTTGCCACTGTAAAAGCTGGAACTGATGGTCTTTACCTTTGTAAGCTTTCAATGCTCCTTCCTGTCATTCCAGTTATTACCCTGTTGTTGCTAAGTATGTTTAAGGGACAACATCGTAAGCAGTTTTGCATTCATGTTGCAGCTATTCAACAGACGTTTCAGACCATTAAACTGTAAACTACTTGGCACAGGCTTTCTTTTCTGCTATGAACTTATACAGCATTTACACTGCTTCACACATAGGCTGCATAGACTTAAGCTCTAAAATGCCATCACCATATGACTCTCTAATTATCGTGCTTCCTCTTAGACAACTGGTTTTAATCAGTATTTTGGTAACTGAATATTTACTTTTCTGTACTGATGTTGACAGAATAGGCAACTTTTTTTTACTGTGTATTTTTAAAGAAACGTTTTTTAAAATCTCTACTTCAAAATTGGCAGTACTGATTTTACATAGCGTCTTCTGAATGAATTGCCTTATTCAAATAAGATTAGTAAGCGTAAGATCTTAATAGATATTTCACCATGCATGCATAATTTTTTAAACTGCCATTACTATTCTGCTAAAATCAAAATCTAATTTAAATTGAATATTATTCCTGTGTAAAACAGGAAGATTAACTCATTTTTATTCTCAACCGTATTTAATACTGTGAAATGATCTAGTAGCTCTACTGGCTGTAAAGATAAAATCCAGAAAAAGCAGGTGTGACATGGGCCAACATCAGTATCTTATGTCCAAAGATAAAGTTGTCATTTAAGAAAAGTAAATTGCTCTCCAAAGTTAGCTGAATGTTCTATTAACTTCAGTACAATATGAAATGCTCTATCTTTCTTTAGTACACCAGATGAACAATTTAAGAAAATTTAACCTCAGGGTCATACTCACTGTGTGGAAGTCTCATTGATCACTTTAAGGTCAGAGACAAGAACTGATAGGTGTTTCAGCCAATGGTTTAAACTGAGTATCAAGTTACTAAAAATAAATTCTGTTCATGAAATCCAAAAATATTGTAACTTTACCGTCTGTAGTGTTAGTAACTGTTTGAAGTGGGATTTAAACAAATGTGGTGAGCTATGCCACCTCTCAACTCCATTTATCATCAGCATCAAACAATTGACATAGTCTTCTGGGTATAACCTTTTACTAATTTCCTGTTTTCTATACAAATATCTTAGATTCTATGTTCTGTGAAAAAAAATGTGTGGCCTGACATGATGAAAAGAGCTGCCTATTCTGCTGCAGCTGTAGCCTGCATCAGGCGTGGTTCTGTGGCAGCAGAGATTGCTCTTTCCCTGACGGTAACTCATTGGGTATGATGGGGAAAATGTTGTGGGCATTAGTACATGAACCTTTTAGACAGAATCTGTCAAGCTAGAAAAAAAAAAAAAAAAAGAAAGAATCCTAATTTATAATATTGAACTATGGTAGTTCATCTATTGTAAATCATGTGCTATCATCCAAGACAGTTAGAAACAGACAGTGGGAAAAAAAATGTGCATTTATATAGCAATTTACTGAAAGACTCTTGTTTTAGTTCAGAATTTTCTGCTAAAGGGTACACAAGCGTTACTGTAACTGTCAACATAATTTGGGTTGCTGTTTGTTTAGCACTAGAACCACCTATAATTCAGTAATTTTCAAGACAGCCTAGAATGTAGTAATTTTCAGAAAACCTTAGACATCCACAAATGTCTATTTTACTGCAATGTTTAATTTCCAAGAGCAAACATAAGGTTTTCACATGCTGCTGAAGCCACAAGTATTTTCTTCAGGCTAAGGCCGTACAGCTTAACTACAACAACTATTCTAACCAATATGTAAACTGCAGGAAGAGCAAAACTACCAATCGCAGAATCTGTGCTTCAAAGCTGCTGTTTTGGGTTTCCAGGCCAGACACATTTCAGCAAAGTAAAAGACGGATCAAGTTTCAAACTCCTCTGGAGTGGTGAGTAGGAGAGAGAGAGAGAGAGAGATATTCAAAAGGTCATCTATATGTGACCATATAATCATGATAGAATATTTTACTTACAAGCCGTATTTACTTTCCTAAGAACTGGGTCAAAATTTGCCAGATCAGAGGAAATCTTCCTCTTCCTATGTTTAAAGCAGGGCAGTTTATTATATTAAAATTTGGAACAATTATTATTTGGAACAGTTCTAATACTAGCACTGGTAGTAAAAAAGTCTAGAGATGAAGGTGTTGAATCTACTACAATCTACATGATCTACCGAAGCAGACATATAAAAGAGATTCTGTATTAAGAAGATATATCTAATATAAACATACATAGGTATTTAAGAATCCCAGGCTGCTTGCAATGCATCTCTAGACCAATTTCACACACAATTTAAGAAGAAAGACCAGAGCACAGCCTGCATGTCCTTGACAATCTGAGAGAGGATTTCTTCTTGAAATGAATTACTTCCTCCTATCAAAACCTCGAAGTTCCTGATGACTATAACCTAATTTCAGTGAGAAGAGGGTAATAATTTGGCTCACCTGGTTGGAGTAATGTCAATCTGCAGGGTGAAATCTTTCTGAAGAATATTTTGAAGAATTCAAAAATTAGATGCATGCTCCCACTTTTTACTAAATAAGTTATTCAAGTAAGTTATTTAACCACCTTGATGTTTGACTGAATAATGTTTGTGAAGTAATTTATTCAGCAAACACTGGTAACAGTCACCAAATACTTTATATAAAAGTATAATTTTTTGGTATTCAATCCATTTTTTCAGATGGCTCATGATTTATAGGATTAATTTGCAGAACACAGACCATCCATGTGTATTCACTGTAGGCTGGCAGTGCTACTGAATTACATGCTAATTAATTGCCAGAGAAATCTATGTTAGGAGTGCATTAAATGTTGGGAGCAAGTATCAAGAGTTTTAAGGTAAATGGTATTATTTAAGGCAAATGGTATTCCAAACTGTTAACTCAGGATAGTCCAAATAAAATTTGCAAGACTTCCAAATAGGCTAAAGCACAGGAAAAATGACCAATTGTGATCAGTGTATACAGAATAAAAATTAAACCAGACTTTTATGTGAACTGTGGAAGGGAAAAGCAAAGACAAGAAAACTCATGGATCAAGATATAGCCAATTTAATAAGTGAATGAAAGAGGGGGAAAAAAACCCAAAAAGAAACAAGTGCTATAAAGGCTGTCACTCAACACCTCACACAAGCAGACCAGGCTCTGAGCAATTTCTAATGAAGAAGATGGCTAACAATCATTTTCTTAGCTTAGAAAAACATTTCCAGATAGAATTAAATGTGGCTTAACTGACTTCTGCTGTTCAAATATTAGATGTTCCACAGCATTGCTTAGATGTAATACAATCAATACCAACCATTCCTTTCGGGCTGACAGTGGTTTGAATACTCTAATATGGCAATGGTTCCCATATTGCTATCATCTTTTGGAATTAGGAGAATTATATTCTCAATAAGGAAAGTAACCTTGTGAATCAAACATTTTGAGTATTGATTCTGCACTAAAAATCCAGTGATGCTAACGATAGGATGTGCTACATTCACTTCCTGTAATGGACTTTCTGGATCTCTGCTTTTAATCATAAAACTCAGGTCAACAACCAGTGGTGAGGAAGACAGGTGATGTCTTATTTAATGTGAAACCATTTAAATTATCCCACGAACTTTGTTACATTTTTTCTTGCTCATTCTGTTTAAGAGAGAAAATTTAGAATAACATTAACTATGGTAATTAACAAATCTACCAGGAACATGGCAGCATGTATTTTCACCAAGCTATTGAATATGTAACAGTACCATTTTCTGTTAAGTTATGCAAGTTTGCATAGACAAGCTTAGAGAAGCCACATGGGTACTGTGGCTTGCACACTGCATCATTTATTTCCAGAACAGCATAACAAATGGTTTTGATATGCTATCTTCCATAGGCTAAGTTAGTGATTATTCAGTAATAAAGGTGCACAAGCCTGACTTCTGGAGGGCTTGATAATGTTACCTACAATCTGGTTAACTCTGACGTCTATTTTATCATTTAAGACTTATTTTTGTGTGCCTTCTGCTTGAGAATACCTCTGAAGTCTCACCCATGAATTACAAAGCAATTGCTCAGGTCTGTAGCTGAATTCAGCAGAGTGCAAGCAAATTATGTGTAAGCCAGTTTGAATATGCCCTTTTCCAAGGATTTACCAGCCTCCTGGCTGCTCCACCTTGTGCCTGGTAGTGATTCCTACCCCGGGAAGCCTTAACAGAGCATCCCTCTGTCCCAGCTGCATCTTGCTCTTCCTGAGCTCGGTTGGTTTTCTGTGCAGCTTTACCGCCACATCACAGCTGAGCTCTGAGATGTCAGTGAGGCTGAGGAAGCCCCTTTTTGTCCTCACAGCATTTTGTGGCTTATCTAAGAAGCACGCTCTCTAATTTATCACTAGGGTCAATACGGTTTTATTCAGGCAGAACTGCACTGTTTATGAAAGCTATTATAAATGTGGAAGTTTGATTATGGAATAATACCTATTTTAAAACGCTCTTCATGCACTATGTCACTCTTTCTTACTTGTAGCTCAACTAGATTATGATGTTCTCTTTCACAGCTACAGAAAGAAGCTTGATTATTTTCTTTACTGGCTTTTTATTATATTTCATTCTTTGATCTACAGGTTTTTTTAAGTAATTTTTTGTGCCAATTTTACAAAATTAAGATTCCTAACTGCTATTCAAATAAGTGTCTAACTTCAGTTATTTGGATATGTAGATGACTGAGAACAGAAGTTTTAATGATTGTTAAAGAACATTTAATTGCTTCAGCAAAGTAATTAAGGTTTTCTGCTATTAATAAAATCTACTGTATTTATGAATATTAAAGTCTTAAAGAATCCACAAAATATGCTATAAAGTATCTGATTTGTGTGCATAAAATATAAATGAGGCTACATTTTTTCAATTATATAAATACATTATGTTAATAAAATGGACACACTAAATTATAGTAAAGACAAATTGTAATCTCTTAACTCTAATTACCTCCTCAGGATTGGGTTCTCAGCTCAGCAACTAAACCAAAAACTGTGCATGTACAATATTTGTGTTTAATGTTTACAACAAATGCAAAAAAGATGACTGTAGGATCTTTCATCCTAATCCTAACCTCCCATTTTACTTTATAACACACTTGTAATGATCAACATAAAACAAAGAACTTATACTGTCATCTCTGCTACTTTACAACCTAATTATCAGTGTTCATTGAAGCACACAAAAATGACAGTTCTGCTACTCACTATTCATAGAATTTAATAACAAAAATATGTTAGTGTTAGGACTATGACTTTACTCCCAGAAATAGAAAGGAAGTTTTACATCAAGAGTGCAGTAGCTCTTTGCTACAGCAGCGTCAGACGAGACGCTGCTGGAAGACATTATGAAAGAAACTTCCTCACTGCTTCTAAAAATAACCCAAAGCCTCAGCCAATACATTGGTCAGAAAGAATATGTGCAAGAGGGGTTCTTCAGTGTTAGGTCCAATATTAATTGTGTTTCACTACCTCCACTATTATTCCCCAAATAAGACTGATTTAATACTGGCTTTGACATCTAATGAAATCTGTTTACCTCAGGTCAGTAATGAAAATTATTTCAACTAACAAGAAAGGTAGAAATGAATATCTGGTGCTCTCAACATGTTATCAAGTCATATTTCAGGTCAGTGTTGTGGGCGCAGCAGCAGAATCACACACAGTTGCAGACGCTCTGGCTTACATTAGAACAGCTACAGGAGTGAAAGTTTTCATGGAGAGGAAAGGGGGAAGTCCAGTACACCCAACAGGACTGCCAATTAGGGCAAAGCAAAGATGACCCTCATTGGAATGTTACTGAAGCAACTTAATACTTCAATTAGAGTAAGAATGTTAGAAATATCTCTAATATACTGTGATGGTACAGCAATGGTCCAAACTGTGCCTATGAGCACTAAGAGTCCTTAATGTATTTTTGAACATGAAGGAACAGATAGGACAAAAGGTGATCCGACATGTATATGTAATACGTATGAGTGACTTCCTACACCCTCACACACTACCAAAGGTGGAGATGTAAAGCTGCCTAGCTCACAACCAGAGCCTGAGGTGTGCGTAGATGTAGGTTAAAAATTCAATTACTCAAAGCTGTACTGATAAATTCCTACAAGGAAATTTTGGATTACTCACTGCTTTCTTAGAAAGCTATTAATAATCTTTAAAGCACTGTGTTTATCCCTTTCCAGACAAATTCATTATGTTAAAGCTCTTTGTTAGTGATGGAAGTTAAGCCAAAGATAAACGTGGCTAGCACATTTACACGTGACATGCCTAAAAAGGTTTCAGTTCCAGAGCTACATTGAAAGTTTCTGAGTGGTGTGGTGCGTCATATAGCATTATGTAAATATAAAAGAACAAAGAACATGGAATATAATTCAGTGAATTATTTTCTTCTTCAAATGGAAGAGCGATAGGCATCACTGCTGTTTAAGTGAAAAGACTAAATGAATCAACTGTCTCACACAGTAAAAAAAAAACCAAGTAGGAGGGATTAAAAGGCTTTCTTTTTTTTTTCCAGGATTTGAATTTCTTATTCACTGTTGTAGAAGTTGTCACTCAAAAAGAAAAAACACTATAGTTACTTCCTATGCATCTTTTTATCAACTTTGTTTTGACCATCCTATTTTTTTAAATCAATATTGCCATTGTTACTTCTAATATGGTAGCCTGAAAATATTGTCAGCATGCAGTGAATAGATTTAAAGTGCAAACCATGATTTGTAGAGAGTTTGGGGTGTTTGCTGCTAAAACTGTTTTCCACAGTTTACTTTTAAAGAATGAATTAGTAATTAATTCCTACAGTAATAACCACATTTTTACAACTGAAGGAATAAACATCTTCAAGAGTTTCCTGACCTTCAAACTTATGGAAACTACTTGGCTACAAATTATTTTTGTTTATTTTGGATCTTTTTTTCAAAAAGTTATTCATGGCTTCACGTTCTGAAAGTCTGCTTTCAACTGTTTAGTATCCAGCTGCTACTGCCTTTGATCCTAGGAGGTATAATACAAGTAAAATCAATAACACAGGTCTCACATGCTTAATTACTCATATATTCTCCACCAGTTCTTAACACGGTTAGTTTGATTCTCTGTGAAAAGTCATTCTGTCGCGTTGTCCATGAAGTTGGGGCCAGCACATCAAGATAAAGTCTCTGGTGGTGAAGGCAAGGGATACCATAGAAATTAAAACATAATATGTTTTTCCAGCTTGTGATGAGTTCATTTTCAAGATTTAGTTTTATTCTTGTCCATAGTGGAGACCAGTAAAATAATCACAGTGCTGCTTTTTTATCTACAATTTTTTTTTTCCTTCCACTCCTAAAGGTATATTTGTGTATTGCATTCAGGAAGGCTTACCTCAATTACAAGTGTTGCTGTATGCTTCTTGCCGTACATCCTTGGCTTGAATCCCACTGTTATATGGGTTCCCACAGTGCCTGCTGGAAGAAGTTCTCCAGCTTGCGGCAGAACCAGAAACTCAGGATCGCTGCCTGCCAGGAAGTGTGCAGTGAATGGCTCTGGGTTGCTACAGAAAAGCACAGGAAACTATTATGCCTTTTACAGTATCTTAATACAGTTTATCTACAATTCAGCATTGAGGCCACCATGAGGCATGAGTCAGGAAGCTTGGCAGCCCATGGAATGCATGTAGAAAATTAATAGCATTCTTACAGAATAAATATTCTGTAACATTATTTACATATATTTATACATATTTTTTAACTTTTTTACACAGGCACCTGCATACTGGTCTTCCATTTCAAACATGGTTATATGCTATTGTAAATATTTTAATAACTACAGAATAATGCTAACATTTGCCACTAGAAAGAAAAGAATCACCTGTCCTGTAAATATATAATGAAGGTGGTAGAAATAAATTCCACGTCAGAATGAAAATCGACTTTCCCTAATAAAAGCCCCAGACTTTTCCAATCTCTAATCAAATAAAACTGACAAGCTACCCATTTTATTAAGTTTTATGACTAGAACTGAGTTTGCAATCTGGGGATCATTACTAGATTGGGTGGGAGTTCCAAAATCCTTGAAATGAACTTATGGGATGTAATACTTTTCTATCACTGTTTTCCAAATTTTTCATATCCCATAAACTAAACACTTTAAGATACTACGATAATAATAATTAGGTTCCTCTATTGATATTGTAGTATATCTCCAGCCTCAAAGAATTTCTGTCATGACTACTGCAGATTTTGTCTGATTGCTGTTTTCAATTAAGTACTGTTGGACCCAAATAAATGTCATGCTCCTAGTAAAGACAGTGGCTGAGGTCTAGAAAACAATCTTAGGTCAATCCCAAACTGCAGCCTGTCTACAGCAGGTCTTCAGGGACTCCTTGCCATGAACTTTCTCAGCATGAAAAGAATATACATTTTTGTATTTTCCTGTCAGGCATTTTCCTTTTAGCCTTTATATGTGTTGCTGAGGACAACTCTATCACTATCTGGATAGAGAGAGAACGAAAGAAATTGAAACTAGAAATCCAATGGCAGGGTCAAAAAGTAATCCACAATACCCAGTCACAGTAAAGCAGGACAAGTATCATGCATGCTAAGAGGGAACACATTTTTAGTAGATAAAACTTGGAGAATGAAAAAATAGCAGTATCTCAAATAAAAGCTGTTTGAATCTGTTTATTCATGGATTGTCGCACACTGGTATTCAAAGAAAATACTCACAAAGAAGTGAAATTTAATATTTTATGACAATTCACTTCTCTACGGAAATGTCCCACATTTTCTGGGCAAGTGCTATTCAGTAGGTGGTACACTCGGTCTGTGCCATCTTGTTTAAAAATAGCTCTCCTTTGGAAGATGTTCTCACAAAAGGTTTTCTTAAATTCAAAATACCCTCATGAAAGAAAGGTCGCACTGTAAGTTTGTAGAAACAAACAGGGCAACTGCAGAAAATGAAAACCAAAAAGCTTCTGCCTCCTTAAAAACCAACAATCTGACATTTAGCAGTGCCACGAGACTTGGGTGCATTAGTAGAGTTATAGCCAGGCTTTTCCTTTAGGTGACTGCAATGTGGGCCAAACAACTGAAGCTCTGAAACTAAACATCAGGCGTTGTGACATGAACCTTATGCTGACAACCTCCTTCTGCAGTGCCTACAGTTGTGCAGCTGAGTGTGCACCCCTGGACCATAAATGCTAATCCTGCTACGGCCTGAGTTCCCGTCTATGTGCCATCTAAGCCTTGAGTTTTCACCTCTGTCTTTCCCACAAGGACTGCTCAGCTGTGAGTGCCTGGGGCACGCCTACCACACACAAAGGGCAGGCATAGGATGAAAAAGAAGTGATGCCTCTTAGACTGAGTAGCAGAGCAGAGCACTCATCAAAACCATCTGAGATGAATATTCAAATCCTGGTTCTGGAAATAGAGACCTGAACACAGGTATTCACTTCCAACATCATTGCTCTGTAGACTTGATTTAGGAATATTTTATGACAGCACTTGCTTTATGTCCTTTGTTCAGTCTGTTTTCTGGTACGTGGTTAGGGATGACAACTCCTAATAAGCACTCTGTCTTCATAAGACATACAAGAGTGTGACAGACTACAGAAACAATGATGAAATGCTAAGGGAGATGAGACAGGCTGCATGCACAAAAGACACAAGAAAAAAAGGACTTTCCTGCAGAAATTGCATCTTGGCAGGGTGTGACGCAACAACAGGTTTTTTTTAGGGACCAAAATGATTCCTTAAAACAGTCAGAAAACACACAGCAGAAAAAGCTATAGTTTTAGTCCTGACAAGGGGACCAAACTATTTAAAATGGAGCTGTCACAAAACTGATCTATAGCTGTTCACACAAGATATTTGCCAAGTCAGAGAAAAAAATTACCACACCAACCCTGACAGATTTTAATTTTCATAAAGAAAAATTAAGAAAAACTAATAAAAAAGCTTTAAAGAAAGTCTTCTCTTCCTTTTTCCCGGTAGTTTTAAGAGTCAAGTCAGTTACTGGACACAAAATGTTCCTCAAAGTAGAAGCTATGTCCAAATGAGGAAAATAGACATTCTGACAAATTTCAGACATTATTGTTTTCGGTGTTTGTATACTTCATGTATAATTAAAAAGAAATAATTATGTAGTTTAAAATTATTAAAAAATAATTCCTCTTTTTTGATTACTGCTTCAGGTAAAACAGTTCTGGAGTCAATATTTGGCTTGTCATTTCTCAGCCATGAAGGACAGTGATGAGGCAGTCTATATTTTTTCAAGAAGGCTTTTGTTTAACTCAAGGGTGTCAGATAATAACACATGCGATAAAGTTTAATGATGTGTGGAGACTTGAAAACACATACAAGCCAAGCACAAATGAATTTGTAGATTTAAGGGCAGAAGCCATAAAAAACAGAGAAAGCAAATGTGTCTTCCCATCTGCGTGTTCTGTAACTCCTGTCATAACAGTTTGATATTGCTATCAGAAAATATGAACTCTGCCCTTACTCAAATAATTAACAAGAGAAAATAGTAATTTGAATTTAAATAATAACTGGACAATGAAATTGTGGCAACCAGGAAGAGTAGAAATTGAGCTAGTATTTAATAGACATATTTATAATTACCCCTTTTCTTCTTAAATAGCATTGTTCTAAAATAGGAGTCTATGCTTGTGTTAGACAATTTTCAAATTAGTAAACAGAAAAAGAATAACAACTTATGTCTTCTATTAAAAAAAACCCAAACTTAAAATTTATATTCCCATAGAGATCTCACTGCAAAATTTACGAAATACCCAGCAAATCGGAAAATACAAGCCTTTATTAAATTAAGGCTCAAAATAGCTTTAATGTTCACTCCTCTCTTCATCAAACTAGTAAAGCAGTAAATTATTCCTGTAAAAATTAATTTCTTTACAAATCTCAGCATTTTGCAAAGTATACATAAAAAACCACAGTTTTTTTGATCAAATGTATTTTTTTTCAGTCAGAGAATAACAAAATGTCTTTATCTGTAAATTGTATAACTGCTCAAGCAAATAAGGGATATACCTTGAAAATGTTGCAATGTGATTCCAAAAATAATTAATCATAACATACTTCTTGTACTTTCCAGTTAACATCTGATGGATGTTCCAAGAAATTTCAGTTATTATGTAGTGAAATTGTTTAAACTTATTAATTGTATGCAGTTTTCAAATTCTATGAAATTATTAGTGATAGGTGTTATGATTTAGATAATTTCAACAAAAAAAAATGACAATGGAAAAAAAAATTAGGAAATCCTCATTATGTATCAAAATTGGTTATGTTTCATACCAAAAATAACTCTGGTTTAATTGGCTACTCTAAATTCTGAACTCTGGATATCAGAAAAGATTTAACTCCAATTATCACTCTATAGCTTTGGAAAAACTGCTTCAGAATTAAGGGACTTCAAAAAAAAATATGAAGAAACACTGCATGAAAAATGGCTGTCAGGGAATGCTTTGTCAAATATAACATCACTTTTGTTGTGTACATGTTGTAAAACCAAAGCAAGAGCTAGAGTTTTTATCTTCATAAATGTTAAGATTTCTGTCTCATTCCTGTTCTACACAGGGTACTATATTTGCAGATTGGTAAACTAACTTTTCCTGCTGAAAGCCATCCAGGTGACATGGCAAGATATAGATCCTGGCTAAATATAGGACACGACAGGTATTGTACAATTAGGAAGGATGATCATATCTTTTTGGAAGCTCTGCTGCATGTGTACCATTATTGGTATTTTCCTCTACTCTCCGTTCAGACTCCAAAAAATGGAGCTCATCAACATTTGTTCTTTGCAGCTGCCGCTATGTGGGAGATGCTAAGATAAAGTAATTCTAATTACACCTTTAGATTAATGGTAGATGTTTGTGGAACTTGTAGCGAAGAGATTGGCATAGGAATCCAGGCCTGTGACATGAAGAGGGACGTGTAAGAGAGGGTGAGAACTTAATGAATGCATTTTCTTGCAGCACACATAATTCTGGCTCATGGTATGTATGAAATACAGCAGTAATTACAGTAAAACAGAAATATTTCTCCAAATGATGCATAGGTCTCCTCAGCGATGCTGTGCAACCATTCTCTCCTGCAAGCAATAGAGGGAGAAAAAGACACAGCTGCAGAGACTTTCTAGGAGGTTACTCAGAAATAAATCTCTTTTTCCCCCAGTGTCCTGGTTTCAGCTGGGAGAGAGTTAATTTTCTTCCCAGTAGCTGCTCTGTTTTGGATTTAGTATGAGAATAATGATAACACCTACCGTTTTAGTTATTGCTAAGTAGTGTTTATATTTATAAAGTAAAAGACTTTTTCAGTTTCCATGGAAGCTGAGAGGGAGCTTAGATGGGACATGCTGGCCAAAAAAATACTCCTTACCATACATGCCATGCTCAGTATAGAAATGGGGGTTGGCCAGCGGGCAGGAATCTGTGATCGCGGCCCAGAACAGGCAGGGCAATCAATCACTGAGTGGTGAGCAATTGTATTGTGGGGGAATGAGAAAGATGGAGACGCTGCTGAGCGAGAGCTTGTTCTTGTGCTGATGGGAAGGAGGCCTTGGGATCAGTAAAACAATGTCCTTATAGGGTGCTGATGTGTGTGTGGTGTGAAATGTAGCAAACAGATAGCAGTGTACCAAAATAGTAATGTTTTTGTTAGCTAGGTGGGATAAACATTTAGATGCAGCCAATTGTATTGCTCACAAAGGTGTGTGGACATCCACTTGTAACCTATACGTGTAAAGAGCACAACCTGTGATCAAAAGACAGAAACTATAGATGCTGGAAAAGCGAAACGATAAACGTCTTTGCTTCACCGCTTAGCGGAGTCCGTGCCTCAAGTGCCACAGTATTGCATCACTCGTTTTGTATATTCTTTTACTATTTTTTGGTTTTGTTATTATTCTATTAAACTGTCTTTATCTCAGCCCATAAGATTTTGTTGTTTATTTTTTTTTGCTTTTTCTCTCTCTTCTCCTTAGCCTACTGTGGGGTGGGGTGAGTGAATGGCTGCCTGGTCCTAGTTGCTGGTTGGGGTTAAACCATGACACTCAATTAGTCCCAAAGTAGTAGTGCCAAGAGGTACTAGCCAGTTTAAGAAAGGAAGACAGAAAGTTTCAATGTGCAGGGTGAAGAAACCCCCACATCTCTTTAAGTTCCAGAACTGATTCTTCCTGGGATTGTGCTGCTGTTTACTTAAGAAAAACTCCAAAGGGATGATCTTTTCTTTCAGGGAAGGTCTGTAGGATGACACTCCATTTCCCAATTGAAATTTTTAATCCATATTTTAATATTTCATGGGTTTATTTTTAATCTAAGTCATATGAGTTATTCAAGCATTAAATTACATCTGTAATATACGCGGGGTTTGTATAATTGCTTTTAAACTGCAGATCCTGTGTGCTAAATGTTGGTTGGCTGACTGCTATATTCCTTTAACAAAACCTCCACCACTGAAAGCTCCAGAGCAAATCACAGATAAGATAAAGCAATATAAAAATTACAGAGCTGTTGTTGGCACTGTTTACAACATGGAACTTATTCAGTACATGCAAGCATTAAGTTTTGTATTTGAAATTTATGGGGGAATACTCGTTTGTAAAATAATGTTGGAATTTGTTTAAGGGGAAAAGGGAATTTGTCTTCCAACATGGCTCCTTCTTTATATAACTATATATATAACTATATAACTATAATTCAGGCTTTATAATACCTTTCTGAAGAGCACTAGGTCTCTTCACTACTATCAACACCTACCAGGAGATTACAGCATTGCCAAAGCAATTCCTTCACTTTTGTTCCTGAATCAGTCCATTCTATTGAAGCTGTTAGCTTGAACACTGTGATAGGAACTTTTCTTTCAGAGTCCTCAGTAATTACCATCACTGGCAGCTATCTAAAAGCTGGAACAACTGTCCACCTTAGATGCACAGCTTTGGGAAATAAGGTCTTAAAAAATCCGTTGGAACCAAGGACACTTCCTGCTGGGGATGCTACAAAAACGTGTTATCTACGATGAAAGTTAACTATCAATCAGCACATCTGTCACAGTTTCTAGATATACGGGGGGAAAAGTCAATTTTAAAGATAAAAGGAAATTCTAAAACTTCCTTCAGCCAATTAGATTGTGACCATCATAATTCTTTCAGGTTCAGTGTTTAGTATTTTAAAATTTATCTATCAGTACCACACAATTTATTCCTTAACCTTCTGCTGTAGACAAATGACACTATGGCTTAGCTATAACATGAAACTCTGGGAAAATAATGAAAAACATGTAAAAAGTATATTAACAGAGATTTTTGCAGGACTTTTAAAATCCTGAAAAAAGACATGATTTTTTTATCTAGTGAAAGGGCAGAATAGAGATGAATTTGTAACACACTTACATAATAAAACAAGAATACTCTAAAAAATGACACATCTAATAGTTTTTAAAGCACAGTGAAAAGGACTGGTTTAAACTTGGTTTAAGTATAAAGTACTTTGAAAAACAACCTATTAGTAAAAACATTAAGGCTTTATTAGTGAGCCTTTAATATCACAACACATCTTCCTTAAAATTGTATTACACATTTTATCACTGAAAAGCATTTTAGGGCAAAACTTTAAAGTCATAACATAAACATGTGGATTCTACAAATTTTCTCTTGAGAGGCTACAGCCTAAATGTCAAGTGCTTCTCTTTTCTACAGTTCAGCTTCAAAATCACATTTGTTATCTATACAATGCAGCACTGGAAATTAATGATGTATTACTGAAATTGTTGCAGCACAGTTATGTTTCTGTTGCCCAAATCTATTCTATCTAATGTGTCTGAGTGTTAGTTCTAGCCTCAGAAAACTGCATAAATACTTTATAAATAAGTATTTTTACCTTGTCTGGCTTGTAAGCTTAAAGCTAACTATAGATTCCTTATTCAGGCCAACTGCTTCAATGTTGATAACATCATCCACTTCTGGCTGTGTAGCAATGAACAGCATAGGAAACTTCCAAACACCTCCTGTAGTGCACTGTACTACAAGAGTCGCTTCATTCCTGAAAATTTCAGATAAAAACATTCAATACATAGAACAACATTATGAAACATAAACTGAGTAAACTAATGTCCAAAATAGGACTCAAGTGGATAGAATTATGTAAAATGAAAATACAGATGATTTTAAATTGGAATACATCCTTAATTTTATGTGGCATAGTACATACCAGTTGCATTTAGACTGGAATACAGACTAAATAGCACTTGATATTCACAGCAAAGTACAAGAGAGGAAATAATATAAAAGCAAAATGATGGGCATAGCAATGAGATTTTATTCTGCTTACTCTCTGTTGAATTAAATTTGCTTAGTTCAATTTGTTTTACTCATTATTCTTTATTTACAGTGGTGTTAGAGGAGAATTTGGTCCAGAACATGTTAGCAGTCCATATTAGAGTCAAATAGATCTGACAAAGGTCTATGTACTTTAGAAAAATTCCAGACTGATGTCTTCAGACCATCTAAGAAGAGAGTTGGTGCTGTAGATTCTGAAGATAAAGAAACTAATTAATTGCAGTTGTTGAGTCTTCTACATGAAGCCTCATACATCTCAAGTACACAAAGATGAAAAAATAAACCAAACTAAGTAATAATAAAATAAAAAAGGACAGAGTAGAAATAAAAAGGATTTCTAATTAACCACCCATCTGACACAATGACACTGCATAGGGTAGTCTTTCCTAAAGGTTTTCTATTTGTTTATTTCAGTTCTCTCCTGCATCCTACACCCTCTTTGTGTGCAACTGATGATATTTGTCAGTGACTGCTCCCTCATCTTGCTGGTAATGTTGAGCCTCTGAATTAATTTACCGTGTGCCTGCATCTTACTGAACCTTTATTCCTTCCCGTACACGTTGGAGTGCTTCAAAAGGAAGGTGCATCTTCTCTTTCACTCCAAAAGGATTACTCCAAAAGGATCTCCTTTTCACAGTTCATTTTTAAAGAGATGGGATACATAATGTAATGAAAGTAAATCCAAAATTTTTCACATCACAGCTATAAGAGGATAATATTGTTCTGTGGACTGTTGTTAGTGGGACACTACAGACTAATTTCTAATTCAACCATCCCGTCCAGCCAAAGAATATGCACACATACTCATCTAGGAAAAGTTTTTCAAGACTGACAAACCATCTTGTCTGTATGCTTTCCACAATTTTTGAGAAAAAAAAAAAATTCATTGGAAGTCTTTCCAAGTAAATAAGTAAATTGATGCATAGACAAAGGCAGTAACTCAACAGAACCGCCTAGTAGGCATTCAAAAAAAGACTTCAACATTCAAAAAAACAACATTAAAAAAACCCTCTTACTTTTAATACCAAAGATAGCATACTGAGAAGTAGCAAGTGAGAAAATCTGAAATAAGAGACCTCAGAGGTGAAAACAAAATGAAGAAAATAATGCTTAAACAGATAAGAGTGATCAGACAGAATTTTATTGCATTTTGTGTTGGAAATAAGGAACAGGAGCTTACCTCATTGGTTTGTTAGGTGCAAACACTATATTAAAGATCAGTGTTACGATTCCAGATTCTGTATCTTGCTCTCTTTGAATCAGATGCATACCAACCAAAGCTCCAAGATCAGATTTAATTTCATTTGATTGATATTGCAATTCGTACAGAAATTCCACTGTTGTAGAGAAACCTAAATGATACAAGAGGAAGATCAATCTGTGTGCACTCTAACTCCACACAGTTGGCTGGCTAGTAGTTACGAATCTTTCATTTGTTACTAAAAATGACAAGTAAGTAAAACTAGTAATTATACAAAACTTGAGTGATTTGCTCCTGACAGCATAGCAAGATATTCCAGTTTCATATGACAGGCTATATAGTTTCTGGCAACATGGAAACTGGAGAACATACTTAAGAGAAGTAAACAGTAATAGCAATACAGTTCTGGCTACCACTTCTGCATTATGGTGAGATACTTCCAGTTCATCAGTCAAATTAAAATTGCAAGAATATAATGCTAGTTTTGAATAATACCATTGGAACTATCTAAAAAAAAAAATAAATAAATAATTAAGGGAATCAGTGCCACTGATAGCTGCAAGCCTGAGAAACAGTCTACAGAAAAATAGTGGAGACACAGTCAGCCTCTTCTCTTATTCCCCATAGTAGCTTTGAAAAGGCCAAGTAGTAATGACATAAGAATAAACAGGTGAGCTTCTTGAATCAAATGTCTCCTCCAGCTGTAATAAAGAAAACTGCAATATTCCGTATACAATGTAATTTGTGCACAGAGGGAAGATTCAATGAAAAAAAAGAATCTTAAGCTGATAATCTATTTTAAAATTTCACACACTTTATGGATGAAAAGTCTTTTAACACACCACTAAATCCTACACAAAATTTCATTTTACTATGACCACATATCTCAGGGGAGATTCTGAATTTACACAGCTTAGTACAATGTTATTTTGCAGAACTCCTATGTATGCATTCCTCCATATGTGGGCTGTAGAGTGCCAGTCACCTGAAGAGTTAATTCCCAAGGTCTTCCAATTTGGAATTCTAAAATGTAGACTATATATTTATTTTTATATAAAGTCCAAGAAACAATGCACTGTGAGATATTTGAACAAAACCTTACTTCATTTTTGCCAATCTGTGATGCGTCCTGGTGTCAGTGAGTATGCAGATCCTTGTAGTCCTTTCCCCTTTTTTGAAATGCACAGATTCCTTCTTTGTATTTCATTCAACTTTTGTTGCCAATATTTTTTTAATAGACAGATTAACCCTAAGAAATGTAGCCACTTATATTGAAGTATTTCTGGCTCTTTAAAGTGGATCCTGCACACAGACATTTGTACAACTTATGCTAGATCAGAGTTACACAGATGCAAGCAAAATATTATTACCAACATACAGGATTATCAGTCATACTAGATACACAAGGAGTAACAAATATACAGGATTTCCACATATTAATCCATCTATTATAAATGTATGATATTACTATAAACGTATTCTGTTATACTGAAATTAAACATGAACATTTTTCCTGCAGTTTGTAAAATTCCTGGGATCATTCTACATTGTTCCATGCTTTGTTTTTTTCTAGCTGAAAAATATAAGGCTTATGCCATGCATTCAGATTCAGAATCCTTGGGACAACACAGCCCAAGGATTGTAGTAGTCAACCTAGAGAAATGCCAAAACATGAAGATTCAGACATAAAGATTAACTAATTACAGAAAAGATTACGTCATTTGGAACAATTCACAGTGAGAAAATTGTAACTGTTAAGCAGATGTTTCTTTCAGCAGTTATATCACACAATACTACTCAGGAAAAGCTTATTTTATAGTTCAGATGCTAGGAAGAAAACATTGTGAATTGCATGCTGCTTTTAGTATCCAAAGACGATTAGGGTTGGTTTGACATATGTATACAGTACCTTTTAGTCAGCAATTAAATATTTATGCTTTCTCTGCTCCAGGCTGTCTTGTACCCTTTTCTATGCTCATATTAAGTATTTAGTTAAAATATTTTAATATTTACAACACCTAAGGAAAAATTATGCATTTATAAGTGCCAATATTCGAAAGCTTCATTACGCTGGTCCCTTAGCTGGTTTTGATCTACACCACTGATCTAGTTTAGGGCTGTTCAAAAAAAAAAATGTAGTTAGATTTTCATCTTTTATCATACTATGGGAATCTCCTGTGAATATGTTAATATTTGATTCTAGACAATTCTATAACACACATTCTGCCTAAACAAACTGGCAGAAGGTAGAAGCAAAAAAAAAAACAAAACACAAAAATGTCGTGAATCATTACTAGAGATTTGTCCAAATCATCAAATATTCAGAGTTCTCTTGACTCTCAGAATTTCCACTTTCAATTAAAAGAGTGAAATAAATAAAGCACGGGAGAAAGAATTGACGTTTTATTTAAAGTAATGCCAAATACAATGTATGCTTTGATCCCTTATCCAACCTCCTTATATATTTTTGTTCGTTAGTTTTCTTTTTAAAAATCACTATTTTAACACCAGTAGAATTCTTTTATTATCTAATACAAATTGTGAAATACACATGCAGATAATAAAGTATCTCCCAATTAATCTACCTCTGTTCTTTAAACAGAGAGCATCAGGGAGAGTTTTAATCACATCTGACCCAACGGAGAGATATTTATCAATCCGAACACTGGGAAGATATAAGCATGCTATTCATATACAGCTTGTTACATCTAGGGAATAGAGATTTCAATTATAAAAAATATTACTTCCTCATATTTCCTGAAAAATATTATGCATTACTTGAGTAAGAAAAGCAGTAAGAAACATGTTTTTGAGGTAATTATTCCAAGACAATTTTTTTTAAGCATTAAATTCTTCTTGTTTTGAAAGGCAATTAATCTCAGTCTGTCAGTGTTTTCCTTTGTGTAAATAAAGACTTCCAAAAAAGGTAGTATGCATTTAGGCAACATTTGTGTACATAGAATTACTAAAGCAGCTATGTTTAAAAACCAATAAGGTTTTTTAGCTATATAGCTACAACTTGGCTGTCATTTATTTTCAAGTGCAAGTAAGAATACTTCTTAAAAAGCACTAGAATTAAAGTATTGAGTATTTGTTTTGGTTTATTTTTAAATAGCCTCTAAGAAGATGAAAGGAAATAGACCACTTTTTTTTAAAATTTATTTTCTGACTCATAAGAATGATAATGTGGAAACTCCAAGGATTTTACACGCTGAGCATATAAACTGGGAAAATTTTTGTGACTTAGGATTTATTGTAAAACTAACTAAAAGATGTCATACATTTAAAAATTGAAAGATTAGTCTAACAGATTCACAAAATAAAAACCTCAGGAATTTAAATGATGTTCTAGTGGAAGAGAACCTGTATTTAAGCTTCCAGAGAGTTAATTATAAAGACATTGAAGGCCCTAATGTCTGTAGAAGGTACTGTGAAAGGCCCACTGGATATATCTGACCTGGAATAGATTTTCAAACTGTCATTAGAGAAGCCTTTGTACCTCCCTCCTATTTGAAAAGTGAATAAGTGTTTGACTTTACTGCAGACTAGCTCATTATACAATGTTTTTTCTGATGATAAAAATCTAACAGATGCTGGCCTGTGAGGCTGCAGTCTCTTCTGGATGCCTAAAGGAGATCTGGCTGCCTGAGCTCTCTGCAAATAGTGCTGAACCTGCAGTGGACTTGGTGAGATAAAAAATGAGAAGGGGGAGGAACTTTCTAAGAGACCGTCCTTACTTTTACACTGTCTCCCACTTCCGGTGAGACAGGTGGAAATTAAAGCTAAGATAGAAGGATGTTCAGACTGCAAAAATGCTTGTCCTCTGCTACATAGGTTTTTCCTTGGATAGATGCAATAAAACAGAGATGCAAGTGAATTCGCTTAATTAGCCTTCCTCGCCTCCCATTCAGAAGGCAGCAAACTTACTTGCAGTTATTTAATAATGGAGGTCAGCACAATCACAGAATATAAACACAGAATGAAAGCCCAGCCATTCATAAACTTGCAACTTCATGAATTTCAAAAGCTAGATAAATTATTTTATTTGGTGCTGCAGTAAACAAATTGCACTCTCTCACTGATTTTTTTTTCCACTGGTTCTGCTAATTCTTCAAGGCTAAGTATCCATTGCGGCCCTGACACATAACAAAAATTTTTTTCCCCTCTCGATCTAATAGTTTCCAAATTGATTGAATAGAAACTATGGGACTAGACCTTAACTCATCACTTGTACCAGACATCTTCCAAACTTTGCAAAATATCTTCCTTCATAACCCTATTCAGATCTCATCTGACACTTGTCTTTTTCCTATTTTTCCACTGTCTTCCAGGAGTCTCCACATACACTACTGGAGCTCAGTAGGCAGTGGGGAATTAACGTTAAGTATGCAGTTATGCTTTACCAGCAAAAGCAGCAGCATACAGAATACATTACTGTACAGTAGTTTAAATCATTTTAATACAGTTTTCAAGTAAATATTCAAGTGAATAGCAAAAGTGAATTATAAGAGTAGTAAAGGAAAAAGGAAGACTGGTAGTCAACAACACCCTAACAATTAAATAGACAGTATCTTCTGGACAGTAAGAAATAAATCTCATCTGAGAGGTATATATATATTTCTCACTGTAAAATGTCATAGTATGTTGATAATAGCAGCAGAATAAACCAACCGCACAAGAACCCAAAAAGACCTCATAGTAGTTGAATATGCCTTTCACTAAATTTCCTCATACGGGTACAAAAGTGCCATAAGAGCATTATAAGATAATAATAAGAGCAAAGATAACATCATATACTTCATTAAATGCCAGATACCAAATTACCTTAAATACAAAGAAATAAATAGATAATAAAGTGGTCTCCTTTTATTGATTATATATACTCATTGATCCTCAGTGCAATTCAAGGAGATCCTCAGTGTAGCTCTATGTATACGTCTTTATATCTCTTCCCTTCTTATTTCTCTTTCCACATCCAATTAGAGCTTTTCATCCATATCTTCAAGGATCTGCAAAATTCCACTGTTAGCCTCATCTTTTTTTACCCTGCATCCCACTGCCTATTGCCCTAGCAACCAACTTCAACATTTCTTTTCTAAATTTTCTCTTACCTTTCATTTTTCTGTGTCCTAATTTTTTCTCTTTCAAAATACTTCTTTAAACCATATTTCTACTGCTAATGCAGATTTCTACTGTGAAGAAATCAGAAGAAAGCACTCCCTCCACACCCCCTTTTCTTTTTTTTTGAGAATGTATTTCTTCAAAACACTGCATCACTTAGCGAATAAAATGGAAGTTTTTGAATCCATGTATCTGAAATAACATGGTGTGCCTCGAGCACCTGCTGTTCCGAATACATTTCTGTAGTCTTCCTTGCAGCTAGTTTCCATATAGTCTTTTTTTTCTGAATACTTTTTGGACTAATTACTTTTTTATTATGTCTATCCATGCCCCCCTCTTAACATTCTCTATTTTGATATTATTAGGCATAAAAAATTGAAACAAAAACCTCAGGAAAAACAAAAGGATTCTCATCAGCCCAAAGGATCTCTCATTAGCCTGCTCTGATCTGGCATTCTACTTAGATTTGTACACTAATCTATAAATGAATGCTTTAAAGGAACTAATTAAAATGTATTTAAAAAAAAATTTTTTCAGCATTCTCCTTTTCTATTCAGCATTGTCTCCATTTATCCAGCAATTCTAGCAAATAAAGATCACATATGTACCTGGCACAGGCAATGTCAAACCAGCTTCCTCATGAACATATGTTATGATGTTGTCTTAATTCACAGAGACATTATTTTTTCCATGGTATTCTGACTCATTTACCTCACTTTGAATGTTGCCCCCTGAAATCAGTAACAACTCAAGATGTCTTTTATCCTAGTCATTCAATTTGTATTGTCCCACTCAAATGTTAAGCTGAAAACAATTTTATTTCTCATTTCGCAGGTTTTTCCACTGCATTCACCATGACAATGTCTATGTACTTTTAATGCTTAAAGTAGTTACATTAATGATTAAAAGAAATTATGTTTGCCATTTGAAAGTACAACTTCCAATGCAAGAAAATTTCTTCAGATTTCTTTGAAGGGGCAGTGTGCTTACCCACAGGCTCCCAGATAGCCTGCAGATCATGAAGCAATAGCAAGGTTGTTTCCAGTCTTTTTATATGTCAGCGTTATGGCTGCTCTTTCCTCCCTGCCAGCTGCCCTTTCACCCTCAGAAGTATCAAAGTTTTTCAATTTCTTTTTTATTGTTTGGTGGTTTACTGGAAACACATAACTCACAGGGCTTGGGGTTTTTTTTGATTTGGTTTTTTTTGACAGCACTGTAATGACTGTAATTACCAATTTCCTAAAGGTTGGTCAACAGGATGCCAGTGATTTTTCCTCTAATCCCTTTATCACACTCTTGTGTTCAAAGAATTTTCTAGCTTTTTTTTTAATCATATACTCTGAGTCACTTTCTCTTTCTTTTCAAAATTAATTTAGACCACTCACTTTAGACATCTTTCTTACTCCTTGTCTTCCAACATTGTCAGCATGTACTGTGTCAAGTATACTTCCCTGAGAGAGAAAAAGCCCTTTTCCTTATTTTGGAACATGACATTTCCATTCATGGAACTTTGTAAGTTGCCAGTCAAAACATCATTTTACTCCTGTATGAATTTGACCTTCCAAATGAAAAGAACAAATGGATTTAGCTCTCACTAGCTATTTCAGTTCCTTCTCAGTTTCTTATTAGTATTACATGCAAAATACAAATATGATTTGTCTTACTGAATAAGAGAAATCATGCATTTAGAAATTCAAGCTTCTTCATAGTTACTTAGAAAATTCTTCATGTTCGGGAACACAATCATAAAATATTGTGCATCTAAGCATCACTTTGTAAATCAATTGTGTGTCTATACAATGTATGGTGGTTTTCCTGAACTAACAGAAATACAATAATTAAGTTTAAAATACTTGTTCCAAGAGAAAATAAGTTTTTTGACTAGTTTTAACTTCTGTCTTGTAACATGAGTGTAAAATTAGAACCGTTTTCCTTTTATAAAAATGGATTTTTCTGATCAGTCTTGATCAGTCTGAAATAATTTTAAGTGAGAAGGAACACCTTGACTGATTGTTGTTAAAAATCTCAGTGTATTTAATTGCATTGACATGCAGTTCTTACTCAGCAAGGCCAGTTTCAGTTTTTCAACAAATCATAAAACACTGCTGTTTAATATATTCCTATATCCAGCACCATTTATTTGCCCTTTGAAATTCTGTAGAGCTGACACAAACTTATCCAAGACTTCTTAATCCAAAAGCTCTGAAACTCACAATGCTTGAAATAGCATAGCACATATGTAGCAAAGAGTTTCTTATTGTTTTATTAAGGTATTTTTACATTTATCAAGTCTTCCAGCTATGGAATGCAGCACTTCCAGAAGCTGAAAAGACCTTGCAATCTGATCTGTCAAGCTACTCCTTGCTTGCAATTACAAAGCGAGTTTTTAGAAGATTAATAATAGCATGTTTTAAAATGTTTTCACTTAAATAGCAGGTATTTCAGACAAACACGTTACTTTACTTAACAGCAATGGAGTATCTTTTCTTAACAATAAACAGACCAGACTGATCAAAATCTTGTTAACAGTTGAACACAATGAAAACTTCAGCTTTTCCAGAATCACAGAATGATATGGGGTTGGAAGGGACATCTGGAGATCATCTAGTCCAACCTCCCTGTCAGAGCAGGTCCTCGTAGAGCACGTTGCACAGGAACGTGTCCAGGGGGATTTTGAATGTCTCCAGAGATGGAGACTCCACCACTTCTCTGGGTAGCCTGTTCCAGTGCTCTGCCACCACCAAAGTAAAGAAGTTCCTCTTCATGTTTAGATGGAACTTACTGTGGTCAAGTTTGTGCCCACTACCTCCTGTCCTGTCACTGGGCACCACTGAAAAAAAGACTGGCCCCATCCTCCTGACACCCACCCTTTAAGTATTCATAGGGATTGATCAGATTCCCCCTCAGTCTTCTCTTCTCCAGACTGAAAAGATGCAAGTCCAACTTTTATGTGTGGGATGTCAGTAAGAGGGGTGTGGCATGGGTTCACATGTTTCATAAGTCTTTGGGTGTTGTTTTTGGAGGACATATAAGAAGGTCATATGCTAGACGCTGTGATTTGCAATATATCTGTTGATTTATACTCATCATATGAAACGGGGACCTAGGGACCAGGAATTATATCTGTTCTTTTTTTTTTAATAGCTGCATTTGTAGGAATTTTGGATGATAAAGACATCAACCTAGTATCCTAATCTTAATCACTAGGCAAATAAGCATGTGTGATTATAGACTAAATAATTTCAGCCTGAAGATTTGCCCATACAACACCAGATTTTTGTGTTTTGAAAACATTGCCCCATATGCTCAAATCTCCCACTCAGTAGCTCAGTAATGCTACACAACAACCATAAACACAGGTAAAAGACATAATATAAACTTACAATCTCAGATGGAATAATTCTCTGTATTTCTTTCTAACTTGTAAGGGGATATGGAAAAAAGAAATATTTCCTAGCAAGTATTCCTCACCAGTTTATATAAAAGTATTCTTCTTATTTATAAGAGAGGAAGAATGTATGTTTTATATCACATCAAAATAACATAGTTTGTACGTTTCCTGATATAATATCAATTCTAATAACTGTGCTATGGTAGGACCTTTGATTTGATAATCACATATTAATTATTAATTGAAAATTAACAAAAATGTAAATTTATGCACATGGAACTTTCTACTGATGCAGATGAATTGTTTCTGGTACTGTCACTAGCATCTGTAAGCATTTCAGATAGTTTTGCACTATATTATGGTCTATTACATAATTTACATCATTTACATAATGATGACTCTCATCTTAAGGTGTGCAGATTTCAACATTTTATAACATGGCAAAGAAACAGAAATGAATGATTGTCCTGTAAACAGAAATAAAAGCAGTTACAAACTATGTTTGCTCACAATTCATATGCTCTTTTTTCAGTATTTGTCATTATTATTCTAGTTATATTAAGAAATGTGAGTAGGAAGGGTTACTTGCGAAAGAAAAAAAATATGCTAAATCATTTCTTTTTCAATGGACCAAGTGGTAATCTTGTATTTCAACACCAGGTAAATTAGGTCCTATTTGAAGTCCTTCATTAAAATGCTTGTGCATATTGCACTTCAATAAAGAAAATAAACAATGCATCAAATCTCTCCCATGGTTCACTCATAAATAAAGAAAAAACAACCAGATGTTAACAAAAATTATGTAGCTGACAAAATAATCCATCTAGGCTTTTATTTCTACTCTGATGACCTATTTTTTGACTTCTACTACTACTTTGCTTTCCAGCAGGAGTTGGCACCTTTAAAAAATGGTAATAATCCATTACAGAGTGACCCAACTGAGGAGTTCACTGCCTTGTCAACACTTTCATGTTGCCATTGCTCACAGCTTTCACCAACTGTTAATCCAAACCAAACAATTTGTAGTTCTTTCTTCTACTTCTTCCAGAAAAAAAAAAAAAAATCACTTAAAAACTGCATTTATATAGTTATAATTCTCTTATCCTCAAATACCATTTCAAAAGTAATGCCACAATTATTCTGACAATAGAGAGATGGCTTAATAAGATATAGGACCATCTTCATCATTATTATCCTTTTCATATTGCTTTCAGTATTAACCTCTTACACTTTATTAGCAATTAAATGAAAATCTCTACATGAGAGACAAGTCTATAAGAATATTTTGTCTCCACCTATACCAACATTTTTCTTTCTTAGGCTGATAAGATTTCTTTTGGTCATATCCAATTTTATTGAACTCACTTCATAAAGGTGAGCTTCCTGAACCAGATCTGTCACATCAAATTGGTATTTAGTGGAATCCATACCACTGGCTAACATAAAATCTTGCTGGGGGAGGCAGAGGAGGGAAACGCTATTAACATGTATTTGGACATGTTTTTACTCTTCCCTTGTTTAAAAAGCTGATTCAATGAAACTAAAGAAATTAGAAATTTTCTGTATATTCTGATGAGCACCAGAATTTTTTGAATTCTAGGTAATTGATACAAAATTGTACAGAATATAGATATATATTTGCTGATTTTGTAAATGGTGAAACACAGGGTAGAGAGGCACTTTGCATAATGAATGACAATGAACATTATGGATTAGTATATCTGGAAAATATTATTTAACCCCTAGGTGCAACTGAACTGTCCATTTGTTTAGTCAGAAGTCAGCATCACTATGAAACTTGGACATAACATAAAAAATATTATACCCGTCCTACCTTACAGAACCCAGACAGCACTGTTTCCCACAAGTAACTGTCAAGAGACCCTCCCAGAAATAAGAACCAAAGACCAGCCTTCGGGCTGCGTCAAGATCTATGAATTAATAAAGATTAAGGAATTTAATTAAACAGTCAGCCCTTATGGCCACTTTATGTGATAAACAGAAGCAATTGAAAAGGATAGGTTACAAAGGACCATTTTAAAAATATAGACACAGAACAGGACTAATTAGTGTATTTCCTGAACCAGACGATACTCTGGCTATGTAACTCATACATGTGCTCTCAACACAGTCAAGATTGGTTGCTTAGGAATTTATGAATTTCAGTCAAATAATTAATAATGGATAACTAATAATTTGTGAATAATTGATGTTTGTCTTAGAAGATCATGGAAAATTAAACGTAAACTTAAAAAGCTGTTTTATTAGAATACAAAAATAACAGTCTTCACAGTTGTTTGGATTAATCTTGGGTCTTTAATTTCATTTACTGGAAAAAATTGTCTTTAGAGCCATATATAAAAAACAGATGAAAAAATATATATAGGGTAAAAATATTCATTTAATACAATTGAAAATTAGTTTTCAGAAGGGACATATCACATATAGGTCTAACACATTAAATTTTAATTATTTGGTGTCTGGAATTTTGCTGACTTATGAATAACAAACTGTCATTTTAGCTAGACAGTACTTAGATTATGCCCTCTTTCTTAAGAAATTATAATAATTTTCTAATTCAAATGATATCTTTTGGATTGGATTGAATTCTTTTAAGTTAAAAGACATGCTTGAAGATTTTTCACTTCCCAGGAATGTGTACTTGTCCAAATAATTTAAATACTGAAGCTCAGTACTAGCTGTTTAAATCTGATCTGCCAGTAATTACCATCATTTATCTTTGGATATAAAAAGCTTAGTACACATCACACATAGACTCTTTCAGAAGAGAAAAAAATGAAAAACAGCTTGCCAGGTTGTTATCTTAGAGGTTTACACTTTATTTACATTATTATTGGTAGACTGCAGAAAGCTGAGCTAGTACCATTAAATTTCATTCCTAACAGGCATCAAATTCATCAAGCAATAATGACATTATAATGTCATTGAAAACCATGGAAGCTTTAGTACTTATGGTGTAAAGCATTTCATTACCAGACTTCTTGCTTGAAAGACACAATGTCCCAAATCAATGTATTGCAGTATGTTCAGAAGCCAGTGTTAATAAATATGAAATATTATTCCTATGAATAAAACAAGCACTGCACATCATGAATTTGCAAGTCTTTCAAAATGCTGCCTCAACTTGCTCAGTGCATGTTCTTCTTGTCAATTCAGATGCCATCATGTTGGAGGGTATGCTTAAGGTAGCTTACTGTGTGGCAAGTCAATAAAGAGCTAAGCCTGATACTCTCTAGTAAAAAAAAAAAAAAAAGTAACGTATTCTGATACACAGTTGTTCTCACAAGGCTGGATAAAGTTATACAATAGTATTTACACTTCTCCAAAGAGGCAAGAATTTACCTTGATAATTTAACATCTTTTTATTTTACTAGATTGATCACTATCACTTGTAATATGGGATTATATAATAATAATATGCCCATACAATAAGTTATCTTCATCACCACAATAAGAACAAATATAAAGTTTAACTAAGTAATTACAAATATTAACTAATCAGTAAGCATATGCTGTGCAAGCTCTTATTAACAGTTCAACTTCAGATCCCCTCCTGTTTTAAAATCATTCAAAATAAAATCTGTTTAAAGATTGCCGACATGGGACGTTTGTCAGTGTGCAGGGCAGAGGCATCTTTGCATGAAAATCATCCTTATAGGATGGATGTAATACATCTTGATTTACATTTTATGTATTTTCAATTCTTTGGCAGGATAGTTTCTGTAACACGGTATTCCTGCAAAGTCTCTGTTGGCCAGATCCTAAATAGCATAAATGAAACACAAAAAGTTTGCCTGCCTCTCAACCTGATTGCCTAATAGATTGCAGTCATAGCAACTTCTGTAGACTTTTATCACTATACAATGCATTACACTTTTGACAAAGTTAGGACATGGGTGAAGTCCTTTCCCCTCATTTACAGCTACATTAAACACACATTAGAGTGTCTCGTCATGTGTGAGAATTTTTAAATAACATTCTCTTTAAAAAGTAGCATGATTTGGAACCTAAAAAGAAATGTAGGTTAAGTCTCAAATGTGCAATAATTCATGACGGTGAAATGAAACAATGCATAATTTGTTATAGTGAATATGACTGTTAATATACATCTATTAACAGAAATATCAGGCATACAGAAGGAACACGCATTCTTTTCTTACTACTTATACATTGTACAATTCTGTTTCAAAGAGAGGTATAATATGGAAAGCTGATGTATGTCTGAAGAAATTGATTTTCACTGTGTCCTCTGCTGATTAACAGTAAGTGGAAGCTATTTACAAATCTCTATTGCTTCTTTCAAGCAAGGCCGCCTCCTTCAATCTATTTTGCTGCAGATATTGGCCTGCTGGTGAGAATGTATCTTCTAAGTAGGGACAACCTGCAGCTAAATACTTCCTTGCAATGCTTACATAGACGTATTTTTGCAAACTTCAAACTTTGTGGAAGCAATTCTCTTTCAAAGGACTGAGGGAATGTGTGCAAGCCTCATATCCAAGACACACAGAAAAAAGAAAGGTTCAGGTTCAAAGGTGCCTATAACTGCAGACATGCTGTTATACTAATGTCCCATATTTGCAACAGGGTAGAAATATGGACTGAAAGGATTTGTCTAAACCTCAACTGTTGTCACGACAAAGCTACATTTGGTGAAGCATTTACCCTATTCACAATGTTCCTAAAATAGCACGATATCCAAGCTATTTAGGCTTACCATCAGTGACTTGAACTTCTTGGATTTTGGCTGGCTTATTTTTACTGACCATGGCAGAAGTTCTTGCAGCAGGCATAGCAGTTGAACCAGGGACTACACCAGTCAGCAGCACTTCTAGTCGTCTTTCTATTCTCTGTCTGGCTGGACAGTGTACCACAGCTACAGAAAAGCATGAACCCATTATTCACAAAGTGTCAGCATCTTGACAAAACAATTAGACCTAGAAGTTAAATGTGGATTCTCCAATCCACAGTTTCTATTGTTCTGTTTAGGTGAAGCAGTAGAAAATATTTAAGTAGAAATATTAAGTAGAAAATTAAACGAAAATCTGTTCCTACAGTTAGTTCACTTTCAAATTTGTCCCTTTTTTGTAATCATGAAATGTGTCTTCATTTTAGTTCATTTGCAAATAGAAATTATGGCACAGTTTGACATATGCAATGAGAAAGGAAGACTGAAAGAAAAACAAAGAAATGAATAAGTTTAAAAGTTAAAGGAAAGAATAATAAGTTATTCTTTCATTTCTTAATTTAAGAATACTGTTGTTCAAATTGCAGCTTTTATAGAATTATGCCAGAATAAAAAGCATTCTAACATGAGTTTCTTTCTGAAGCACAGAAGGGCTTTTTTAAATTCAGTAAGTGCTTTTAATTTACTATTTAAAAACTGGTGAAATTACTATTATGTTATTACTATATATTACTATTATGTTACTAAAATATGTCTATTTTTATTACAAGGTAGTTGGGTTATACCTTATACACTAGATACTATAAAGCTTACCTCAATAGTTATTGTTTATGGTTCTCTTAATAGTTATTGGCACAGAAAGAGGAGAAAATTAGATTCAAGAACTGAAACAAAGATATGTTTTACTGAAGAAAAGACTTTGAATTCTCTAGTTATGGAAATCAACATGAAAAAGAACTGATTACATACCACTCAGTTTCAACATCTAAACATTATTTTCATCAGAATGATACCTAATGATTCTTTAAAAATTTATTCTGAGCCTAACATCAATATTTAATGACAAATAATTTGGTAAGTAACTATGTAAAGTCTTTTTAAAAAGAGCAATGAAACCCTTACTTCTATACCATGTTTAATTAGTTTCAACTAACAGTTTTGGAGCTTGATTCATAATCATCATTTTGGAAAATAGATTGCACATCAAGTCATTTCCTTTCTCTACAAAAAATGAAGCCTTTTTTTCCTTGGTCTTTTCCTGTTTAACAGGGTTTAAATAATCTCTATAACAAACTTCTAAGTATTTCCATGAGGGAGTTATTGAAATCCTTAAAAATATATCTGTTTTTTCAAGCTGCATGGCATTACATTTAAGAATAAATAACACTGTCTGTATTACACCAGTTTAACAAGTATTTCAGATTACTGTGTGCACATTGTTTCCACGTCAATTTCTATTCTGCAGTTCATCTTACTACCAGAAATGATTCTACATTTTCTTTTTCCAAATGGCTAAGTAATATTTATAAATTAAATCATAAAAAATCAAATCCATGTGGGATTTGACTGTACAAGTCCCTGAGCAATCTGACCTAATTAGGCCTGGCTTTGACCAGTTGAGTAAGGAGTTGGTTTAGATGACCTCCAGTAGTCCCTTCCAATCTAAATTCTTGTATGTTTTGACTCTACAAGAATTAAAAAATATTCTGGATGATTCTCCATTTGCAATCACTTTTATAAGATAGCCAAGTTTTAATCTACTTAACAGGTACTACATGGGTTGTGACCACTGATCATTTTAATTGGCCTCATGAGATACTAAGCCAAGTGAATTCTAGAAGTTTAAGTATATTAACATGCAAATAAGAATGACACAAAAGATGAATTGCTTAACACACTAGCAAAGCAGCTTTGGTTTTTGACATAACAGCTTGTAGCCTCCAGGCAATTATAATAAATGTCTGCATTAAGAGAAATTACAATACTATTTTTATCATTATGAAAAACAATGAATTAAAACCAAAATAGTTTTCTTGCAAATTACCTGCTTTGGGTTCATATCTTACAATAGGGACTTATAAAAAGTCCATTTATAACAGAAAACTATAGGCTTTCAGAATCAAGGCAGGAATGGAACCTGTTTCATAACTACACTTACAAACAGGTAATTTAGTTTTCCAGGTCATTTGTCAGTTAAACATCTAGTACTTCCTTAGAAAAGAAATATAGCCCAACATAAATAGTGATGGCCAAAAAGAGATATGTATTTAAAATGAATGCAATGCTCCTTGTATGCATTACAAACATTTACTGAACATAAGCTAGTGGATAACACATAAATATTCTGAAGCTTAGTTTTGCTATTTTGAAGAAGCATTTAGGAATTAACTTTCTGATCATATACAGAAGTGATGTAACTTAAGCAATTTATGAATGCTAACAGTTTAAATTCATAACTTCTATACCTAATGAAAACAACAGCCCAATAAAAGGGAAATTTATCTCAAAGTCTGCCAGTGAATTACATAACAGCTTTAAATAACACAACAAACATTCACACCAATATACATAGTTTTAATGCTAATGAGACTCGTTAAAACCGATTGCAGGATAATATTCTGCTTTATTCCTTAAGGTATTAAAGTGGAAATTAAGGAGATGAAAGCCCTAATACTCCATCGTTGGCATTTGTCTGGAAGTAAAGGGTCCTTAAGCAAATCAAATTGATAACAGTAAAAATATCTATTTCTACAGTTTTCCAGAAATTGGTCCTGTATCTTGGTCACTTCAGTGTAGAAAGATATTATAACCACTCATCAAAAGACAAGATGAAAAGACAAGCTGGTGTAAAATTGTCCTTCATCTACCCCTTAATCTGGTGCTTCAAAAAGGTTACAGATACAAAAAGCTGTTTCACAATTCTGGGATTATACCACACC
>JAOTQQ010000001.1:118997074-119079327 GCA_026546715.1 Gallinago undulata | reverse complement strand
TCTACCCCTTAATCTGGTGCTTCAAAAAGGTTACAGATACAAAAAGCTGTTTCACAATTCTGGGATTATACCACACCTTTAAAAAAACAGAAACATCAAATCTATAAAAGTTTACTATCCCCAAAATAAACAACAACAAACCCCCTATAAGTGTCACTCATCTTTTAATGCAAGTTTACTTCTCAGGAGCAAGTGGAAAACTTGCTGCTATTCACTCTATATTCTGTTTTTGTTTAAGGGATAAAATTCAAGGTGGAGAGAAACAGTTGACACCTACTCCAATATTTGGTACCCTGTAATCTCTCGAGAAGGGTGTTCTGGGTAACAAGCAGAAATCTACCCTTTTGTCAGTCTTTTCTTTGATTTACCTTCAGTTCTCTAACTCAGCATTAACCAGGACACTGAAGGTCACAAGCATTGAGATTTTCAGCTGCTCATGGCTCCTTTTATCCACTGAGAACAAAATAATAGATCTAGATTTGCTCTGTAGGTCAGGAAAGGAGATTTTATTTTTCATAGGTGATGTGTTTTTTAAGGTGCAGCAAATTTTCATGGTCAAGCAGATGAGAACACAAATGACTATTTATTTTTCTGAAATTACCTATTTCAGTCATTACCTACCTGGAACTAATTGCTGCTGCAGTGCTTCGGGTATTCCATGAACTGGATAGATCCAGAGTATTCCCTGAATTCCCCCATTCTCTGCTATAGTAACACTGCTTGGAAAACAAGTGAAAAGTATCATTATGGGAGACTGCTGAGAATTTTTTTTCCAAAGTAATCTAGACTTCAGAGTTGTTGCAGAGGTGAGACTCTATTTTATTGTATGTTGTAATGCTAAACATATCTAAGAAAAATATGAAATAGAATCTAACCAAATCAGAACAGCAATAATTTACATCCACTTAGTTTAGTGTCTTCAAATATTATTCTGCCAGGATATGAGAAAATTTGGCATGATTAACTCTCTCTTATGTCATGTCTACACTAAAAGAGTTTGTACACATTATGCATTACATAAATGTATCCACAGGAGAATCATTATTAGATGAAATATACTGAAAAATTAGAAGCATCTAAGAGCTTTCATTTGCTCAATATCTATAACTCCACTGGCAGCTAGTACTTTACATTTTCTTTATTTAAAGTTAGAAAACATAGGTTTTGAAACAGATAAAAGTCTTACCCTCAATCTGCATACTTTGCAGGATATGTTAAAAGCTTATGATGGAAATCTATTGCCCTCAAAATCAGACACTTGATTGCCCGTGGGAGCTACACACCAGTAGCCAAAGTGGAAAATGATGATGCGATTGAGTATCCTCAACTACTTTTTTCTTCCTATTAGAATAAATTACCTTTTTAAGTCTTTATTAAATTCAGCAGAATCCTCGTAAGGCCAGTTTTCACCATTTTCTCTCATTACATGAATTATCACCACAGCCTCATACATTTTCATTTTATCTGGCATGAATAACACTGGGATGTCCAGTTTTTCTTTTGGAGCTAATCGGGTTCCTAGACAGATTGAACAGATTGTTATGGTATTTTGAAAGTTTTGAAAATTACTTATATCATTTTACTCATATGTTTTCTTTTTCCTTTTTGATATATTATTTAACATTTTATCATTGTGTACCATTCTCCCTGTGATAACAGATTTAATTTCACCCTGCTCATGGTACAGCCAAACATCATCCTATAGTAGCCTTTGTGGCCTGTCTTCCTGTAATAAGGTACTTTGTGAGTCAATGTCCTAAATAGAGGGCTTCACATAAAATGTTATTTTAGACTTCTACTTATTGATAAAATTCTGAAATGATACCCAGGGAGACTCTGAAGGCTCAAAACAAAACAAGCATGATTAAGTGAACATCACATATTTAATATTCAAAGTTCATGTGCAAATTATGTGTAAGTCAATTCTGTGATTTTCTAGGCCCTAAGTCATGTTATTTGAGCATCTGTATATTGTAATATAAGAGAGTTACACTGCATAAAAAAGACCAATCCAAAAAGCAATTTTCTTGTTCAAGACATAATTGAAATTTATTTCAAAGTATCTACATTATTATTATTATTATACAACCCGTGTCTCTTCTGTACGATTTTTCATCTGATTGATTTTGTTGCTTAAAAAAAACCAACACAAAAATTTATGTTGTCTATAATGAAAGTGGCCTGATAAATTGCAATGGTAAGAGCTTTTTTCCATTGACTTGTCAGCCTGCCATGTGTCCAAAAATCTACCTCAGGGTGTGCCCCACCTATTTCAGAAATATTGATATAGAAAAATTACACAAAGTAGAACAAGTAAATCATTCCATCTTTTCACTATCAAGCTCCTGGCTTTGAAATGAATTCTTGAAATTTGGTGGAACCGACATCTTGGGGTTAAGGTTTCAGCTTTAATTCTATCTGCAGATAAACCTCTTAGTTATGAGTAACTACTTCTACATTAAGCTTTGGATCCATTTCTGTGATAATTTTTATGCCTGCTACAGTGCATACATCCTCATGTAAGTCTATGAGTATTGTTCACTGAGAATGACTGAATCTGCTCAAGTTAGTATGCATGGGACGAGTTCTGTCCCTGTGATTTCTTCTTCTGATAACCACAGGCTGCTGCGTGCTCAAAAAAATGTCATCAGGGAAACTTTATCTTGTGCTCCAAACATTCACACTCCTACAGCCTAACTGGCTTGAGAGTGAAGACCTCAGTACTAAAAGCTACAGCAGAGTGGGTGATAAGAAAAGTGTAATGTAGTCTTGGGAAGGACAAAATATAACAAAGAGGTGGATGCATGGAATTTTGGAAATGAAGGTAAGGAGTCGGAGTAAAATGATGACAGAAGGAATGTCCAGAAGTAAAAAAGGTCAAGTCAGTCACAGCAAGGTGGGAGAGAAGGGTTTGGGAGACAAGTCTCCAAAATACAGAACAAAAGTCAAGACTCCTCATCTGCACCAACCCTCTGCTTGTGTTTAGTTATAAATTCTACTGGACGTTGCAGCTTCTATTGCTACTTCACAATCTGTTGTTGCCATCATTTATGCCTTCAACACAAACAGCAACCTTGAATAAAGATATCCAAAGTAGTGTGGGTAGATTAACAGCATATTTAAATTAATAAATTACCCTTTCCAGAATTATTACCTTTATGAAGAATTATCTTGTACTCTGTTATGTACTTACTTCCTATAGTATATAACCACACTGGAGTCAATGTGGTTCTGTTCTAGCTCTTAGCTAGAAAAACTTAAATTAAAATAAACTAACCAAATTAAGATTGGAAAGTCAATCTTAAATTAGGAAGCTAGGAATTATTTAAAGAAAAATCACTCTATCTGCAGGATTTCTACCCGTTTCAGTAACAATTCCTTAAGACCTCAAATATAGACCACTGCCTCACATTATTTGGGGTGCTACAAGTAGCAGGGAATTCTTATCTAAATATATTTGGATTTCTTTATGTAAGAGATTTATCATGCACTAGTTTAGTTAGGAAAATTAATCAACTACTTTGCATTCATAATTGCTTAATTTTTATATATTTGTAGAAGTCCATCATGGCATGAGCAATTTGTCTTTGAAATAATTACTTTAAAAGTTTTGTATCTTGAAATAGCTTGCGAATATTCTCATCAAAAACACCATTATGGCATATCCAAACAGAATGTACGGGCATTTTAATTAACTTTGTGAGCAATGTGACCACCAATAGGGCAAAGACATAGGAAGTTGCATGTAGGAGCTATGCAGGTAACAGGAGTTGTAAGATGAGGCACAAGGCAAGAGGAAGGGACTGCAAATAGGCAGAACATCCTGCTGAATATACAAAAGGGATGATTAGTAAAACCAAAACCAAAATTAACAGCATGGGGAAGCATAGAGATTGTCGTATGGAGGTGGAGGGGGCAAGAACCATAAAACAGTGACAATGACAATGATGGGTAAGAAAGTCGACAGGACCATTTCAGATCCAACTTCTCTCATCAGAGTTGTCCTTCTCTCTCAAGTCTGATCTCTTTCACCTTCATGATGAAGAAACAGCAAGGACCCAGACCACCACTGCTGACTATATGGCATCAGGTTCATGGCATTTTATACTTATTACTAACTTAGGATATGATTGTTAAGGAATAACACTTTTATACATGTAGTAATAGTGAGTAACAGTGTGTGAGAATTACTCATTAGCACAAAGTTTATTGTTAATAAATGTACGGTTTTGTTTTAAAGTTTAAAAATGGCCTCATTTGTCAGTCCTCTAAACATCCCCATCACAGAGATCTCTAATTCCTTACCAGTATATTTATAGATGTATATATAACTGCATACACACTTCGTATTCCGTGTATATACACAGAGATTGTTGTATATAGTTATAAATGCACACATGGAGGCATGTTTGTCTATTCTGTCGCAACAGTGGGCGTCTGTTTGTGGTTTGTAGCCATTTCCTTCTTGGACAGTTTCTCTCTTTTGTCATAGAATCATAAGAATAGTTTGGCTCGGAAGGGACCTTTAAAGGTCATCTAGTCCAACCCTCCCTGCAATGAGCAGGGACATCTTCGGCTAGATCAGGTTGCTCAGAGCCCCATCCAACCTGACCCTGAATGTTGTCCTTCTAGGTCCTTGTGGCTGGCAGTTCCTCAAGTTGCTGAAAGGTGGTGAAGGACAGAGGACCATCTCCCTTCCCTCAAAAGTGCAAAAGCAGCTTCAGCTCCCCACAAACCACTTTCTGTTCCTTAAAAATACCCTCCCTGCCTTTTTGCATATGTGTAGGAAAATGCCATGACAGCTCTTTCATCAGTACACCTACTGACACAGCAGTAGTAATATGTAGCAATATGTATGTGGGCAATTTTAGCACAAATCAGCATGACTGCTCAAGTTGCTCCCATTTATCTGTGGACCTCATGTATTCTGCTGGGAGTAGCAAGAATGTATTCCCTCTCCATGCCCTCTACAGTGATGCCCATACACTGCAAATAACAAATTGCTGCTACATGAGCATCTTACTGATTGCAAAATATCCAAGTAGCTGTTCAAGCTAATTTTTGGTCTCTAGTGTTTTACCAGAATAATATACTTTGGATGATTTGCAACTATAAAAAAATAAACCAACCAAAAAAAAACCAATCCAAAACAAACAACAACCTAAACAAAAAACCAACAAAACCTAAACAGCAAACAAACAAACAAACAAATCTTCTTAGAAGTTATAATTTAGAATAGGGTTTTACTAATTTCATTTACAACTCTTTTAACATATGACAAATAGAACAGCCTGTAAACTAATACCTAGTTACAGTATATATGCACTCCATATACTGTTTGAACTATAGCTTAATTATAGCTGTTACAGTACATAGCCTTGATTTTTAAAATAAATTTTATTTTATTTTAATGCCATATGATAACATTCTTGGTCATTCTGGCAGAAAATTGGTTATTAAAGATCATGAAAAGATAAATTTTGTAATATCACTCTTGAAACAGAATGTGTTCACATTTTTAATAAAAAAATCTTCTTAGTAGAAACTGTTCATAATGACAGTAATTTTTAAATCACTGGGCTTGCCTCCAGCTGTCAACTAACCAACTGATCATTAACTGCTAGTACAGATTTATTTGCTTATAATTTTGCTTAGTTAATAAGATAGATGAAATAGGCTTAATTGCAAAAAATCTCACATCGCTTCAAGCTTCTCTTTTCTCCTTCCCATTTATAGATTGCGGGTCAGGAACTTCTGTCACAACAGACAATATCTATGTGGACAACTTTAATACCAATAGGCATTACCAACCAAGTTGCTTGTGTTCACCTACGGACCTCTAATACTTTCTTAAGGATAGCAAGAACTGATCCCAGTGACTGATCCCTTATCTTCATGTAAATATACTGCAATGAGTATCCACAAATTCTTTATAAGAAATCCATAACAAGGCTCTTTTCAGAATAAACTTGCATCACGTTTGGTAAAAAGCTTTCAGTCAGATTTTGATAATGCTCTACTTCTATTTCATTGTCCTGGGGGACATTAGAAAACAGTGATAGCAGAGTAAGCTGAGCTGACCCTTTAAAAGGTGGAAGTCATCTGATTCAAACCAAGGGCTGCAATTAAGAGTTAACTGCTTACGGAGAACTATGTGGAGATCTGTGTCCTCCCTCATTCATTTTTTAAGTAAACTTATTAAGCCTTGCCTTGCCTCAAAAGGATAGTGAAGAGAACTGATTCTGTAAAAGATTCTTTGGGCACTGCATCCATTGACACTTGAGCTTGGAAATAAGAACTGAATTAGATAATTAAATCAAGATTAGTATATTTCAAATTCACTTCTATGGGACACTGCACTGTGGTGTGGTTCTGTGCAATTTTTCTGTCAGCCCCGAAAGCATAGCACTATGATAGCTAAAATCAATTAAAGTAATGAAGCAGTGGATCCCTGTAGCTGGGAACTTATTTGGAAGGAATACAGACAGGTAAAAATGTATTTATTGCCTCTACAGTAGCTTAGGAAAAGCTTTAAGAGCTAGTGTCCCAGGCAGTGCCACACTGACAAAATTGTAGCGACAATGTGCAAACTTTCTTGCAATATCTTTGAAAAGAATCATCATCGTCTCATCTAACCTGATCTTAAAGCAATGTATTTTTCATATTAGTAAGGTATTTTGATGGCAGATTTTCTAGTTGTTGAAAGGACTATCTCCTTGATGCATTGCTGCTAAGTCTGTAGCAGATCAGAATGCCTCCCATTGATTGTACCCAGAAGAATGGTACTCAGTTCAGATTCCTCTAATTGAAAAGGAGAGATGAGGCATAGCTCAATATGTCTTGTTGAAGTCTGATGGAGAATCAATTAAGACTGGGCACTTTTGTTTCTTTTGTTTTGTTTTATTTTTCTTGATAGTTTTCCCATTAAAATTATAAGTATAGAAACACTTCAGTTAAAACCACAGGCAGCCCTGCTAAAATTAGCACTGGCCATATAAATGTCAACTCAGTATAATCAGGTCTGTTTTCTACCATTATCCTCAGGATCTGGAAAGGGCAACCTCCAAAATATTCACAGACAGCAGATGCTGCTGAGGAAGGATTGCTAATTCTTTCTCAAGGAACTCATCCAGAAAAGAAAGACTGATACCGGGCAGTAAAGAGTAAGATATTGCCAGCACTCTAGTAAGTATCTGAAATAAATAATAAAAGTCAGGCCTAGGTATTCTTCACTTATTTTCACCTGCTAGAAGAGGTAAAAGTCTGGCTCATTTATGAAGACTAAGATTTTTTTTTATAGCAGCTCTTTCAAAAGTGGTTCAGTGCTAAATTCCAAGAATTTAATAAACATCAGGCAGCATTTCTGCCTCAGCTGTTATTAAGGGTGAGTTCTTTTTCTTTCTTTTTTTTTTAATTCTTTCAATGAGGCTGCTTGAATTTTTGATTCCTTTTCAGTAAAACATGATCACAATCCCTCATTATGGGTTCTAATTAACAAACTGTGAGAATGCAGCAGTCTGTGTTAGTTTTGCTAAATCAGTATTATAATTAATCAATCTCAATGCCTCAATATGAATAAAATTTTTTGGATTGACAGCCATCACACAGCACCAAACAGCCTGCATCTGTGCCAATATTAAAAACTTGACTGGATCTGGTCCTGGACGAGATGCTTTAAATAACCCTGCTTGAGCAAGGGAGGGTTTGGATGGAAGATGATCTCAAGAAGTTCCTTACCATCTGAACAGTTCTGTGGTTCTTCAGTTCTGTGATCTCAATGGATCACTACGTTTTGTCTTGTTTCTGCCTTTTTATTTTTTTTTACATCCTTGTTTGCCAACCTGATACAGACACTTAACTCAGAGAACTATAGGTGATATGAAAACAGTGCACCTCCTACAAAGAGAAAGGTGGAAGGCAGAAGAAGAGATAACCCTGGCTTAGCAATTAGCTTTTGGGAGCGCTTAAAAGCAAAGCAGCAGCATACCATCTATGGAAAGGGAGCCAAATACCCATCAAGGACTAAAAGAACCTTACAAGGACATGCACAAATGCATTCAGGAAGGCTAAGGCTCATCTAGAACTGAAGTTGGCCAAAAATATCAAGAACAAGAAGCAAAGGTTCTTCAGATATGTGAGTAGTAAGGAGAAGCACAGGGAAGACCGTCCCATTGCTAAACAGGGCAGGGAAACTAGTTACACGACAAGGCAGAGGTTCTTACCAAGTTGGCTGACAACTGGTGAAGTGGACAGAAGGGAGAGCCAACTTACAGAGAGACCTGGACAGTTTGGAAAAGTAGGTGAGCAAGAACTGCATGAGGTCCAACAAAGAAAAATGAAGGTCCTGTACCTGTGATGACATAACCAAAAAATCCCAGTATGGGCTAGGATCTGATGTGGCCAGGGAGCCACCTTGCTGAAATGGACCTGGGGATCCTGGTGGCCAACAAGCTGAACCTGAGTCACCAGTGCACTGCTGCAGCAGCAAAGGCAAATTGGATCCTGAGCTGCATCCACAGAGGGACTACTAGCAGAAATAGAGATGTGATCATCCCACTCAGCACTTGTCAGGCTGCACCTGGAGTATTGTGTCCAGTTCTGGTTCCCACAATTAAAAAAAAATGTGGACAGACTGAAGAGGATACAACAAAGGTCCAAAAAGATGATCAAAGAGATCATCTGGCTGGAGAACCTGCCCTATGAGGAAAAACTGAAGGAGTACTTTTCACCCTGGAGAAGGCTGAGGAATAGAGGCCCTCTCTTCACAAGGAGCCACATGGAGAGGGCAAGGGGCAATACATGCAAGTTGCATCTGGAAAAGTTCCATTTCGACCAAAGAAAGAATTTTTTTTTACATTGAGAACAACTAATAACTGGAACAACTTCCCCACAGGCATGGTGGAGTTACTGCCACTGGAGATTTTCAAGAAACAACTGTACAGAGTGCTAAATAATCTCACCTAGGCTCCCTTTTCAATGGAAGGTTATACCAGGTGGTCTTTCAAGGTCTCTTCCAACCTAAGCTGTTCTATGTTTCTATGGTATTTATACAAAAAAGTATTCCAAGATGAATGAATTAAGTCTCCAAGGAAGATATGAAACAATTTTGCTATCTCAAGATGAGTGTTTGAAGGGCACACGTATTACTTAAATGTCAGTTACTCATGCATCTTGAACCATGTATCAGTGAAATTCTGAACATTTTATCTATATCTGAAATTAACCAGGAAGATAATTGGTTGTTCAGTCTTTCATTTCCTCTCAGACATGAAGAGCAAAATCCACAAATGAAGTATAACCTGATCTAATTTATGGTTTATCAGGGCACATATGTTATACTAAAACTACTATTTGCATCTTCTCTGGGACAAAGAGAATGGAATGTAATGACTTCAAGTTAATTCAACTTATAAAGTAAATAAAAGAGCTAATACAATAAGGATGAAAAATGCTAAAGTTTAAATGAATCTCATCCTGCTTTTTAATATTTACCTCACCATTTTCCCTCCCTAGGTGCAGTTTATTTAGGTAGGTGGGATGCAGACGATATTCCTTTCACAGATGATCCATAATGATTGTATTTCTAGCAGGACACTCTGCTTCCTGAATTATGGTTTCTTCCACCAAAAGTCAGCGATGTCCTTTCCTTTCCCCTGCCTCGGAACACTTCATCAAATCACAGAATGGTTGAAGTTGGAAGGGACTTCTGGCAGACAGAAGATTCAACCCCCCTGCTCAAGCAGGGTCATCTAGAGTGGCTGCCAAGGTCCATGTCCAAGAAGGCTTTTGAATATCTCCAGGGATGGAGACTCCACAACTTCTCTGAGCAACCTGTTCCAGTCCTCAGTCATCCTTACAGTAAAAAATGTGTTGCCTTACGCTCAGATGGGATTTTCTGTTTCTTGTCACTGGGCACCATGGAAAAGAGCCTGACTTCATCCATTTTGCACCCTCCCTTCAGGTATTTATATATGTTAGTAAGATCCCCCCTGAGTTGCTGAGTTCCTTAGTTAAAATTGTTAAGTCATGAATTTGCAGCTTAGATGCTAATAAACAATTTCACAAATGACTGGTTAAAACTTGTGAAGTTGATTTAATAAATAAATGGCACAAATAAAGGAATGAATATTTGAATCTTTAACTGAAAGGCTTCACATCAACACTATCATAAGCACACAATAAAATGTATTAGATACAACAGCATGGTTATAAGATTTGTTTGCCATTTTATGAATCTTGTGTTAATACAATTTTGTATACTTCTGGCAGAGTCTGGCTTATTTCATTAAGAGATTTAATTTAGAGGAATTTCTGGTACAAAATAATGGATACAAGTTAAACATTTGCTATTTAGATTAAAATAAATGGATTGAGAACAGAGCTCAGTAATTAAATATGTTGTTATATTTAATGCAATATATTTTGTTTTTAAACAAAGCATGTCTAAAAGGCAAAGCATAACACTTCTTTTTCATTTATAAAATCATCCTTCTCTAAGTGATATCCTATAGTTGCAGCCAAAATCAAAACTATTATTTTGAGAGAAATACCTATTACATTTATATATCATTGAAGTGCAGTAACAACTAAGCTTACAAGGCTTAGTTACACCTAGGGAAAAAATGTTTCTAAGAAGGACTGTAAATCACTTCTTTGTTGATAACCAAAACAAGAAAAAAATCATACTTAAGATCTTCAAGTCTGAGAAAATTTAAAAAAAAAAAATGTGAGATCACACTCTCTTATTGACAATAAATGGAGAATAACTTTTTTTAATCCCCAGTATAGGATTATCACTTAATATATTTCAGAACAACATCTCCATCCCTTTTGTATCCCATCTGAATATAAAATTTGGTGTAAGTAATTCTTACTTCATTCTGCAGTGATACTGAAATTACATAACCTCCTAATCTGGTTTATCACAGACCACTTATCTCCAAAACTGCAACTTAGACTGTGGGTAAGTGTAACTGACCTGTGAAATCTAACAAATATGATTGCCTCACATTCATATATATATGCCTTGTTCAATTATTTTTTCCACCTCGGTTATTATGTTATGCATTTGTCTTCGCAGCATCGGATATCTTACCAATTTCCCCCCAGAGACGCTGTGATGATGGACTTTGGGTTCACTTTACAAAAACCCAGTTGGTCAGCACATTAAGAAAGACAGATATGAACGTCAGGAGATGAGAACAGCAAGAAAGTAAGGATGAACACCAGTACAAGGCAACCCTTAAGAAATAAATTACAGAAGGCAAATTATTGTGAACACAGGGGACAGTGAGCAATAGGGCTGGAAAAAAAAAAAACCACACTACCTGAGAGACTCAAAAATGGCATAGACAGTAACTTGCAAAATGATGCTATGGCAGAGAGCAGAATAAGTGGAGGAGGCCAGACTTTATTTTATGGAAGCGGATAAGAGTAAGAAGTGAAGAACTATAACCATGAATGGGAGTAGTAATAGTTTTCTAAATGTCCTGTGGTCCAACATTTTTTCCAAAACTTTATGGTAGACTGGCAGTTTCTCTTGCTTTTCACTGAATTTCACTGAATTCAGTGAATTTCCTTCCAGTAATCTGATAGACAGTATATCAACCACACCTTCCTTTGACCATTTTGTACATTTGAAAATTGTTTATCATCTTTATGCTAACTTTATGTTGATAAAAATTTGTGAGATCATCCAGGCATCCAAAATCTAAAGGTCTGCAGCACAGTAATGTCCTAGATCCAAAGTCACAAAAACCAGGAGGCATACTGCAAAGTCAAAGGAAAAAATGCAAAATCCCTTCTACATCAACAATGTACAAGATGTATCACTACACCTTTTCTCTGAATGATTCTGTTTGTGACATATTAAAAAACAGGTAAGTAAAAACTCAGTTACATTAGGTAAATTGGTCCTTCCTTAACTAAATTTTCATTTTATTTCTGCACACATTTAAATATAATTCTGATATTCTCAAGAGAGATTAGTTGATTAATAATATAGAAGAAAGACAGAAACACAGTGGGGATGGAGAGGGTTTGCTGAGGTGAGTGGAGGGATAGTCATATTTTTTAGAAATAGGATCTTACATGTTCTGCACTACTGTGTTAATGGGAAAACTATGGCCCACTCAACCTCTCTCCCTGTCTACTATAGTGAATTAACTGTTCTGTGTATAACAAAATGTCTACCAGTACTTAATAACTTGCCTAAGATCTTAAAAAACCTAGAAAATAACCACAAAAATATTCTGAAAATGCAAGAGCCACAGAAGAAATGTCATATGCTTTGTAAATAAGTGTGCATTTCTTTTCAGTGTGCAGCCACAAAAACCCCACCAAACCTTTTCCTTTCTCTTTTAAAGAAAGTTCATGCTCCTCTAAGATAAAGTACTAGCAAGTAAATTAAGACTATGACAGCTTTCCCTTTTCTTAATCTTTTTCTAGAGCCAAGCACACAGAAATGTCTTGAGTCCATGGTTGAAAGGAAACTGTAATTGGTTCAGTTCAGGTGTAATTGAATTTTTGACATATGTCAAATATCTGATAATTTTTGACAGATATATTTTTACTTTAATTTTAAACTTTTTTTTGGATATACGTATCTCTTAGTCCGATCTCTGAAAGCACAGTCAAGTTCTGAAGCTATGGCAGATTTTAATCAAAATCTGCAAAATGTTGTGAAATTGGTAATGACACTGATACAGTTATATCCTTCTACTTTTTATATACAACCAAAATTGTATTGCTCATTACAAGTTTCCAGGAGAAATATCACACTTCATACAGCAGACAGTAACTGGAAACATACATATGTCTCCAACTGACTCTTGTAAGTGAATGGGATAGAATGATTACACAGCACTTTCGCGTTTACTAAAGTTGTTTCCTTGACATATTTTATAAACTTTTGTAACACCCAGTTTAGCTATTATTCTCCACTGTGACTAACACATATATACATCCTGAGTTATGCATTTTCGTAGTCTTAATATTAATACTTTTCACCATTCAAAGGTTACAGGTTTCTGTAGTAAGGTGGAATTGAGCTCTGCAACCTTTTTTTTTTTTTGGTAGTCAAGAAAATAGACAAAGTTGGTAAGAAGAATCCCTCTTGAAAAGTAAATTTTCCCCATTAATTTGACTTGTGCCATAAAACAGTAGTTCTGTGAATAACAGACCCCACCATATGCTACATGTATTTCATAGCTAAATACTTCCCGTAGTAGGAGCATTTTTTCCACTGGAAGGGAACACTTCTGTAGCCTAGTAAATATAGTTTCTTTCCATTACTATTAAAAGGGGTTTTTTTAGTGGCCTCACAAGGTAGGGTCTCAGGATTTGATTGACATTTGTCTTGGCATAAGTTGATTTTTGCTTCTTTTATTTATGATAGCAAATGCTTAGCAGTCAGGTTTGGTTTAGGATATTTTGAGTTTATAGAGATACGAGTAAACATCTGTGCAGGCTGAATTATCTGTGATACTAAAATGAATAATGGTTTGCAACAGTGTAAGCACAGGATGATACCAGACATCCAATACTGTGAACAAAAACCACAATGGTTATCACAGGAATACTATCTTGTTAAACCAGTTTAGATAAAGCGAAGAATAGAAAACTGAATCATGGAGAACCAGTAAAAAGCAAGTTCACTTATGCAGACTGTGTTAAGATAATGCATAAAAATAAATTCAGCCAGATTCCAAAACTGTTGAGGAACAAACATTTTACTAGCCCTCCAAGCAAAGAAGTTGGGCCTCTGACATCGCCATTCAACCTCTGTGCCTGGGGAGGACTGATGTTCTCAAGCTTAAGACCCACGGGGAGACCAGAAGGACAAGCATTACACCAGAAAAAAAAAGGTAGATAATAGGAAAGTATTTCTGTGTAACAATTTTAACTACCTTTATGGGTGAACAAGATTGTGGAAGAAGAGTAGACCAGAGGAAGAAATGGAAGAGGCAGGAACACTGGCAGGGGACAGCCCTTCAGCAACTCCAGAGGACCCAATGCCTGGCCCCCACTGATTGAGGGGAATTCCGCCCGCCTGGCAGTATGGGATTGCAGGGGCGTGTTAGTTGGGAAAGGAGATACATTAGTAGTATATAAACTGCCTGCTTGTTATAATAAACAATTCTGGTTGCATCACCCACCGGGATCCATGCCTTCATACGTTAACAGATGCTTTTCTGTGCTATGAATTATGTTATTCTCACTATCAATGGTAGTATTATTGTAACTGGGCTAACAATAACTTTTATTAGCCTGTCAAATTAGACAAATAAGAAATTCTTTTCTCCACTAATGTACACTTTTGTGCACTGTGTTTTGCATGCAACATCCCAAAACTCAACATGTGGCAATGCCAGCCTCAGTGTTAACCCCTCAAACTTGTCAGCAGATAATTTCTAGATTCAAACATTTCTGAAGAAATTTGTTAAACCTATTATTCAGCCTGAAAAGAAATCAGACTTAGATAAAAATATATGGTCAAGCTCCTAACTACAAAGCAGAAGAGTAAATAAAACACAAAAGACAATTCTAGATGACTTGTATTTCATTCAAAATCATTAGGCAGAACAGTGGTTTTCAAAGCTGGGGGTTCAGCCTTTACATCAACTATTCTAGAAGTCGTTCCCTTAACCAAAACTTTTCTCAGTTTTGCAGATTGAATTTCTTTGTCCTTGTCCTTATAGGTAAAATATACCAAGGTTAGCCAAAATACTCTTGCAATGTAACTGAAGTATTTGGTCTTTGGCTAGGAGCTGATAACTTCAGAGAATATCCTCAAAGCTTGAGACTTCTATTGCTCTCAAGTTACGTCTCTCTATAGAAGTTCTGTTTCACAATTTTGAGCAGTTTCTTTCTCTCAGCCAGAAAAACAAACATTTCAAAATCTTTGTTTTAGTGTGTTTTATATGATAAAGTAATATCAGCTGCAAAACAGTCCTGTTTGGTTATTTGGTTTTAGTTGTATGGTGGACTTTCCATGGAAATGGCATACGATGCATTAAAAACAGCAATTGATAACTTGGTACTTAAGCAGTCTTCTCTTTCTAATGCTAGGTCTGAGTTCAAGATGTTTCTTGTGGCATAATGCAAATGAAAGAGAAAAAATAAAAACCATGGACTCTGAAATCAGGGTTTCAGGACTCAATTTATAAAACTTTATGTAGGAAAGGAAAATCATTCAGAGAAGATAAAGAGCCATACATGTATTAGCAAGTCATTTTGATTACTTCCTTAGTCCAGGAGAAAATGAAGTTAAATAATGGTTTGGATGTCATTGCTGTTGGATTTTGCTATAGTGTTAGGAGTAAGCACTGCTTTAACTGCAGCAGCCCCATACAGATGAGAGCAATCATATGCCCAAGGTGTCAATTTAAAGAATAAATCTTACGTTCTGACTGTGATGATTGTCATGCAAAACCTGCTCCAGAGTTTATCAAGACTACCACAGAACAGTAATTTGTTCAACTACGTTGAGCTGTCCAGTGCCTTTCTATTTCAGAGATATCTTGGATTTTTACAGCGAAACTGGTAATTCCCACTGAGTTATTTTGGTTTTTTTTTAACAAGTAATGCTTTTTGACAGAACCCATAGATAGTGTACTTGTCTTAGGTCCAAAGGTCTCAAACTACAAAATAATTTATTTTTCAAACTCTGAAAATTCTCATGTCTACACATGTCTATCTTTTTTTAATGTCAGTGCGGTCTTACATACTATTTATGTATATCTTTGCTACCGAGTCATTATAGCACATAAGGACACACCAGTTTAGCTACATGTTCAGAAATATTTTAACCCTATTGCAAAGATCTGTTGGATCAGTCAATCTACTCACCTGTCAGACTTGGGTATAGATACAGATCATATATAAATTTTATTAAGGCTTCATTAAAGTCTTATAATATTTTATCTCCTGAATTCCTGTGGTTAATATGATACTTATTACTATTCTACTGGTTTTCTGAGGGGTAGTTGAAATGGGGCATGAGTTCCAGCCATAAAGACAATTAGCAATTCCTGTCTGGGGATTGTGTATTGCTTCCTGTTGTGTGAACAAGGTTAAAATCAACTCTGTAGTCCTAATTTAGATCAAATCGTAGTCAGTATTCCAAAAACCCAATAAATATATTAATTGGTGGCCTCTTAAATTCAGAAAGGAATGCAAAACGGTATGCTTGAGGACCTTCAGAAAAAAAATGAAAGGACAAAATGCTTTGAAGCAGACATGTAGGACATCAACTGGACTGGAAAGACTTGCTATGGTAGGAGATCAAAAAGAAATCAAATAAAGTTCCTCAGTGGAGAGAAAGATGATGACACTAAAAGTGGGAGTTACTATTGAGATACTCTGGAAGGGAGTAAGGACACAAATTACTTGACAGTGTCAGGAAGATTCTGAATCATACTGACACAGAAGAGGGCTTTGGATGACTCAATGGTAAATGGGAGCTTCAGTGTTTTCGAACAGAGGTGGTGGCTGCAGATCCTGTACATCTGTGTGAATCCAGAAATGGAAATCATTTGCAAGCAATGACTTAGGAGGGAAGAGGCGTACCAACATCAACATTTTCATATGTAATACAGAGCAAATGTCTGTAATTTAGCTTTTTCTTATTTATTGCTTATTTCCTGCTCATTTTTAGTTCTTAGTAAGAAACAATTATTTTTCTTTTGATTGAGGAAGGAACAAAACATCATCATTGCTGATTCCTTTTTAAAACTTAGTCAAAATACAGTAGTGGATAAAACTATGTGGAAACAATACCTTTCTGGAAGAATACATTTTCAGTCAGGTACTGTAACTTTCTCTGACAGTAACTTGTGAGATAACTAAGAACGAAAATTTTCATAGAAGTGACTTAATCAATCAATTAGGATTATCCATTTTAAATCTGTCAAAATGAGAACGAGGCAGCCTTCAAACCTAAGGGATTTTCCTTTTCTATATGGTTGAGAACAGTCTCTAAAGCAGTTCAGGGCATAAGTCTTGCAGTAAAATGTTGAACAAATGTAAGGACAAAAGCTTTTCCCAGTTGCTGTTTCTCATAGGTGTCAGCTGAAGAAAAGGTGGAGGAAAAAAACCATTATGTATAAAGATGACAGTGAACAGATCTTCACAACTGTCATTTGGTATCAACCTAAAGAAAAAAAAAATGAAAAGGCTTATTTTCTAACACATGGCAGCAAAGAGTTGGAGAAAAGGTAAGAAAAGAGTTTAAAAAAAATTTAGTAGTTCATTTTTTATACTATCATCTCTAGCTTTTTCTAAGGGAATATGTCAGATCTCCAAATTTAATGTCATTATTAGATATCTTTCTTTTGTATAAAGACTAATGACCACAAAACTTAAAAGAAGATGGTGATTCTTTAGAGGCAACAGATTGCAATGTCTATGTATAAAGAAAAGAAAAATTTTATCATACATATCTACTGATGGTACCTGATTTCTTGTCCTTGTTTTCATCCTGAAGTAGTAAAAGTATAATCAAATAACATAATGGAAATTCTGAAAATGTTAGTTCAGAAATTTCAAAGTAGTTTTTCCCATTTTTGATTGAACCAATAAAAGCATGTTTAAAGAATGTTTACGTATCCAGAACTCTGCAGCAATTTTTTTTCATTTTTTCACTGCTAAGCATTTCAGTTGTGATCATCTAACTTGACCTAGACTCACAGGATTTCTCAGAAGTCATTTGAAAAATCAAGGTTCAGTCTTGATAACTCTCTGTGAACAAGAGAATTTAATTTTAAAAAAAAAAGTCTGTCTGATTTAAAATTTGCCAGTGATGGTGAATCCTCCACATATCCTTGAGAACTGTTCTGAGAGTTGATTAAGCTCATTGTTAAAAAATATGTTTCATTTTGTATTTGGCTGCTGAATAACATTGACCTGGTTTCAGTCCCTGCTTTTTCCTCTGAGAATGAACACTCTTCATTACCAACATTCTGTTTTTAGTGAGGTAGAACAAATGAATCACCACCAAAATTCTCTTTGGTCAGCTAAATGGTTTGGGATTACTGAATCTCTCACTCTCAGTTTGAGTCATTTAAACAGGCTCATATTGTAAAGATGAACACCACCCGTAGAAGACAACACAGGCTAACCAACACTCTATACCAAATGGGGGCACTCTATAAGTAAAGTCAGAGGTGCTGAAAAGTAGGGGGAAAAGCATTTCCACTTAATGTAGAGTCAGGAGAACTAGGTAAACCTGTGGATCCAAAAAACAAAATAATATAAAAATCCATTCTTGATTTGGAAAAGGTACAAATCACTAATAAGAAAAGACAGTTGGTGATATTACACCTGAAGTGATACAAAGCAAGACAGAAAGGTAAGGATCATCCAAAATTTCCTCAGAAGCTACTGAGATGCTATTATATTGTGCTGTAGTTTTGCACTATTGTGTTTGATAAAACTGAATTGCTTGTTTGTACATGTAGAAAACTTAATGTGTTATTCATACAGGTCTGAATAACAGTTCTTTTCAACAATCAACTTATTTTCCTTTTTAATAGAAACTAGAAAACTGCATACAATGGCTAGAAAAAAAGGAAATGTAGCAGCCTCTAACAGGACTGCATGCAATTCAGCTTGTAGTTTCTGCTGGTTGTATGTAGCAGAGGTAATAAAACTGGCAGCAAACCACAGGGATTAGTTTACATTATTGGTATTCATTGTGAAAAAGACAGTACTACCTGTAATTAACAGGTATCATTTTTTATGGGCTATTAACCTTTGTTTTATCTTAATATCTATGAAGAAAGTAAAATATTACCTCAACAATATGTGAGGGTGGGAAGTAAAGTATCAGTAGACTTACATTACCTACCTAAGTTTTTAAAGTTTATAACTATTTTGCAAATACAGATTTTACCTACAATAGCATATTTACAGTAATACCAGAAGTGTCAAATCCTTGGGCATAAATCACTGCGTTGTAAAATTTATGTCCTAGCAAGAAGAGTCCCAGAAAGTCCATCTTCCAACTTTGCTCTTATGAGCCTTTAAACTTGTTTTGTCTCAAAGATATTATTACTGTGCAAAGAAATAAGTGCTATTTGCCTCCAGTCAGTAGAAAATGTTACTCAACCAAGTGACTGTAAATGTAATAAAGCATCTTACGTATGTTGTTAAAAAAACCTCTGATGTCTGATGAAGAATTCTGTGTTGGATGCTTCAGTGGTTGTGAGATATTACTCCTTGTAATAGTAATGGTCGTGATTCAGAGACTTTTCATCTAATTGTAACATGAATCTTTGTTTTGCATTTCCCTAAGAATACCCAAATTATGTCCTAGACTTAATATCAAAATCCTCTCTGTTGGTTTATATGCTATGATTTATGAGCAGGATAAGCATCACATAGAGCCAATAACTGAGTTGCAGTTAAAGCATAACCTCCTCTTTCACAGACAGCAAACACAGCTTTAGTGCCCACATTCTTTTTTTTCCTCAGTTGGCTTGGGGTTTGGGTGGGGATTTTTAGCTTGGTATCAGTGATGCATTTAAAGAAATAAATATTACTTAAAACTAAATATTATTGTATGATGCAAGATCGTTACTAATTTTGATGATTGAACGTATTAACCTGATCTTTATGTAAACAGGAAGGGTTTCAGCATAAATATAGTGAAAACTGAAAGTGAGGTCTTGTATGCATCCTAAAAGGTAGAAAAAAAAAGATAAATCAATTTTTACTAAGACTTATATGAAGAGGAAAGAGGTACCAGTGATATGCATTTTTTTTGCAAATAAACTCAGGCAGGTACAATCCCAGTAGCTTCATCAAACCAGAATAGGCCCTGCCTAGTCATTCGGGCTTTGTGGCAGAAAAGTAAATCAGGGAATCCAATTCCCCCTGGTAAATGAAAGACCAATTTTTAATGAGAATGTGAATAATTTATTATCTCCTCCATGAAAAAAATATTTTGCATAATTTGTTAATCTTAGCAATAGTATGACAAAATATCTAGGGAAGAGAATTAAAGCAGTGAAGTACTAAGGATATGTTGTTCATTTTAATTAAATTATTCCCTCCCTACAGAGAACAGTTTTAAAGACCCCATTTGTCAAGAACTGGAGCCACAGTATTATTGATCCAGGTTATATCTCATGAACAAGGAGAAATATATAATTTTGAGGTGAACATATAGATATTGGCATACTAAAGTATTTATAAAAATAATTAAACACAACAATAATCCCACATCAATTCTACTCCAGAGAAACTAGGATACATTCCTAACACACATTTACATTTTCTGTAATTTCAGTGCAACTGAAGCAGATGTTTAAATGGAATTTTTTGCTATTTAGGGATTGCCTTACATACTTGAAATTAAATATACACAAACACACTACCAAAGGAAAAACTTCATCCATCAGTCAGAACTGAACAAATCAAAATGCATCTTTCCCTATCGTGAATAATTTGACTTCTGAATGCAACTGTTAGCAGCTGTAATTTCAATTAATCACATAGCCTACCACAGAACCAAACATATTATTTTAGTGTGCACAAAATTTATTATAGGATGTTTAGGGGAAAGAACGCAGGAGGGAAAAGAGAAAGATCGAAGTGGATGAGGGAGCTACAAACATAGGAGAATAAAGGTAAAAGAGGATTAAAATGCCAGCCATGTAAGCAGGTGTTGACCACCAATCTGTCTGTCAACACATCAGGCTTGACTACTAGCCTGTACTTTTACTAAATTTTGTGTCTATCTCCTGTGTACACTCCCTATTCTGAGCCTCTGTCTGAGGCAGCCACTAAGCAAAGTTCAAACTGGACTAGCCAGCAAGTAGCATGTGGCCCAAGTGCCAGCAGCTGGAGAGACTAAGACCAGTCATCAGAGAGAACAGTGTCTTGTGTGGGTGCCTGGGTGTCAGCTGCTACCTAATATCAAGTCAGATTAGCCAGCAAGTAGCAGTAGAGCAGCAACTGGAAAGACCCATGGTCAACACCAATGACTGGGCAAAGGGCCTACAGAGGGAGGATGTAGACAGAACAGACCTGTGTCTGTGCTGCTATTCAAGAGAGCAGCAGATACGCATTGGTGAGCGGAGTGAACAACTATATGTATATGGTCTGCTAGTGGACTAACCTGGGTTTAGCTGGACTAAGCCGGCAAGCAGGAGTAGACCAACATCCAGAAAGCCCCTCGGTCTAAACCACTGAATGGACCAGGATCCTGGGAACCAGACACAAATACTGGAGAAACTTAAAAGTCCATACCAATGTTCAAAAGATCTGGGGATGGGGTGCGTTTGGGGGTGGTGTTATGGCATCAATAGAGTGAGGGTGAGTGTACGAACCTCCAGTGCAGTTCAATCCTAATCAGCCGAACACCAGCAACTGCACCAGGCTGCCCACGCTGTTCTTATTTAAGTGAGGGCTGATTCTTCTTATGGGTGTGCTGGTAGAGGCACTGCTCTCTGGGTCGATCTGAATGTCTGGCTGTGTTTGTTCTTTGTGCGTGTGTGCATCTGCTGGACTGCCTCAGGAGAAGCTGCTGGCTCAAACACAGCTCCAGCAGAAGGTGAAGGAGGATCCCAAAGTCTGCTGGTTTATTACCTCTCACAGTCTGAGATTCACGTTGGTTTTAAGCATACTAAGCCTTTCACTACATCATAGACCCTGTTAAATATTAAGCCTCCTTATTCAGCAAGATTTTTTTCTGCTGCTGGCAACAATTTTGGATCTAGCTATCACGTATACTGTTAAATTAAAGCCCAGTCAACACTGATTCCACCAAGAAGCAGAAAATAAGTATCTGCATGCCCAGCACACTCTGACACCTTTCCTAAACAATTCAAAAAGAATTCCTGAGGACCTAGTAGCTTTTTTCTTAAAAAAGAAAAAAAAATAACCAACTTTTCTTTGTATTCCTGACTGCTATTCAGATTGAGCTTTCATGCAATTCCAACTGAGGTCACAGTGTAAGAACATTTTTGGAAAGCAACAGAAATATGTATCTATCAAAGGGTTGTCAAATAGAGTTATGGGTAAAGAAGATACACAGAAGAATTCATAGAGCTTTGGAAAATGTATAGAAGCAAGGTTAATTGTTTGGCTGGATAATTATGGAATTACTTGTTTGTAGAAGTTTGACTTATCCAGTTAGGTTCTACATAAATACAAGATAAAAAAAGTTATGCTCCTGTGTAACATACAGGGTCTGTCCTACATTACATGAAATTCCAAAAGAGACTCCAAGCACATCCCTGCTGTTCACAGTCCCTCAATATAGCAGTCACTCAGAGTACCAAGGGTTTGCAAAGAAGTCTTCAGTTGTTTTCTAAATACCTGTGCCCAGTGATTCCTCACACTGGCACTGGAGCCCAGGCTTATAAGAACATTTAGTTTTTTTCTTAAATTTGTTATCAATTATTCATTGACCAAAAAAAAAAAAAAAAGGAAAAAACAAAAATCAATAAAAATGTTTTAGAAAAAAAGCTCTAGAAAATACATTGTAGGCAAAAAAAAAAAAAGGTTAATTCAACACTGTAATTATCAAGCACTCTTAAGGCATAAAACTTCAAGGTTGAAAGCTCAATTTCAATACTGCCTTCTAGTATTTATGCTTATAAATAAAATCTGTGCCCCAGGCAACCACTTAATAAGATGAGATTAAATTGTCTCTTCTCTCCTGGATATAATATCGTAATTAAAACCAAAAAAAAGACATTAAAGTTCAAACCAACTAGTTCTTCCTCCCCTCAACCCCTTAGACCACCTTGTGAAAAACATCAAATTTTATCATGATCTTCCATTTCCAAAAGTTCTTACAGAAAAATTCCATTTCTTTCCTACACTTACCTCCTAATTTAAAATACAATGTGCTAAGGTAATGTTTTCAAGAACTCTATAATTGTTTTCAGCCTCTTCTTTAGGAAAAAAGATCTATGTAATTGTTCCATCTTTCCATACATTTCACTATTAACATAAATAGCAGTAGGATGAGGGAGGGGGTTGGTTGTTTCTTTTTTAGTCTTCTGTCCACTTTCAGAGAAGTTAGATATAGATCTCCAACACTCCTTTAATTCTTTATGAAATTCAATAGCTGGATAGACAAGGGAACTGAACTTAGAAACTTCAGTGAAGAAAAGTGACAGCAGATTCAACAGCTGTAGTTCTCAATCAGGAAATTACTAGCTAGTTTAGGGAAGAGGGGAAACTTAGCTTTTGTGTATATTTGGAGTGGAGCATGGACATGGAAGAGTTTTGCACAGGTTAATTCATGGTAGACAGAGACACGCCATGATTATTCCAAGAGCAGAGAAGACAGGAAAAATAGGTATAAAACAGAAGGCTAGAAAATCTAGCTTCTTTAGGTCTGCTCCTCAAAAAAACAACTGTTTATACTGCTGGCAGTTTTTTCACTGTGCATGTGCAGCTGGAAACAAAATATTAGTGCAGATAACTTTTTTATAGTCAATTTAGAGCTAGATGTAGATTTACAGATTAATTTATAGGATGAAAACAATCTGTGTCTCTGGAGTATTAACTGGGTTTATTGCCTAAACCAGAAACAAGAACCAGGAAAAGTAGAGGGGAGGAAGTAGTTCTGTCTTATTCAAGGACACATTCTGACTCCATCTTGACCATCCACAGCTGTTATCAAATAGATTAGCAGCAATATGCTATTCTAAGCCAAAATTAATCATCTTTTAATTTTCTAACTCTATTGAAATTGAAGGAGATAATTTCTTATCAAGTTCTAAAACACAGCAGATATTTTTAAATAGATAAATAGGCTAAGATAATGTGAAATAACAGCCTCCCCTGAGGCTGATTTGCATACTTGAAATGCTCTGAAGTGCAATACTCTGGATGTTCAGTAACAAATCATGAGATTCTTATGAAACCTACTGCATGGCCTAGCGTAAATCTGTGATGCAATTATAGCTTGAAAATCTGTTTTCCATGATAAATGCACATGGGAAGTCTTATGTGGATTTGCATGAGGTTACGCAAAAGATGGGTTTCTGATCTCTTCTCTTTTGTTTGCATCCTGAATATCTTTTTCCCTCTCTCTCCTTTTGCAAAATCAGGAGAGTATGCTGAAGTAGATAAATCATTTCCTTATATAGTCAAGGGAATGTACTGTTCTACTACTTCAAGTGATTGTTTTCAAATGAACAGTAACAGAGACTTTTTGCTTATTCTGACAGTGCTGCCTTTCACTTCATTAACTTTAAGTTATTTCACTAAAACAGTTGCCTGGATTTGCAAAAATACATAAAGATATGTCTGTACCATATAATTTGTAAAGGAAGTAAAAATCAAAGATTAAAAAAGTGCATACATCAGGCCCTATAAATATATATAAAATATGGCCTGAAGACATTCCGGAAAAGTAAAAAGAAAAATCTTTATGTTTTATTGTTCATTGTATTAGAATATTTCATGTTTTGATGTACCAATATACCAAGCACACCTATTTCAGTGCTGAAAAGTATATCACTCATTAACATGATAATTCCCACTGCCTGTAACTAGGCTTTCCTGTAGAAATAGTTTTCAGCACAGATTCCCCAACTATTCATTTACACAGTCACAGTTTGTAGGAGTGCCTTAAAAAAGTGACACTGATTGGTGACTACTGATTTTCTCCATGTGAGAAAAGTCTTAGATGTACTGTGGCTTTAGAGAGCTCTCAAGGTTTCCAGTGCGAGACAACCTGCACTCAAGAATGTCACCAGCTGGAATACACTGGTGTTATCAGCATATCTCTCTGGAGATAAATATGGCTTAGATTGCATCACTCATGTTGCCATGTCATGTTCCCATTACTGACACCCTCTTTAAAAAACCATGCTTCCCTCTCAGCTATAACATGGCAACACGACTGTTCTACAATGGTTTCACCAGTTGAGAGAGGTAAGAAAGGGGTCCCATGCCTTCCCTTCTGCTGGAAATTGCACAAAGCAAATCCACAACTGCACAAGCTTCCAAGTGCCATGATGGCACTTCAGAGATAACAGAACAAGGAAAAATGCTAGCTGAAGGTTTGAACAAGGCAATGCTCAAACAGATAGGCCAAGGGTGGCCAAAAAGGAAAGTCATTCTGCCTTGCATACAGTGTTCAAGAAGGCTGCTGTTTTCTGGTGAACATATATAATAATTTATTCAAAACCATATGTAATCTTCAGAGTAGCAGTTTACTTGGCTATGATTCAAAGCTTACTTAGGTGCAGCACAGTACCAAAATTTTGGATTGATTTTAATGAAAAAATTGGTAAGGTATGAGAAAATATCTAAGCCTTGCAAGATAAAAAATATAAAACCATAGACAGAATTGTAGTTGCAATTCAAGGACTTAGTAAGAAACCACGTAAAAGATATAAAAGCTCTAGGAAAAGAAAGCAAAGAATCAGACAGTGGTAACCCAGCAACATCACAGATCAACGCATTCCAAGAAGCAGGGGAGGCTGACCCATCCCCAAATGACTGATGATAACCTGGGAAGCAAAAATGTATCTTGTGTCTCACTGGGCATACTGACCATAGTAATAACTAGCCTAGCAGCATGTTAGTCCTAGATACCTACTGATTGTATTATCCAATAAAACAAAGCTGTGTACCCTAAAATTGCATAAATCATTCTTGCAAAGTGTCTTTGTGCACGGCAAAAGATGTCCACACCAAAAGTGATCCAATGAGGGAGGACTCTCATAACTCCAAGGTGGAGGACAGATGGGTCTCTCACTCAAAGGACAATTCCAGTGACTCTATCACAAGATTTTCATGAAGCTTCTGGTTGACAGACCACCAACTCTATGGGACCTTCCTAGCAAGGGAAAATCCACCAATCTAGAAAGGGAACAGCCTGTCAGTAAACCTTTCTCTGACAATCTGGTGCTGAGGACACATGGCCCATAAATTTTTCTATTCGGTATCCAACAATCAGTAATTTTCCATCTAGATACAGTCTGCAGTCATCCAGCCACTGTCCTATATCAATAGTAATATAACAGAACTAGAGCTAAGCTTTCCTTTGTCCACTGAATTGATTCAGGAGTTAATCCTGGACCCCTTCCAGGAAGCCAACCCCAACAGCATGTCAGGAGCAGGAAAAGAAGCAGGGTTAAAAATAAGGACACTAAAAGGCAAAACCTGATCTACCAAACTGTGCCCTTTCCCAAAAAAGAGAGACAGTAGAGTAGAAAGAAAATAGTAATTTGGTCCCGTGAGATGAAAATATCTGCAGCTTGAGGAACAGTACCAGTGGGAACCACTGATGATTGACTCAGAAGACTGCCTGCTTACTCCTTACCTTCACTCCTTTCCACTCTCATTTCTTTTCCATCTATGACAAAAAAAACTTACCAGTCCCATGGTCCTAGATATAAGGAGTCAGACAGATATCTGACAACAACTTGCAAAGCCTTCTGTATAAATGGTACCCAGTCTTGAAAGAGTTAACATTGTAGAGCTATTTGGTCATTGTTGTAGAGCTATTTGGTCAGTAAAAGGAAGACTTGCATAGATAAAACAGGAAAATACTTAGACTAAGGAAGTTCAAAGGGAATCTGCCACCTGAATCCTCCAGCATTTCAGCGGAACTCTAATTCCTTCAGTTTCCTTCTGAAGTTCTGTGCCAAAAGGAGATAATGAAACTAAAACCTTAAAAAGAAGGAAAACACTATTTTTCTTTAAAGTGAATCTCCTAATCATCCAAACTTATTTCATTTTGGTTGGCAGTGAGGTCTAAGTGTGTCTATGTGTCCTTCTTCTCTAGTTAATTACATTAATAACTGTCTATGAAGATAAAAATAGAATAGTAATGCATATGTGCTGGTTGTTCCACCTTTTTATTGCTTGAATGTCCTTTTCCTGCAGAATCCATTACATGAATATAGACTGCTTCCTCACACAATGTCTGATATAACCTATAAAGTGTAAAATTTTTTCTAGCTGTTCTGAGTGACCAAACCATGGGCACAGAATGCAGTTAAAACATGGAAGAGGAAAGACTCTCATGGCTATTTTTTTTCTAGCTTTTCAAGTAATTTTGTGATAGTGAAAGCATTATAAAAGACACAGAGTCTTCCTAGGAACTAAGAAAACCAAGAAAATCAAGTATATTAGTTTCATTGTTTTTCAGCCTTTGAAAGCAATCACAAGAAAAAACAGACTGTGCATGCAGAATTACTGAAAGAAAAAAGCATATGCAAATATGTATAGAATTAAAGAAGAAAATCTTGAAATCTGACATTTTAGGAAAATGGCCTAAGGACCTGAACAAAATTTATGCCATTTCTTAGGTGAAATTAGTTTAAAAGCCAAATCATCCATAATCATAGTGGACTGTACATGACAAAAAAATATGCTAAAATGTTTTTCTCAAAAATTGTTGAATAAAATATGAAACTATAATGGTAACATGCTTCCAAAGTGCATACGCAAAATTTTAATATCTCAAATTCAATTGCCATCAAAGTGGCTTAATGCTGCAGGCAGGTTTGGGGAATATTTCTCCCTAACAGTATATATATTTATCAAACTTATTTTATCTTTCCTTCCTAAGTGCTTGGGAGAGTTAATAAATACATACATTTTACACTAAAACAAAGTTAGAAGGCAAACTTAAATAGCTAATCATAGAGATCTCAGTAAAAAGGTAAAAGAGATGAGCACAGAACAGACGATATGACAGCTTTAAAATATAGAAGTTTCTAAATATTTCTTATTCTGAAACGTGGAGAGAGTTATCTAAAAAACTAGGTTGAGCTAATTGCTCCGTTCGCTGTTCTTGTTTGATGCTACACGAGGTCGTTCACAACAGACAGGCTTATTGACCACCTGGAACATCAGCTAAGCCATAAAATGCATTTACTGGAGGTTGAGTGCAAAATGGGATCACAGCTACAGTATTAGGACCGGGTGAAGTAATGCAGTCTGTGTTACTGGGAAACAGTACCAAGCTGTCCAGAAGACCTATGTTGCTACTGTGAAGGCAAGACAGGAAAAAATAGTCTACCATGAGTAACAAATTCACAGCATGGCTAGTATTTTGGCTTTTTTGTAAAAGTATGATGAAAAAATTATTCCAAGATTCTCAGCCTATCATGATTTCTGAATTTTTCCCTTCAGTCTTTAGAGTCAGTGAGGAAAAAAAAAGTGATTAATTAGCAGCAAGTCCAGTTTTTCCACAAGCATACAACAATCTAGATATCATATTCAGCAAGTCTACTAAGAAGATTTGGTTCCAACATGTTTTCAAAGTATTCTTTCTTCATTATAGGGAACAGTGCTAAAGCAGTGACACTTGCATCTAATCCACGCTTCATCTATTGTTAAGTGTAGAGAGAAAGAAGTACAGCATCTTTCCATAAAAATTATTCTTAACATCATTCCACTGTCCCTGACTTGTGAGTGAGACCAGGTGCAAAAAAAAAGCATGCATTCAGCAGTCTTACGGCCTCCCAATAAGGAAGATTAGGCTGTAGAAGCTTCAGAGCAAAAGTTTTACATCATGAAAATATATAAGATTAAAAGAATGAGTAGTGGTAAGTACAATTTATAAAGATTGCTTTGCTGCTTTAATATTTCTGTCACGTGATTCCTCTGTCAGTTTTACTATGTACATGAATTAGATTGTTTTGGACAGTTTTTCAATGCTTCTGTGAAAAAAAAAATTAATATAATCTCACAACAACAGTTGTAACTCTTATATATGCCTGTGTATAATGTAGATATAGAAAACGATATGACATCCAGCTCAATTATTACATCTTTTTTTTCTTCTAAATCCTTCTTTCTGTGTCACACAGAAATATTGTTGAGACATAGTAAGTTTCAAGGAGAGAAAACAAAAACAGTTCCTTGCTGAGAAATGCAACATCCTTTACAAAATAAAGGTGTGGCAAGTACACCTTCAGGAAAATCACATTAAATGGCAAATTTTTGAATGAAATTGGAAACAAGTGACCCTCATTTCATTTTTCTCTCTCGGGTCTTTAATTTGAGAAAGATAGACAGCATTTCTTCAAGGGAAATGGTATCTCTTATTCTGATATCTATATTAAGATGAAACAGACACTCACACATACGTTTGTGGGGGATACCAGCAAGGAAAATTATCTTATTTGGTAAATAATTTAAGATATCACTAATTTATCTGTGTGTTTTGAAATTGGAAAGCATATCTAAGAAGTAATCAATAGAAATAATTATTAGGAAAAAAAATTAAATATTCTGTGCAAATGCAGAAATCTACCTGTCTCCTACACTTCAGCAATGAATAACATGTAATGATTAAAATACACCAATTCTGTGGTAATCCAAGCTTTACCATAACACTAGATAAACTGAATAACTCAAGTGTTATCATATACAAGTCACAAAAAAAAATTGTTAAAATTACAAGACTGAAAGGCAATTCACCCCTTTCCTATCCTATCTCAGATCAGATATGGCCAGAACAGTTGAAAGGACTAGCAAGTCTGAAGAAAAAGAAAATCTCAAACCGAATGTGAAGTCTATTCCCTATTCTGTTTTCTGTTAATTCAGTAAAACTAAAAAGCAGTTATAAATGCTTAACTCATTTATTTTAGGAATTTCTTACCCCTTTGTTTTCTCCTTAGCTGCTCATTCAAACTAGGAAAATTTCATTTTAAAAGGAAATTTCTTAGCAATTACATGTTTTTCCTTTCAGTTACTTCAGGTTTTAGGAAACTGTGACTTGCAGGATAAATTGATAAAATAAGTATTGATAATAGTTTAAATACATTTAAAAGATTACTTTTCAAGAGTATTCATTTGCACTTATTGCAAAAACATATCATTTGTCATTTAAAAAAACCCACAACTTTTAAGAAGCCTTTCAATTTAAATTTAAGTAAGAATTTTAATAATAGATACTTTTCTGCTTAGCATTTCATAAAAATTTGTATAGTGGTGTTGCTCCTAAAACACAACTATATTAATTTGTATTAAATCTCTTAATTCAAAGCCTTTCCTAGGAATACATCAAGACTGCATTACTATATGGGCTCATTCACCCTTGTAGCACATGTTACGAGGTCTGGTTGCATCCCTCCTTTTTCTTTTACACGTAACCATCAGTTTGGCATCACACATGACATTTGTGCTTCGATGATAAGACATTATTTATAAAAGAAATAATATTTCAAAAGTTCAAGAAAACCATTGCAGTGTTGAGGAAAAAATAAGTGAAAAAAACCCACCACCATACCAATACACACCTCAGAAGAACTTTACTGGATGCACCTCTGATTATTACTTACTTACTTATTTTAAGTAAAATAAACTTCATTGACATGGGGCTAATTCTTGTTTCCACAAGAAGCCAGATTCAACACATCAGCTGATAAGCTGCACTCATCAATACAACAAATTTTATACACTCTCTAGATTTCAAAGACCATAAAAGATCACACCCTGTAAAAAATTCAAAGTAGGACTCAAGAAATTACATACCTCGTTTTTGTTTAAACAAAAGTTGGAAAACAGATTCCTTGCTGGTGGACTTGGATAAGACAGGTGCACTGAGACGACGACTGGACTGGTCTTGATCTAAATAAAAAATTAAAAAAACATTCAGGGAAATTCATTTAGACATCAAGATTGATTGACCAACTTCCCTAATAAAACAGAGGTTTAAAAACCTCTTTTACAGAGGTTTAAAAACCTTTAAAACCCTCTTTTAAACAGAGGTTTTAAAAAATACATTCTCAAACAGGAGTGAATGGGCCTTTTCTTCCCATTTGCTTAAAGATTCTCTCACTATTTTCCTCATTGTGATAAAGAAAAGTACAGATATAATACGGATACCTTCTTAAACAGAATTAAAGTAAAATGGGGGGAGGAAAGCAAAAGGCCAAGAATGTCCACGGTGATATGAAACATAAGAGAAAGCTTGAGAGAAACTGTTGCAGGACCAGCAGTACTGCAACACCAGCAGACAAGAATTGCTTTCTGATGACAAGTTACCAGATCAACTACCAGATTACTTCTTAGACACAGAGGAGTTAGACATTATTTTGATTTTTTTCACTGATTACTGTCAATGTTGTGGATAAATGAAAAATGAAATAGGAAAAAACTGGTTTGAAGTCCAATTTTATAAGCATGTTTTGGAATTGTTCAAGCAGCCAAAGGTATTTTGCTCAAAGAACTGACACTTGCAGGACATACATCTAGCAGTTAACTCCAAGAATCTGAGCCCAATAGATAGACTATACCTGAATAATATGTCATATTAAAGGGTAATAGTACTGAATGATGAATTGCTGACAGGAAGATATGATACCCAGGAATGCATCAAACAGCCAGGGGAAGACTGTCCTTTGGGCTTACAGAACAAAGTCAAAATAGCTTTGAGGAATAGAACAATAAGATGTTCAGGAAGGCAAAGAAAAGCACTCCCAGAAATATCAAACTTCTGGCTTCTTGTGAGAAGAGAAACAGCCTCAAAAATTATTTCACCTCAAGAACAGAGTTTCAGGTTTTGGAAAACAGCTTAGAGGTTTAAAATGAAACTTGCAGTCTATAGGGAAATGTTTAAAGAATTGAAGGGCCCTTTCCAAATATTAAAAGGTGGGTGCTTAAGAAAAGCCTACACACCTATTTTACTATATCAGTAGAGCAACAATATTGGCAACTTTCTTGACCTGAGATACTGCAACGGCACAAACCCTTGCAGTATGGTGAAAGCTTTCCCTATAATGTTAATTATTTAGAAGGAATTATTTTCCATCTTTTGTGTGATGCAAGTGAGCTGAATACTGTAAATATTCCCTATTAGAAAAGTTTTCCAAAGTTAAAATATGTTTTATTTACTTTCAATTTATATCAATCTATATATACAGCTAAGAAGTAATTTTCACAGAACTAGCTTTCACAGAAGTAATTTTCACTAATCTCTGGAAATCCTTTTTCTTTCTCTTTTTTTTTTAATTTTTTTTTCCTGAAAAATAATTTCACTGTATAAAATTAAAAGCACCATGTTACACTTCATGATGTTTCAAAAATGCATTCATCAGTTTAGAAGTGCATTTATATATTGCACATATTTTTTAACTGGTAGCTAACATCACTGTTTGAATTATGCCAAAATCAGCACAAAGTGATATTTAAGTAAATCTAAAAATGTTGATGTTTATTGCTAGTATACTTTAATTGAGATGTCCTATTTTCATTGTTGCCACTTTTAATGCTCTTAAGAAGCACCGCATGGTCTGAAACACAATTTGTAAAGATCAAGATCAATTAAACATTTCATTCTGCCTTCTGACTTGCTGCTTTCTGTCGATTTCCCCATTCTGCCCTCTCTCTGGCCTCCAGTAACACTAGCAATGAGTGTGACAAGTCCAGCGCAAGATTAAATAAAGGAAGGCATTCCAGTAACTTTAATGCTAAAATATCAGCGAAGAGGTTTCAAAATGGTACTAGCTCAGGTTTTATATTATTAAACCTAGAGTTTTAAATGCTGTTCTCAAAATTGGATTCAAACACATCTCTGAATTTGAGTTACCTGCTGGCAGTTTCTACTCATTCGATTAACACTTTTCAGGAAAAAACAGGTTTTACAGATGACTAGGCTGTCACTCTTTAAGGAACAAATTAAGACTACTTTCTATTTCACACAAAAATGTTTAACTAATTCAGATGGAAGGTTACTATTGTTATATCTGAAGTAATATTACTGTCATTCCTAATTAACTTGTACATTCCCAAGTGTGTTATTGCACTGCTACAAGAGATCCTGGGACAAAAATAGGCTCTTCATGTAAAAACACATTAAAATAAAGTGTAGATCATCACAACATGGGTAAGAAATCTGGTCTTCTAATTTAGGACTCTAAGTGGTCTTGAAATAATTTTCAGTTTTGGACATCTCATTAACAAACTGATACAAACAAAATAAACAGAGGAAAAAAAAAAAAAAAAAGGAAATTTGTGGAAAAATAAGTTCAGAACTACCAAAGTTCAGTTCCTGGTACAAAAGGAAGTCTACCAGAAGCAATGTATTCAAATGAGGATAACTTTCTCACCAGACTGATTAGCCTTGCGGGATGGGAAATTCATTCTTAATGTTGGAAAAAACCCAAGTTGATTAGCTTTTACTGTACACTGAGCTAACATATTGCACTGCTATGGTATGTAGAATTTAGAAGAAGTTAGTATATTAAAATACTATTTGCTTCCTTTCCAGGTAAACTATGTCTTCAGAACATGAAAGTTCAACTAAATATATGGGCCATTATGGAAATTATTTCCCAGGAAAAATTGTGCATCCATGACTTTGCTTATAAGACTAGATTTCTCTTATTCTGGAAAGAAGGAAACAGGAATTACAGTAAAAATTCCTAAAGAGAGCACAACAGCATAGACAACCACGTCTAAAGACAACTTGAATGAATAACTCATTTATCTTATTGCGACTAAAACCAATAAACATTATTTACATGTCACCAGCAGCAATCAAATTAGAAAATTAACATTACATATTTAGCTGATTAACAAATTCAAGACAGCTTTTAAATGACAAGTATGGTTTTACTTCCATAAAGATCATGGTACAATTTTTTTTTCTAAGAAAACTTTCTGTAATTCCACAGATAACAGAAACATTAAATCATCATCATCATCATGTCAGGTCCACTGATGTGCATAAAAACCAACATCAGTCTTTCACTGTCTAAGTCAGTTGACTCTGCACTGTCTCTATTACTGAAAATCTCCCTGGGACAATCTAATGCTCTATAGTTAGAAAGAGGACTATGTTTTCACTAAAATAGTTAATGCAGGTTCTGCTAATGTTTCGCAGACCATCACAATTCACTAGGTTTTAATATCATATTTAAGGTCTATAAAAAAATTCTGATTAAATTGCATTGTGGATAAGATTGATTGTTCTTTTCCATTATTTTGCAGATAGCACATTAGATTAGGTTTTTTACAGGTAATACTTAGTAACATTAGAGTTCGAAGCTGTGCTATCCAGCACTAGTCTTATGCTTGACAAGCCAAGTTGTTCACTTTTCATAATTGCTCTTGCTGTACAAAACAGAATACCAGCTTGCACTTTACACTAGAATAAAAATGCTGCACTCCATGAGGTGCAATGAGAACCTTCATACCACACACATAATACACACTTACACCTCAAGGGACTATATAATCAGTTACTTCCTGGTCAAATAGGGTAGGTTGTACAGGAAGTAATTCACAGTGCTTCTGTAAGCGTCTGAGATAAGCACAAAGGATAGACAGAATGAGAGGGGAAAATACAAAGGGTTGCAGTTTTAGAAGGAAAATTGCAATACTAACAATGTAAAAATTTCCTGTATCTTCAGCTGCTCCAGGGATAATGAGCTGATGAACGAAAACAATTCAAGAAAGAGGTATACCAACAATATATCAAGGTACCTCTGGACTGAAGCTCTACCATTTATCATGTCAGCTGCTTCCCATAATTTACATTGCACACTCTGTCATCATCCATGTCATCAATAAAGTTCCTGAATAATATGGGCCCCAGTGCTAACCCCTGAGGTACTACACTCATTACCAGCCAGCAGTGGACTGTCAAGATGTTGATCACTATCATTTGAGACCAATAATTCAGCCAAGTTTTCAACTCAATCAGCAGTCTGTTCATCAAGCCTACACTTCCTTAGCTTCCAAACAAGAATGCTATGGGAAACAGTGACAAAAGTCTTACGAAATCAGGGTATATTACCTCCACTGCTCCTACCTCATTTGCATGATCACTCATTTCCATATAGAAGGCAATCACATTAGTCAATCATGATTTGCACTTAACAAATCCATTTGACTGCTCCTGATTATCTTATTGACCTTCATGTGCTTGGAAATGGACTGCAAGAGGATGTGCAATTCATGGGCTACACAGCCTGCAAAAGGATTTGTCCAATAATCTTACCAGGGTCTGAGGTGAGGCTGAACAACTTACCACTCCCTCAGTCTTCCTTCTATCATTTTAAAAAAGAAAATAACATGGCCTTTTCCCAGCCAACAGAAACATCTCCTGATGAGGGTGCATTTCATAGAGAACCAGAGCCTCACAATCAAATTAACCAATTCTTTCATCACTGTGAATTTCATATGGACTTATGGATCTGAATGCAAGAAGGTACTCTTAAGAAGTCCACAGCCTGTTGCTCTGCTATGAGCTGCCCATCTCCCTTTCAAACCAAGTCAGTACATGCTGCCTTGGAAGCAAGTTTTGATTGCAAAGACCAAGGCAAGGAAAAAAAAAGCATTGAGCACTTCAACCTTTTCTACATTGTCTGTAACTACTTGATTCCCCCCCTCCCATCCATCAATGGACCTATCTGCATTTTCCCTAAGCTTCCTTATGCAACTAGCATATCTTTAGAACCCCTTCTTGTGAGCCTATACTTTACCTGTTAATCTTCACACTCGATAGGCTTTGGTGTCCTGATTTTTATGCTAAGTATGATTATGATACTTTTACATTTGCCTTTTGTTATCTCCCTTCTACCTCATCTAGGTGTAGTACAGGGGGTACGTTATTGCCACTGCTAGTAACAGGTCATGGGGATTTATATTAAATCAACAGCGCAAAGCATCAGGGAATTGTCACACCTTGTTTGGACTTGAGCTATTTTAGCTGTAACAGCACACAAGTGCCAAGTGTTGCCTTATTTGTTCTTCAGCTTCAGTTTAGTGATGTATAATTTTGTCGTGTTACCCTAAAGAAATCACACAATACATGGTAAAGATCTAAAAAACTGAAAGAGTCACTGTGGAACTAAACCCGGGGACCTGTAAGAAAACAAGTTCAGCAACAGATCCATTTGGAAACACAAAAATATCACCAAGCAGATCTAAGACTGAGAAGGAAACAAATGGCATTTTATCAACATTTCCTTCTCAGTGAAGAATGTAAGATGTTGATGACTCTCTCTTATAATTTACTGTAAAGAAATACAAGGAAAATATGAGATTTTTATCAGTACATCAGTTAGCAGCAATTAGTATTAATTGGATAATTTGGACTAAAAGTACTAGTAGTCAGGGCGCTGCATTCAGTAAAGTATGCTAATTTATCTGTCCAGCCAAGAACCACCCTCCCCTGAAGTTCTCTGCAAACTCCTCTCCACACACAAGGCTGTAGCTACCTGTGTTCACGAACTGCTCTGATACAGTGCAGCTGTATAATCTGGTATCAGAATTCTGTGAAAACAGCTAACTTGCAAATGAGTAGCATCTGGGTCCTCCACCCACTGGCTTGAGTTGCATTTAAACTCAGGCTCCTGCTGTTGGTCGTTGCCCAAGCTACATCCTAGGTATGCTGTCTCTGGCCATGCACCTTGCCAAGCTTAGCTACTTGATTTCCTGGCTTGATCACGGACTCGTTTTCTCATTGTGGACTTGGCTGTGACTAGACTATTGGCTGGTATTGGTTACTGCCACCAGACCTGCTATGTTCTTCTTGTCTAAATACCACGGGATTGCAGCCCTTGTTTGAAAGATGTCTGCCAGTCTTGATGTCCTTTGGCTTCTGTCTTACCTAGCTTTGTGGAGCAGCCTGTTCTTGCTGCTCCCTGACAGCTAGTATCATTGTAGTTGGACTTATAATATCTTGTCATTTTTATTACGATAAGACTTTGATTAGTCTGTTAATAAATTCTTAGTGCCACATATAAGATGTGTTTCTTTAGCCTACATATGTTGCACTGGATCCACAGCAGCATATGCTTCATTTTTGGATTAGAAGATACCTGCACTGCTAAGTGGGTCTTCTGCTGAAATTTTTAGTCTTCCTCAATAATGATGATTCACTCCTGAGCTATCAATAAATTTGCTGCAAAACTCATCCAGCTCTGAGTACCTTTCTGTACTTTAGTGTACAGAGACTTGAATAAGCAGAATCATCTCATGGTCATGACAACCTAAGCTTTACAAGGGAACAAATTTGTCTTTTCTATTCTTTCTAAACAGCCTGTATCCATCCACAACTCTGCTCCAATTTTGCACACTGTCACTGACCATCTCATTACTGTGATAAGGTCGCACCCTTGCAACTGGCCTGGAATTGCTATTTTTCCTGTTTACTGCAAGAGCTCACTGAATTTCACTGATTTCACTGAATTTTTAGAGTTGGAAAGGACCATAGAGATCATCTAGTCCAACTCCCCTGCTGAAGCAGGATTGTCTAGAGCATGTTAGAGCTCTGTGCAAATGTATTCACAAATATTTGAGGAAGGAATGCCCAGAGAACCTTCTAGTCTCCTTCAGTCTCCTCCTCTAGTTCAATGTTTCCTTGGCTGTACAGGGAGTATAGATCCCTGTATTTGCTATAGGAATGAACAGCAAGGTACAGTAACTGCAAGGTCAAGAAAAGTTTTGGAAATCTTTCCTTCAGCATGTCAGATTTGAGCTCCAGGAAAGCAGCAAACTTCCTGGGATGATATGTTGTGATGGAAATTGGCAGCCTTTGTGCCCCATGAAGGAAGAAAACTTCAACCACGAGCACTCATTGCTTCCTGTTTAATAGTACTAGTTCTAATCTGAAGACCTGAGATGCTTAGCCCAGACTCTTCCCCTTCAAAGGAACTTTTTTCCCCTTCTTATCTTCTCTGAAACTACTCTTTAAAGGAACAGTTGCAGATGGAAATTAAGACTTCCCCATTGCTAGTACTCTGTCTTCTTGATGCTTCTGTCTTCCTTTTGTCATACCAAACTTCTTAGCCTTGAATGGTTTGTCTCTTGTCTCTGGACTCTTGTTCATTAACCTTGATGCAATAAAGCTCCTGCGTCTAGCACCACAGGAAGTCTACCAGAGCACACATCCAACTGGTGAGGTCATTGCCATTCACAGCACAGTGCCAGGGAGAAACCTCAAGAAATCCCAACTGCCTCTGATCAGGGTTGCAATATTTCCTCAGGATTTCCATTTGGATTACAGAGGTAATGATAGCTCGATCCAGGGACTGAGAGCAGCTCCTGTGGTGTGTTGTCAACATTTACTCATCATGTTCTACTATAAGCAGCACTTTTGAGACTTCTGTGTGTGCACTGAATGCCAACTGCTGCAACAACTGCCCTGTTACTGTGTGCAGACCCAGTCTGCAATGCTCCTTGTCACTTTGGGGTGCCTAGATACCAGATAATTAGGAAGCTGGACATGACTTTGTTCCCCTCTTTGCCAGGTCCCCTGCTCAGCAGATAAACTCTGGCACAGTCCCTGAGATTCTGGCCATGATTTACTTAGTCTGTAAGCTGTGGATCCACTGTACACTGTTGCTTCCTTCACTGTTGTCCAGAAGAGGACACCAACAGAAACTCAGAAGTAGTCTGATTATTTCCAAATGGAACTGTTTCGTGACAGTCATGAATGAAAATATTTCAGTAGTTAAACATGGGAAAATGCGCTAAAGTCTGCCAAAAAAACTTGGCCAACAAAAGTATAGAGCATTCAGTCATGAGACTAAAATGCTCTTGACCAGTCACCATTTAAGTAAAAGAACCTCCAAAATCTCCCATATATTAACTGTACATGCAGGCAAAGATGTATTTCTAATTCATATCTCAGAATGTGTAATCAAAAAGCATGAGTTCAATGCAACAAATAAAAATGAATCTATATTTTTTTTTTAAAATCACATTTCTCCACTTATTCTTTGTGCCACAACCCCCAAACCATAGCATGAGTGTGAAAACCTCACTTAAAACTTAACTTTGCAGAGGTTTGATTTTGCTGTTCTGTTACAGTTACCCATCCATGAGGTTTCTGTCAGGAGCCACTGGAAGGTTTATCTTCAGTTTTTGTTATTCATGGATTCCAGGAAATGCTTTGGCACCTGTTTCTGATATTACATGTTTTGTTGGACTAGGTGGAGTTTCAGAGAACCTTCTAAAGCTCTTTGCTTAACTCAGAGTGAAATTTACTCTTTCACTGAATAATTTTCAGTTATCAATGAGAATGTGGGACTTCAAACAGGAGTTCTATAGCATTTGTGAAATCTCAGTATGGACAGTGTCTTGGCAACCTTTGATAATTCTGCATCTTGAAAATATTGAATATGGAATTAAATATTGAAAACATTGCTGAAACATACTTATCTGAAAGGTCAATCAGAAAAAATGTTCAAATGTTTTGCCCTTACTAGCTCTGTTAGTTATCTAGAATCTGAAAAAATAATATAAAATATTTTGGAAAATAACTGAGGAACAAAACCAAAATGTGAGTTATTCAGCTCAGACATACAGCTCCCAAAACACACCCCAGGAGTCAGCTATTGCCTGGATGCTATAGTGCAGTCCACAGCCAACAACCAGCTGCATGTATCCATGAGGCTGCATGACTTAAGAGGTTTACTGTGAACAGTTGTGTTATTTCTCAGCTCCCACAGCATGTTCCACAGAGCTTTTTAGGGCACATGTGAATGAAACACAGTATCTCTGATGCCAGGAAATGGAATGAGGCAAAAGTAATCTCATCCCAGTCACACTATTAATGAAACCCACGGAGCTTAAGTTTGTCCCCCCACTCCAAAAAAACCCAAATCCCTGTACCTGTCAGTATGACATCTACCACCACGTTTTCAGGGGTTGGATTTTTGAAGGATATGATGACAGCAGAACGCTGGCCAATGCGTGCACTTATGCTTGTTGGTTCCATCGGCTGAGGAGGAAGACCAGACCCCGAAAGGTAAAATATCCACTCCTTAAGCTGTAGACGAAACATGAGTCATTATTTATTATTTGATGAATCCTATCTGTACATTCCAAGGCATTTTGCCTACTTCTTTCTTCTAGTGTTCTATGTCTCTTTTCTGTTATAAGTGAACTGCTGTTTAACGCTTTCTTTCTTTCTTCTTCCCTCAAGCTGTTATAGTACTCTAAGTATTGATACCTGAAAATCAACAGTTCCAGTCTGGGAAATGTTTCACATTTCCTCTTTGCATTGAACTCCTGTGCTACTCTAAGCACAGAGTATTTAACTTCCATATAGCTACTCAGAGCTTCCAGTGTAGTGAATGGAAAGATGTAGGTTGTTGCAAGAGAGCAAATACACATATTAGAACCTGAAAGCAAATGAAATAAGAAGTTCTCTTCAGAAGACAGAGGAAGAAGAAAAATCATTCTTTGATAGGACAGCAGTAGAATTGTACAAAAAGCTAAAAATGTTTTTCCAAAGATCACAGAATCACAGAATGATATGGGGCTGGAAGGGACATCTGGAGATCATCTGATCCAATCCCCCTGCCAAAGCAGGGCCACCTAAAACAGGTTGCACAGGAACATGTCCAGGTGGATTTTAAATATCTCCAGAGACAGAGACTCCACCACCTCTCTGGGCAGCCTGTTCCAGTGCTTTGCCACCCTCAAAGTAACAAAGTTCCTCCTCATGTTTAGATGGAACTTTCTATGTTCAGGTTTATACCTGTTACTTCTTGTCCTGTCACCGAGCACCACTGAAAGAAGACTGTCCCCATCTTCCTGACACCCACCCTTTAAGTATTTATCAGCATTGATCAGATGCCCCCTCAGTCTTCTCTTCTCCAGAGTAAAAAGACCCAAGTGCCTCAGCCTTTCCTCATAAGAGAGATGTTCTAGTCCTTTGACCACCTTTGTAGTCCTTTGCTGAACCCTCTCCAGCAATTCCCTGTCCATCTTGAACTGTTTAATAGAGAACATTAACCACTATACACAGTAGAATCGAGAATATTGAAAAGAACTAGTAGATAGAGTATCACCACAGAGAAGAAAAAAGGAAAATAAAATTAAATTGATGTATTAATTTTGATCATTTTTTGTCAGTAGGACAGTAAAGAGTTGCCTGCTCCACATTTACTATTTTAAGGCTATAAAGAGTGAAGTTAATAATGCCACTCTTTATGGAACATTTAAAGGTGAATGAGCAGCAAAAGTGAATGGTAATTATAAAGATACTACCATTATTTCAAGGAAAATGTTTAATTTGTACACTCATGTTGCTTCCTTTAAATAATAACAATACAGACTAAAATCTGAGGCTTATTACCACATCAGCCTCAAGAAGTTAAATGTAAACAAAAGGCTAAGCACACTTTGTAGGCTTATTTTGAAGGACTGGAACACAGGCGTGAGCATGCCAGAAGACTATGTTTTCAGAAAGCTGGATGTGTCAAGATATTAGCGGTCTGTGCTGGCTTGTTATTCATAATTTGTGCTTGCTTACGAACACAGTAACAAAAAACATTTTTTTACAAAACTCTTAATACATCAGTTATGAAGAAATATCAGTCTAACAATACTTTCCAGGCCCCCTGTAAATTCACTTGAACCACCTTGACCATAGTAAATAATTTTACATTGAGGTACAGGCAGGGGTGGAAAGAGTGCACATGTTCATATTTTGTGTAGGTGAGCTTTAAAGATCAAGTTTGAGCTTCATTGTTTGACAGCTCAGGGTCATGGTCTACCAACAGCAAAGACTGTAGCTTTCACTGATATTTTTTTTTGTGCTTAACAAGCAGAGACACTTTGAAACCCATTGCTTCAAGTGCTGAGCACCTTTAAAATAACACAGTGAAACTTTGTCAAGTTGAGTAGCTAAAGAAGGAGCCAAACAAAATTAGCAGTAAGTCTGGAAGATAAAATAAGACAACCAACAAAATTATACAGATTATAGGACAGGCTTGTCTTGCCTCACCTGCAGTTACTGTTCCTCACTGACTCACTGTGGCAGGAGCATACCCCCCTCCTACTGCCTTGGGTCTAACAGGGTCATACAGGGGCATGGTGGTTCATTTGGCAGGAAGCTCATGAGCTGCTGGTCACCTATGCAAACAAACTTCAGCCACATACCCCAGATACTCAAGCCCTAGAGAGCACTCAGCCAATGAGCCTACCTAGAAGACCCCCCAACCAATGAAAGCTACATGACCATGACCAGTAGATGATCACAGTTCAGATCCAACCAAGCTATAAAATGGGGGCACTGCCAGAGACCCCCTTGGAGTGGTTCTCCTCAGAACAGTGTGTCTGTGATCGGAAGCCCTCCCTTTGGGTCAAGACATTGCCCAGTGTAACTTCCCTGGTGATTGAGTGTCTTCACCTTTTACGTGAGTGGTTTGCACAGTTTGAATCATTATTCTACCCTTACATTTGGTACATCCCATGTAGTATTAGTTCCCAACTGACATCCTGAACCAGTAAAAGTTATGTCTGCTGAAGTGTTTGTAGTATAAGATTCCCTATTAAATTTTACCATTCTACCTTTTTTGTGACACCATTAAAACTGATTTTTGGAACATCTTTAGTTCCAAATCACCCACCTTGTGATGGAGCTCAAGATGATGTATGCTCAGTGCAAGAAATCAATAGGAAAAAAGATTAGAAGAAAACAGATTCCTAAGACAAATAATAGAAGATAGGATCTAATATTTGGCTCAGTTTCTCTCTAATATTACTACTGGTAGATGCTTCACATTACACCTGGTTGCTAGCAACGTGGTAAAAGAATAGGATAATACAGATATGTTAGAACTATGGGTGTGGTTTATGTTCAGGCTGACCTTTCAGTTGTGCTGTCTCAACAAACTTAATTTCAGACTTTCACAATGATTGGAACTAAACTCAGATTCACTCTGTGAAGAGCTCTTCATACTGTTTCAAACTGGAAACAAATGAAGCAGGTAATAGCACAAAGCAGTTTCCCTCTGCTCAGCAAAGAAGCACAATCAGAAATAGTTCAGGCGTATCCTGTAAGTACTGCCATTAACTGAATTTAGATTAGTCAGTTATTCAGCTGTCAGGTGCCTGAAGTGTCCATTCAGATATATTTAATCAGAGAAATCAAGGCACGGAAATCAATGTTGGGAGCAGTGTACATTAAAAGTTGTTTCAGGCAACCGTCACTGATGAGAAATATTCTTCAAGTCCTCATTAAAATGGGCAGTTTTACATGTGCAAATATATGCTTCCAACAAACAACAAACCAAAAGGAAGAATTCACTTTTTCAAGCATGTGTAACATTCAAAAATTCAGGTCAGATAAAAAAATGAAACAATTTAATTTTGTTTGGGGATGGGAAAAACATCAAGAAATTTAATTTTAGTGGTGAAAATGCTAAGAAGTACTGGTCTGCTGGTGTTAAAAAGAGCAGAATGACAAGAAAACTAAAACTATTTATTACTTATTCTAGCTCCTAGGCTATTATACCACATTTTAATACTGTAAATAGAATAATTTATGTGTAAAACTAAAGTTAAAAAAAATTCGTAACTCTTGAACATCTTCGCATTTGCTCTTTTGTTATCCAGCCAGCCAGCCAGCCATTAAACTTCAACTTGACCTACAGACTGGAACCCTTACTTACATGACTATTAAAAATGTTATCTAATCTGAATTCCAAGTGTTGTGGGCAGCAAACATAGTATCATACCTGTGAGCATTTGAAGGCTATTGATGCTTTGTGATTGCCTCTTCCAAGGGCAGTTGGACAGAATTGCACGGGCACTTCAGTGGTGGAATGAGGAGCAACTATCACCTGTACAAATACAAGAAAGAAGAAAAGGAGAGGGGGGAAAATCAATGTTTTTGAGTCTGTTTTCTGTTTTGTGCTTTGTATCGACAGTGTTAATGTTTATGTGATTAATGTGTTCCACCAGATGCATTCTCTCCTCTCAGCAAGCACAGCCTGCTAAGGCAGCAAGTAATTGTAATTGCAGTAAACAATCCTGGTGGCAGTCACGGCACGTTCATTCCGCAGAAACTACAGAGCTGCTGTTACAGATCACTCCAAGGACATGGACAGCAGCTCTCACAAATACCATTCAAACATGACTTAGGTGTTTGATCATATTGATGACATGAAAAGGTTATCACGTTGACCTTCAAAGACATGAACTGGCTTATAAGGGAAATACGTTGTAGGTTTTAATAAATTAATGTTTTGTCTCTCTTCCACTTACCTTTATCTAAACTAATATTGTAAATTATGTTGCTTGTTTTCTCTTCATCTGAAGCATACTACTTTGGTTTCAATTGCATAGGGAAAAGCAAAGTAGCTGACTACAATGGGGTCATAATTTTTTTAAGAACTAGATAAGCAGTGAATGAATAGAGTGATGAATAATAAAAATGCCAATGCATCAGGAGAATGATCAGCTAACATCATTGAATACACAAGTACCATGTCTACATTTTTTAATTAAAAAAAATTACTAGGCTTTTAATGTCATATATGTTTAAATAATATATGCATGTAAGAAGATATAAAATGGTTATTGATTGGAATTATGGACATTCAAGCTGTATTTTGTAAAATGAATATAATTTACAACTAATAAAGGTCAAGACAACACCCTACAACAGCTGGCACTGACAAGCCCTTTTGTAAAGGAAATGTCGGCCCTGGAAGACTGGGACATTGACAGACAGTGAACAGGAGCTATTAAAAATTTAATTTCTGTTTACTGCATTTAATCGTTGCAAGATGCCTGACTGCACCAACAAGCCCTGCAACCTCTTCACACCCCAGGAGTTTGACTGCCTGTGCTCTGAGATTGTGCTTGGCTAAGGGCTGAGCAAGGCTTGAGCTTATGGCACAGCAAGGCAGGTATCTCCACCAGTAGCTCTGTCTGACAACCACCCAGAGATAGCAAACAAAGCCATGGCAGGGTCAGGAATGGAGGCCCACTGCAGCACTGGGACCACTGGCCATGACCACAGCATTGAGGTCATACTGGAAGACCCAGAGGGTGCAGCAGAGACAGAAGTGTGCACTCCCAGCCCAGGACAGAGGCCCCTGATGGGGCATATATTGGTTTTCCTTGTGGACCCATGGCTTTTCCTGCCATCTCAGAGCTAGACCCGGGCAGGGGCCACAGACGTCCTGGTCCTGACAGTCATCTTCTGGGTAAGTCTATAGGGTACCCTCACATTTACCGACTGGCATGATGTTCTACCTTGAACAATGGATAGTTGTACTGATGGCCAAGGGAGCTTGATTGAGCAGAAGAGAAGACAGAGTTCATAAGTAGTCAACTCATGCACAAAATTTGAAGTGCTATTTTTCTCTTTTGGGGGAGTAAGTTTTAAAATAATTTATCAGAATATTGCCATAACAGTTTATTGGTTTGAAGACATGAACTGTCATGTCTATTATTGGGTGGTAATGTATTTTTTTAAAACCTTACCAATTTAATTTTACAGTTTGTACAGCATGACAAAAAACACTTCTGGAAGGGTAAATATGTGGGTCTCGCACACAGAGCATGCAGCTCGCCACTCTGGGCCCACTCCCACTCGGCTCCACCTCCTATAAGGGCAGCACCATACTGCTGTGCCACCCACACGTCACAATCTCATACATCCTGTAGGTGGGTGATATCTTGAAAGCACATTTGCCACCAGCAGTCAACTGCCACCGTCCCACACTTGTCACTTTTGTAATGCTTCTGTATTACCCAGAATAACAGACCTGAGGGATAGTCACCTCCCACAAACCACCTCCATCCCCATCTGCCCCACTGCCCAGAGTTCATTTAGCTGTTCATCATGTAGAAGAAGCCTGAACAGCTCATTTCTCAGCAAGTTCCTGAGCATGCTCAGTATTGAAACCTTTTTTTGAGATTTTTGACTTCCATTTGCAGTCAAGTTCCTGCCTACTTTGTCCAAACCAGCCAGCCCCATTTATCAAATGAAGACTTACAAATGGAGAAAGAACCTTAATGATTACACCCTCCCAAATACTTTTGAATGAAATGAAAAAGCAAGGTAAAGAAGACAGGTTGACACAGCATAAGAATACAGGATTAAAGTAAAACTATAATTTAATATTTTTTATTAATGTCACTGAGAGATCTACATTATTTGGAATAATAACTGTCCCACAGAGATGAAAACAGACTGGAATTCCATTTTCAATAAGCATTACTTGACGTATTATTACACAGAAAATGCACTGCCACAATGAATCTAAGTAATCAACATAGAGTTATGATAATCCAGCAGATTGCCTGCTCTGAAAGAAGAAAATATTTTTATTTTTGACATTACAGATCTGTTTAGATCTGTTTTTAAAAAAGCATTTTATATCACACATTATGGTGTTCTACAAATCCAGAAAGTAATTCCTTTTGAAATAAAGAACTGGGTCAAAAAAAAGACTTTACTTCCTGCTGAAAACTAAAGAATAAATTTCTTTAAAAACTAGAATTGGGAAATAATGCTAACATGTTTAAAGAAGGGCGCATTTTGCTACAGCCATTCAATAAAATATGAAGTTAACCCATCCCTTGCCTTTCATTTTGTTAACATAAACAAGTGTCCTCCAAGACACTGATGTGAAAGGGGAATAGTATCATTGCTCTTCATAAGATTTCAGCTATTTCAGCTGTTCAAATACAGAAACTGAGCCTGAAGAAGACTGATCAACTACACATGCATTATTCCTGTTATAAATCCACTGAACGATGGAAATTTTTCATTAAATTCAGAATTTTCTTCTCTACTTCATACCAAAAAATACTCTCAGTCATTAACAAACTAATAAAGCTTGAGCACAGAGACTTTGAGACTGCACTCATCACTGCCAGCCCTTCTTTATTAAGTTATTTTTCCTGAACAAAAATTGGGTTTCATAGCTGATCAGGATGGAAGACAGCTTCATGAAAAACATTTAGGCTACTTATAAGCCAGGAGAAGGGCAAGCTGAGGACTTACAATGAATGCTTCTTTTTGGCAATATAGATGATTCCATTTGAAAGAGTTCTTTTGTACATTTAAGTTACATCATAAATATATGTGTGTATAAATATAGTACACGTACATGTGAAATCTGTCCATGTATTTAGATAGACAGTAAAAAAGAAAGTTTGGAAACATAGCAGTACCAGAGATTGGGAATTTTTTGCTATTAAATGCTGAACATGAATCCTTCTCTATTAAAGACAATGCAAGCTGTGGGTAGGAAGGAGGGCGGTGGATGTTGTCTACCTTGACTTCAGCAAGGCTTTTGACACCGTCTCCCACAGCATTCTCATAGGGTGGGTTAGACGAATAGACAGTTAAGTGGATTGAAAACTGGCTGAAAGACAGAGATCAGAGGGCTATGATTAGGGGCACAGAATCCAGCTGGAAGTCTGTAACAAGTGGTGTTCCCCAGGGGTCAGTAATGGGTCCAGTCCTCTTCAATATATTCATCAGTGACCTGGACAAAGGGATGGAATGTACCCTTAGCAAGTTTGCTGATGACACATAACTAGGCTGACACCCCAGGAGGCTGTGCCACCATACAGAGAGACCTGGACAGGCTGGAGAGTTTGGCCAAGAGAAACCTAATGAAGTCTAACAAGGGCAAGTGTACGGTGCTGCACCTGGGGAGAAATAACCCCCTGCACCAGTACAGGTTGGGGGCTGACCTGCTGAAGAGCAGCTCTGAGAAAAAAGACCTGGGAATTCTTGTGGACAACAGGTTGACCATGAGCCAGCAATGTGCCCTTGTGGCCAAGAAGGCCAATGGCATCCTGGGGTGCATCAATACGAGTGAGGCGAGCAGGTTGAGGGAGGTCATCCTGCCCCTCTACTCCGCCCTGGTGAGGCCCCATCTGGAATACTGTGTCCAGTTCTGGGCTCCCCAGTTCAAGAAGGACAGGGAACTGCTGGAGAAGGCACAACGAAGGGCCACAAAGATGATTAAGGGCCTGGAGCATCTCTCCTATGAAGAAAGCTGAGGAACTTGGGTCTTTTTAGTCTAGAGAAGAGAAGGCTTAGGGGAGATCTAATTAATGCATCCAAATACTTAAAGGGAGGGCGTCAGAAGGACGGGGCTGGTCTTTTCTCAGTGGTGCCCAGTGACAGGACAAGAGGAAATGGGCACAAACTTGAGTATAAGAAGTTCCACCTAAACATGAGGAAGAACTTCTTTACTGTGAGAGTGGTAGAGCACTGGAACAGGCTTCCCAGGGAGATGGTGGAAATCTCCTTCTCTGGAGACATTCAAAACCCATTCTGGTGGGGGGCTGGACTAGATGATCTATAGAAGTCCCTTCCAACCCCATATAATTCTATGATTCTAGGAAAGAAACACAAAACTCAACATCCCAATGACTGTTCTCCCAGAAACTCATAATGCCCAATATGCTAATGAAAAATAAATAAGAAATTTTCCAGTATACTTATGGGAGTTCACTTCTGTTCCAACTTTTAGAGAATTTGGCAGCATTTATAAAGATGCTAAGTTAACCCATACAGTGTAAGGTTCACAAGAAGGGAAAATAAAATTAGGCATAGCAAAAAGATACTAAAATCCTTGAAAACTTTTACCAAATTCTTGAAAGAAAGGCAAGATGGTATATTCCATTTAAAGCTGTTTTAGGCTACAGTTGCAAAGCTGCTAACAGGATATGTATACTTTTCTCATTTTCATCAGTTTATATAGAAGTTAATGGAGCTGCTTCTAATTTACATGAAGCTGACAAGAAACTTTAAGCCTTTGAATTTCATTTAGACTTCATTAAGCACCCAGAAGTTCAGGAATACTTGAGCATAATTTAACTGGACCTCACGAAAGCCTATTATTAATGATGTCAGTATTCAAAGTTCTATCAGATCTATAGAAAACAATCCCTTGTGGTACTTCAGTAATGTCTTCTATTGCAAACTGAAACTGAAACAAACTTCCACACACATGGAAATGCGATAAATATGATATTCAAATTTGTTTAAATTCTGAAATATTATTCAAAATTTTGGTTAGCATTTTAGGCAATTCATCTCTAGAAAAGATAAAATTTTCTCTGATATTTCTGTTGATTCTGGTTTATCTAACTTAATTCAGTAATTCATTAAATCTATTTGAGACATTTTCTGACTGACAGCCTGTCTTCACCAGATCTACATCTTAGGTGACATAAAACCAAATATGGATAGCTACATGAAATATTAAAATTGCTGATTTTGAATATGCAATTGAATGCAGTGCTGTATGGAGAGAATAATCCTAGGATGCAACATATCCAGGAGAAGCAGCAGGTATTTAAACACCACCCCCTGCTTTTGTCATAAAAACTGTGAAGGAAATCACATTACTTCTCCAAACATGGGTCTGCAATGGAAGAAATAAGTTCAAAAAGGGACAGATACATGAAATAAATATTAGGTAGTTGCTTATAGCAAACTCACCAAAGCTATCGTTTAGCAGGAAGAATTACTGTAATTCACAAAGAACATTTCAGAATTCAATATGTACATCATATATAGGACTGAATATTCTATTAAGGAAAAAAAAAAAAAAAGAAAGACAATTACTGCAGTTAGTGTTGAATTTGTCTTTTCCTAAGCAATTTAATTTAGTTATTGATGATATGTGATTCTCTGGTGATAAGTTAGGAAAACTGAAATGAGATTTTTTTTTTTAATTTCCTAGACAAGGTAAGATGCAATCTGCAGGAGCCAAAAATCACTATAATTAAATCTAATCCACTTCTGTGCCAATGACCTAAGCATAACATGTATAATACTCCTAGATGATTAATATAATTGGTATCCATTATGTTTTTTGCTCTTATTCAAATACCAATTGATGAAATAATTAGTAACTGCATTTGTCAAATTTTAATGTAATGTAGGAAGATGTGCTAATACGCATGACATGAAAGACTAAAATAAACACTTGACGTTTTATACTTTTAATTTTACTTAATTCTATATATACAAAATATAGAGCAGTTCAGTAAATAATGTGATCTCCTTTAGCTGTTATCTTTTGAACTCCTTTTAAGAAAAGTTAATCTTGTACTGCTATATTTGAGGCTAAAAGCTGTTTATTTTCTGAAAGCCAAAAATGCACTTATTATGATTATATAGTATTCCTCTATTTTCCCTATATAATTTTCTACTTTCTCAGCTTTATTTTAGGATCTCATTACAATATTCCTCTCCTCTTGCTTTGACCCTTATACCTGTTTGCACAAATAAAACATCTCTGGTGTCTGTCTTCCCTGTATTATTTTCCTCATGTCTAGAAAATGTGCAATTGTCCTGTCTGCAAAAGGTATCTTCATTTTTTTGTTTCATGTTAAAGGTTCTATATTCACATCCTAATAAAAGGTCCTCCTAACCCCTTGCACCAGAGTTTCCATGCATCTGTCCTCCCTTTTCTCATCTCCCCATCTTAAAAGGGACACCTATTTAATGGCTTTAATTGTTAATAATGTACAAAGAATTCTTTATAGGGCCTGTACTATTAACTAGCAACCAACAGTGAATAACAAATATTTTTCAGAATTCTAAATTTCTATAACTCTAACCAATCTCAGTGGAAGCTGTGTCCATCTGTACAACTCTCAGCCCTTGAAAGGAAAAAAAATGCTAAGCAGCAGAACAGAAGGGCTTGTGTGACAAAGGGGAAAGCAGCGTATATGATAGTAACACAATGAAGATTTCTCTCAGCAGAAATCAGTCACTGGGTAAATGTAAGTTTGGAGAATAAAATTATTCCAGGTGTTTGCTTGAAGCTTCTTTGTGGCTAAAAACTGATGAAATCCTTATTCATAGGCCCTGCAAGTTGGTTATAACTGCTGGGAATATGCAATATTCAGAAAGGCCGAAGCCCAGCTAGAACTCAACATGGCCTTGGATGTTAAAAGCAATAAAAAGAACTTCTATAAATATATTAATAGCAAGAAGAGGACTCGGGAGAACCTCCATCCTCTATTAGATAAGGAAGGTAATGTAGTGGCAAAGGATGAGGAGAAGGCTGAAGTCTTGAATGCCTTCTTTGCCTCAGTCTTTAGTAGTAGAGTAGGGGGTTCCCTAAGTATCCAGACCCCTGAACTAGCAGACAGGGGCAGGGAGCAGAATGAAGTCACTGTAATCCAAAGGGAGGTGGTGAGAGACCTGCTCCAACCCCTAGATACAAACAAGTCTATTGGACCAGATGAGATCCACCCAAAGGTACTGAGAGAGCTGGCGGAAGTACTTGAGGAGCCACTTTCCATCATTTACCAGCAGTCCTGGCAAATTGGAGAGGTCCCAGCTGACTGGCGTCTAGCAAATGGGACGCCCATCCACAAGAAGGGTCAGAAAGATGATCTGGGGAACTACAGGCCTGTCAGTCTGACCTTGGTGCCCATGATTGTCATGGAACAGATCGTCCCGAGTGCCATTATGCAGAGCATGAAGGACACCCATGCGATCAGGCCCAGCCAGCACGGCTTCACAAGAGGCAGGTCCTGCTTGACAAACTTGATCTCCTTCTATGACAAAGTGTCTCGCTTGGGGGATGAGGGAAAGGCTGTGGATGTTGCTTACCTGGACTTTAGTAAAACCTTTGATACATTCTCCCACAGTATCCTCCCAGAGAAACTGGCTGCCAATGGCTTGGATGGGAGTACCCTCTGCTGGGTTAAAAACTGGCTGGATGGCTGGGCCCAGAGAGTGGTGGTGAATGGAGTTAAATCCAGTTGATGTCCGGTCACGAGTGGTGTCCCACAGGACTCAGTACTGGGGCCAGTTCTCTTTAACATCTTTATTAATGATCTGGATGAGGGGTTTGAGTGCACCCTCAGTAAGTTTGCAGACAACACTAAGTTGGGTGGCAGTGTCAACCTGCTGGAGGGTAGAGAGGCTACTACAGGCTGGGGGCAGAGTGGCTGGAGAGCTGCCTGGCAGAGAAGCACCTGGGGGTGTCGGTTGACTGTTGGCTGAACATGAGCCAGCAGTGTGCCCAGGTGGCCAAGAAGGCCAACAGCATCCTGGCCTGTATCAGGATCAGTGTGGTGAGTAGGACTCAGGAGGTGATCGTCCTCCTGTACTCGGCACTAATGAGACCCCACCTCAAGTACTATGTCCAGTTTTGGGCCCCTACAACAAAAAAGACATTGAGGTGCTGGAGTGGGTCCAGAGAAGGGCAACAAAGATGGTGAGGGGTCTGGAGAGCAAGTCTTACAAGGAGAGGCTGAGGGAACTAGGGTTATTCAGTCTGGAGAAAAGGAGGCTGAGGGGAGACCTTATCGCTCTCTACAACTACCTGAAAGGAGGCTGTAGAGAGGCAGGTGTCAGTCTCTTCTCCCAAGTCACAGGCGACAGGACTAGAGGAAACAGCCTCAAGTTACGCCAGGGGAGGCTCAGGCTGGATATTAGGAAAAAATTTTTTACTGAAAGGGTTATCAGACATTGGAATGGGCTGCCCAGGATGGTGGTTGAGGCACAATCCTTGGAGGTATTCAAAAGACAGGTTGACATGGTGCTGGGAGACGTGGTTTAGTGATGGTGTTTCATTTTGTTTGTTGTGTGGGTGCTTATTTTTGTCAGAGTTAGGTAGACGGTTGGACAAGATGATCTTGAAGTTCCCTCCCAACCTAGAAGATTCTATGATTCTATGATATTCTTATATTCTAACATTATCTACTTACCTAAATATTTACCTGTTGATTCTTAGAAACTTAAGAAGCTTCTAATACTGCTGGTTTGTTTACAACTTCTCCTTCTAATATCTCCTGAATATTCTCTACAACCAACACTGCAATTCTCGTCAAAATCATCCCGCAAAGCAATCCAGGGGAAAAAAATCTATACTTCAGCTTTTGTTTTTTTTCAAGTCTAATTGTTTTTGTCTTTAAGCTATGAAATCTCTAGAATACATATTCATAATGCTTCTAATCCTTGAGACAATGTTGTGTTTTCTGAACCCATGGCGCAATACACAATTCAATATATTTTGAAAATAAGCTTCTCTTTCATCACTTTTGTGAAAGCACAGAAATTTTACTTACAGAATGTTTTGGATCAGTCTCAGTTGAAAAATGGCTAGTATTGCTGTTAAAAATTTCTAGTTCCAGAGTTTCATGTGTAGGATTAAAGAGAGGTATGTATAGACGAGCCCATCTGGAAAAAATACATATATGCAATGACTATTAATTACTAAGCTTCTTCTATTACATTTTATTATTCATGACTTCTTTTATTTCTTGAAAAAGGAGTACTTTTTAAAATAAGAATTATGTCCTATTGCATTAGTATGGATGCATATTTAATAGCATCAGTTAATATTATTAATAACAATATAACCTGGTAGCAATAATCATTTGAATACTTGGGTCATTTTTAAGGGCAGAATTTGTCTTACTATAGTTCAGTTGCCAAGTAGTTTAAGTCAGTTAAAAGGACTGTCTAGCTCCCTCAGTATTCAACAAGAAGAAAAACATTTGCAGGGAGAATTGGTCCTAATGTATACCACTAATATCTACAGGGAAGGAGAATCACTTTTCACTGTCTACAGGAGAAGCCTAGACTTAATGCCTTAAACTTGATGCCTAATTTTTAGATAGGAGGATGTGAAAATGACTCTTAGTGTCTCTGATACCACAGCTTTAAATTTATTCCTAGGCTCCAATTTGCAAATATATGCTTCACCTTTCTTTCCTTACTTTCTGTAGATTTAACTTTGAAATAAAACATTTTAGTCAAATAGATAATTCAGAGTGCCAAGGTCAACAAAAAATTTTGGTTCCAAAAAGTAAAATAATTTTAAGTATGTCTTATTGTTCTGTAGTCTATCCATGGACTCATAGTCTGCCTCAGAAAAAGCACTGGACAGAAATTAAAGATAATCAGATAAATGATATCTGTAACTCCTTTTTGTCTAAGCTGTGGTTTACGGGAAAAGCTTGTAATTAAGTGGTGCTGCCAATAGCTTTTGATTTAGTGCCACTAGGCAGCCATTCTTCTTGATCATCTTGTAACCTTGAGATCCCAAAACAAACTTAGTGTTCCACACCATTTTCCCTGCTTCCCCTCCTCTTTCTTCCTCTTCATGAACTCAAAATCTATTTCATTTTGTACAATTGTTGCATTGTTCATTATAACATAATGGTAAATCATTATGTTGCACCTGTAGATTATGTATTTTAATGACTATTGTGGTTGTCGCAGGACAAAGATTGCAGTATGCTGATTGCTTAAATGTTATGCTTTAAATCAGTTGACACTCTATTTTAAAGACTGTCCATTATTTTCTTATTAAAGAATAAACAAACACAAGATACCTTCAATAGGGAGCACAATTTTCAAAAGAATTCATAAGACTCCCCCAAATTCCTCTCTTCTGATCAAAATATTATATTATTTGACTTTAACAAAAATACATGACCATAAATCACATATCTGTTATAACACTTAGGGACACAGAAAAGAGATTCAAGGTGAATCAGTGAAAACAGTAAATAAGAAAAGTTTGAAAAATGAGATACATATACTCGTTTTGCCATAATTTATCTATCTAATGGATATTCCCTCTAGTCAAAGATGTGGCAAGTCAACTGCTGAATTGCTTCATATATTTATCCTCTGGAAAAAAATTAGTCAGTTAATCGTAGCTAAATCAGAAAGGAAAAAGAAAATATAAAAAGCAACAGTCAGAAGAGAAGGTATTTCAGTCAAGCTTTACAAATGTAACTGCAGGCTCTAAAAATTGTGTGCAGATGAGCTATTTCCCACCTATGCAGTGATATAAATCCCCAGCAGCTAAGTGGCAGACTTGTTTTTGACAAACACTGTCAAAGCATTGTATCACTGAGCTCTCAACAGCAGAGAGTAGAGAAATACCAGGAGACTTTCACACAAGAACTCCAGATTCACTCAGTAACTCCCACTTTTCACATTCTATCTTTAGCCTTCATTTTTTGTATCACCTCTTTCATACATAATGCTTTGTCAAAGGGATAACTATGGTGGAATATCTGAAATTTCAGTAACCAACAATTTGACTGTTAGAGCTTCTTCAAGTGATCAAAATCCATCAATAAACTTGGCCACCCCACACAGATTGACTACCATGGTTATGCTAGAAATAGTTGTTGAATATGACAGCAAATTCAAGACCACTGTGGACATCACTTAACTGACTCATCTTCAATAACTCCACTGTGGAGCCCATAACAGGATGGATAAAGATGGAGAATATCAAGGAGAAGGTTTCCTTGCCTAGAGGCATATACTAAAGGATGTGTTAAATCTACATTGACAGAAACAAAAATCAAGTCTGAATGTGATAAATCCAGAATGTTAGGGTATCTGAAGAAGGATTAAAAGACCCCCTGTTAGAATTTGTTCTTTTATCTTTCAAGAATTTGTTAGATATCAATGGGTATTTGGCTCCTAATCTAGTTCCAAGTGTTGTTTCAAGGACAAAAATTCTTAAATTTTTCAGATTTATAGCGAGAAGAATGCAGCAAGCACATAATGAAAAACATTTATTCTTAGGAGGATATCACATATGATAATGCTTCTTGTGCATTCAAGGAAAATGTGGTAGCATGGAAACTAGTCTCTTAAAGAACTACAAAGCTTCACTACCTAGAAATGCTTTGAACACTTTATGACATTTATAGTCCATGTCTCTGGGAACATAGCAAAGAAGTACACACATTCAAAACAAACCAAATTGATATCTTTCTTTAACAGAAAGCACATAAATATCTACCTGCATTGCCTTTAATTATTCAGCATACATTAATGCAGCCAATTTACTTGGACTATCTCATCTTTTCAGCAGGTAGAGCAATTCTCAGTAATTTAACTGTAACCTCAATGCCATCATCAATTACCATTCTCCAAAATTTTGCACTTCAGGAAGATGACATTATGCTGATGGCACAATAGAAATGAATTTCTGGAAAAAAGACAGTGTTGAAGGAAATAACTGAACAAAAAGTGGGAGACTTTATGAAACCAAGAATATGGCAGATAACACAAACAGAAAAGGAAGAAGTCTGTCAGCTCTTTATACTGTTTTACAATATATATATAAAAACATAAGAGACTACTGTTTATTACATGTTATTCTTGTTGTTGCTGTTGCTAATATTTAAGCTAAATGGTTCTGGTTTGTTCTTCCACCATTATCTGCCCAGGGCAGATGTAGATTAGTATGCACAGGAATTACAACATGCATCTACTTGTAAAGTGAAAAGAAATCTCATTTGAAAAAATAAAACACGGAATTCAATGTATTTGATATTATAGTTTTGACTGGAAAGTGTTGTAGTTAATGTAGTTAATCCTTTCCAAAATACATTTTATTTGCAGCCAGACCACTTTCACAGGCAGTACACGCTAGAGAAAATAATAAATGCCAGATAGTCTGAATGAAAAGGTTCAAAGTTCACAGCCTACATAGTTGATAAAATTTACATTTTTTACTCCAGTCAGCCCAGAATTTTAAAGCACTGCCAGTTAACTCTGTTGATATACGAACAGCAGAATATATTCTCTCACAAAAATTTAATCATGCAAAATTTCATGTTGTACTCTCTAACAATATTTTTTCATCAGTCTGCAATGTATATTAATTATACATCCAGTAAAAGATAACATATACAGAAGTAAGTGGAATTTAGCATTCAGAAGAGCAGTGTGTCCACAGAACCTGCTACTAAGCAGAGGTAATAGGTGGAAAAGCACTACTGAAATTCTGGAATTCTTGAAAGACCTACCCTTAAAGTTTTGTTTTATGCCTGATAAGTCAGAACTGAAAATTATGCTACTGAAATGCAAGATGAAATTTTGCTGAAGGAAGACAAGAAGTGGATTCATTTCTCTGTCTGCTCTAAGTAGCTAATTTGCTTAATACTTGCAATGTTCCAACCACGTCTACCCTCAGGATCTGCAGGACAGAAGTTATATTACTTTGCTATTTCTTGAGAGGCTAAAAGAAATTGATAACTGATACACAAGCATTTGTAAAGCAGGACTGCCAGATACATTCCTAGTTCAGAAAGAGAAAAATACCCAGAAAATAAAACAAAACTACAGAACTCTGTATTATGGATCTTTATTATTACATTCTGCAATATCTTTAGAGTGATTTCTATATAAAGATTTCAGAGGAAGGCTACATATAGACTACAATTCCATTTCAATTGTTTTTCTGCAAGGAGAATTTCACCTCTCTACACATTACTATAGTATATATACAATACCATTGTGTTTTTCTTAATATAAACTCTTCATATGCTTTCCACATTACTTCAAACCAGTGACCAAGTTCAGCACTGTGAACTACATACTTACTTTCCAAGCTCACATTCTATTTCAGGTAGACTAGTTGGCAATGGTTTCTCTACAATCAGCTTCAGTGCGTACCAAAACTCTCCAACCATATCTGACAGGAATATGACACTAAAAACAGATACATAAGCTTAATATAACACAGCTTTTGTGCAGACAATTAAAATTGTACAGACTAAAATTCAGGAAAAACCTAATGAATTCAACACAGTGAGGTCTTTAATTAGCTCCCAGTTTCCCCATAGTACTTATTGCTGGTATCTGAATTCAGCTACCAGAATGAATAATATTTACAATTACCGATGCAACAAAATCTCTTCTCCACCTTTCTTAACTTTTTAGCATTAAAATTTGTTTGTTGGTGGTTTTTTTTGTATGTTTTGTTTTTCAAAAATACAACTCAAAAACATTTCAACTGCCAACCTACAAGAGTAAGATTTAATTTCATTTCAATGTCACAATATTTTCTTTCTAGCCACTTTGAACTCAAAAGACAAAGAAATAGAAATTGTTAAAAAGGAAAATATTTTCAAATCTAGTGATGAAAACTGAGAAATAGATACAGACACATTTATATGAGCATGACAAAGAGATATGCTTCAAAGAAATATTGAATGCACTGTTTTGATATATAATCAAATGTTGTCATGACTGAAAATTGCTTGCTGCTAGGTGAGATATGTACAGCAGTGTATTTCTGTGACAGACATTCTAATACATTCCTTTTCTATTGCATATTTCTTTTTCTCTTTCTTGGGGTTTTGAGTACCAGGGTCGTAATAACATTAAACCAAAGCACAGTAAGCATATAAAAAAATAAATGAAATGCACTGTACAAAGTTATGACCCACTAAGGACCAGTTATTGTTCTAAATGATAGATAACTATGTCTGTCCTGTGACTGTATGTTTCCAAACTATCCTCTGTGCCAACAGACCCTTTAAAGTGAGCATAAAATATCTTAGGAAAGAATCATCCATATGAAAAGGTACACCTGCCACAAACACTTTTATAACACTTCCTCCCAGCTGCTACCATAGCAAAGGAAACAGAGCATGGCTTCAGAAAAAAAGATAATAGTGTGGATGTAATGTGGAAGTACCTCTGACCAGTTGTAACTGTAGTCCTTGGGAGTTATTGCAATTTAAACCAGCTATCAGATGGCTCTCTAGTACAGTATTGCATAGTTGTATTCAATATGTATTGTATTCAATATGTAATTTATGACATCTTCGCATATATTCTCCATAGTCCCAGTCTACCCATTGGCTAAGGCCAAACTTGCCAGTTAAAAGAAACCTTTATTATTTAGAAATTGTGCACTTGAAAAATACCAGAAATATTATCCGGTATGAAAAAAAAAAGAGGTCTATTCTCATTCACAGCTTCAAAATGCATTATTTCTACAAATTCCTACGGAAATAAAATATTTACTAGAGTGGTAACATGTACTGATTTTTATAAAACAGTGTTTCTTGAAAGTTGTATTGTACAATGATACTTGCCATTATTCTGGTCTTTGGAAAAATCAATACAAGCAAATTGAACAAACCTTTGAAATACAGGGATTGTGGCTTTATAAATATTGGGTCCTTGAACACAGGTCATCTGTCTCTGCCCTCCCTATATACTACTATCCCACCCTCCTCCGCATCCCCATGTTTTTGCCAGTCAATTGATATAATTGAAAACCAGCCCTATTCAATCATCCCTTCAAACAAATAATGCTTTGCTAACCAAATTCCAGGAAAATAAGTTTTGCAATTCTGTACTCTTCAGTTACTTGTTGTACTGGTTTAGCTGAAACTAAGAGGAAGAGGTCATCTGTCTTTGCATTGCTAACTATCATACCTGCATGGTTTTGTTGGGATTTCCAATGTAATGAAAAATTTGTAATTTAAAATTACATATTCATATTCATTTAGTAGATCATTGTTAATTAATGGAAGATTTTGAACGTCAATGGATTTGTGTGAAGACTGATAAAGGTTTCTTCACCTAGTTTTAGTTGTGTAATATGTAGTTTATCTTATAGTTTCATTCCTTCTTAGAAGAAAAATTATATTATCATATTGTATATGTACAGAACTAACAATTCATCTGAAGTTTTCAGAGCAGACTTCCAATCTTAATTATATTTCTAAACCATTGTTCATTGAATTCTAATGAAATAGAATTACTAGGGATTATTCTACTGCCTGTCAGTCCGATTTTTTTCCCTCAGAGAAAAACTGCTATTTGGAATACAATATATTTAAAGTTAGACATTTTTTAAATTCCATTTATTACCTTTTTCAGGGTTTTTTAAGGCAATATCTACATCAAATGAAGGAAGTTCACTTATTGGTACAAGAGACATAACCATGAGTATCAAAACTCCGCAACTTACCTTTCATCTAAAGTGCCAACAACAGCTGGGCAGAACTGTAGCTGATATAAAAATGTTTCTTTGGGCCCAAGAGTGACAGCCTTTTCTCCACAAAGTGATGGATTCTCCAGCACCACACTCAGCTGGAGAATGTTGTCTTCAGGATTAGTGATGGGAATAGGAATTTCAATAGTATCCTAAGAAAACAAAAACAAACAAACAAACCACAAAAAATGCCACTAAACCACAAAATTAATTATGAGCCATTAATCATAGATGATTTTTCTCAAACAAGTATAATATGGTTATTCATGATTTACATTTGTGTGAACACAGGCCGCACCTTTTTTTTTGATGTGTGAACTAACCAAAAAAAGAGAAGTTACAGCAAAATTTTGTCCTTTTTTAGGGTGTAAAAAATAAATAATTCAAACTGCAATAAGAAAGGAGAAAAGGATAAAATATCTACTAAAATTAATAATACACTAAGAACTGAACATGAAATTCTTTACAACCATAAACACAGCTGCCTCACTCTGCTTTGAGCATGCCTATGAGTCTGTAAATTTCTATATATTTACATTTATAGAAAATGATTACAGGAATACACATAAAACACATCTAATGTTCTACAGATGGCAAGATTACACCAACAATTTAAATCATTCAAGTATCTTGCATCAGTAAGATGGGATTTAAATTTGCCATAAAATATTTTAAAGCTCAGATTAATAGTTTTACCAGTGTATACAAATTTCAAAATCTATCTACCATTTTATTGCTAAAGGCTTCATAACAATTTTATAGTAAAACTTTTACATGCTGTGTTGAAGAAATATTTTTGCAGTAAAAAGGAAATATTGGAGTACTTATTTAGGAAAAAGGCAGCAGCTATCAAAGAAACCTTTGTAATCTTGTACACAAAGGAGATTCTATATTGCCAACATTAGCTTAATGTAAAACAGTGTTCTCATGCCAGTATAAAATGAATGCCTATGATTATGTATTTCCCGGAAATTTCCCAGGAATTGCTGTAAACATTTTAAAGATCTGCTACTTCATGAATGATAACAAGAGCAGGTGTATATTTATCAACCAAATGTGCATATATAATACATTTCCTTAATGGATTGTTATGGAGGCATAGTACTATGAGAAATAATAAAATGCCCATGCAATTCCAAAGAGTATTACTTTTCCTGAAATTACCATTTTATCAGAAAGAAAGCAAAGAAGTAGCATCATAGGCAAATTCCAAACATGTTTAAAGTCATTAATTTTGACCCACATTTCAGTGTTGTGGTTTTTATAAACATTTTGACATAGGAAAAATCTAAAGGTTGAAAAAAGAAGAGAATTAATCTCATTCCTCAAACCACTTCTTTTACTTTTCAGTACCCAAGATATTCTGGCAGAATACGTCATGGTTTTATTCCTTTAGAACTTGCTGTGAGCCATCTCTTGTCCAGTGCAGATTATTTAAAATAATCTAATATACAATAAAATGAAATGTAAATATGAGATAACATTTATTCTCTTTGGAACTTGAAGTAAGAGTTAAAATAGAGTCTCCTGTTGTATCCTCATTATTTGTCACTTCCATTCCTTGAAACAAAAGAGGTTCAAGTGAGTTGATCAGCAGACCTGATGACAGTTTCAGGGCTGTGCTGAACTCAGTTCAGCTCAGTTTGGTCAAATTAGTTTTAGAAATCAGATCTGGCTCCTGAACTGCTTGATGCAACATGTCTCCAATATGCACCTTATCTCACCACTTCTCTCCACACATACTTCTAATCTAGACCCATATGTCCACACTCAGCTGGGCCTTTCTCACATTGATCATTCAGACACATGGAAGTCCTAACCTCCTATGTCTTGAGGGGATGAGTCCTTCCAACTTCTTAGTGACACACAAATTGATGAAGCAAATCTTTGTGAAGTGAACCCTCTCCGTCACCATACAAGCCCTTTTGCCCCACCACCCACTCTGTGATGTAAACTAATTGCCAAGATAACCCACTCCATTCTGTGTAGGGTTATGATGACAGAGAATCAAAGCATTGCCATTACCTTGATACTGTATTTTCTCATTTTACTTGGCATATTTTGTCTTACAAAATATCAGCCTGCAAAAAGGCACCAGCTATTCATTAACAGTTCTTTATCAGGACAGCAAATTGAACTACTTGAAATCTCGGACTAAACACCTTAAGCAAATTATATATTTATAAAACTTGCCTAATAAGGAATCCATTCTTATCACTATTACAATACAATAAACTAGAACAAAACAATGTGCACAGGACATTTAATATCAGAGGCTAATAGTGCAATAAGTTTTAGGTGTAAATTTACATATAAATTTACACATAAAAATCACACTGAATTGAATTTTTTTTTGGTTGAAATGTGCATTAGTGCCTAAGTAATAATGCCCTAAAACATAATAAACAGAATACAGAGATTATTAGTTCAGAAGTTACAACAATAATTCTAAGCTCACCAAGAAACCCTACACTGTTAACCTCTAAATAGAAACTAGACATTGTACAAAGCAAAAAAAAAAAAAAGTGGGGAAAAATGTTTTGCAATAGATGATCACTAAAATATATTTCTGAAATTGAAGGAAAGGAGGAGAGTGCTAAAGCATTATATTCTGTGACTGAAGCTATCTATGATGTCCTCAGCTCCATCAAAAGAAATATCATGCACACTGAGAAACTCACACCTAAGTGATATTACAATAATTTGTCACACATACAGGAAAAGCTAATGAACTAAATAATATGCATATATTTGGACTTCCATGTACCCCAGTTCTGTTCATCTGTATAATGTTTCTGGTTTAGTATAGATAGATAGATAGATAGATAGATAGATAGATAGATAGATAGATAGATAGATAGAAGAAGTTGTAACAAAGATGAGTTGAATTACAAGAGAAATGACATTAAGATAATTATAAAAAACATATCTGACAAGGATATACAGAATAACTCAGTTATATTAATATCCCAAATTCCCATAACTGAAGAAGTAATCATTATGCTTACATCTTAATGAATATTCTTTTGCATTTGAAATCAAGGCCATCTCTGAGTCTATGTAGACTGAAGCTCAATAATTCTCCATTCTCCTGAGACCAGAAGTCAATTACAGCATTACAACATTGGTGGAAACAAGGAAGAGCAACTGACGTAATCCAGCTGGACTTGTGCAAAACATTTGATACTCTCCCACACAACCTCCTTGTCTCTAAATTGGAGGGACGTGAATTTGATGAACTACTTAGTGGGTAAAGCACTGGGTGGATGGCCACAGTCAAAGAGTTGCGGTCAATAGCTCAACGACTGCACCAAGAGGTGACCACCAGTGAGTGGCATTCCTCGGAGGTCAGTACTGGGACTAGTGCTGTTTAACATCTTTGTCAGTGACATGGACAGTGGGATTGGCATCCAGCTCTGGAGCCCCCAACATAAGGAAGACATAGACCTCTTAGAGCAAGTCCAGAGGAGGACCACGAAGATGATCAGAGGGATAAAACACCTTCCCTGTGAAGACAGGCTGACAGAGTTGGGGTTGTTCAGCCTGGAAAAGAGATGGCTCTGGGGAGACCTTATAGCAGCTAGAGGGGGCCTACCAGAAAGATAGGGAGGGACTCTTTATGAGGGAGTGTAGTGATAAGCCAAGGGGTGATGGTTTTGAAGTGAAAAAGGAGAGGTTTAGATTATATATATGGAAGAAATTCTTTCCTGTGAGGGTGGTGAGGCACTGAAACAGGTTGCCCAGAGAAGCTGTGGATGCCCCATCCCTGAAAGTGTTCAAGGCCAGGCTGGATGGGGCGTTGAGCAATGTGGTGTAGTGGGATGTGTCCCTGCCCATGGCAGGGGGGTTGGAACTGGATGATCTTTAAGATCCCTTCCAACCCGAACCATTCTATTATTTCCTTTTTAGATCCAGCAGTGTGAGATATTAAAGCTATTTTTCACCAACCTCTATACTGAATGTGGGCACTTTCATTAATCAGCTTAGTTGCCTAAACCACCATGTACAGAAACCTGGTTTATCAAAGCTGAATCAGGTTAGAAAGCACTGCTAAAAAATATCACAGTAGGTTAATATTTTCCATTACCACAGCCAATCTGGAAGGAAATATCTGCCACTGCATTAATGTAACCAATTTAATCTTCACAGGATTTACAGGAAAATCATTTACATCTACTTTGTCAACAATATTTTTGGAAAGCATGAGTCAGCAACTGACAGATTTCAACACAGCTCCGATTCATCATCATCATAGGTCACTTCACTGTGCAGATACATGCAATATATGAGTTTCCAATGATGGAAAACATAGTTTGAATCATATCAATAGATGAATTTACAGTTCTTGTTCAGTAGGACTATTTTGAATGACTGACACCTCAGTGAAGGTCTCTCAAAAAGAAAAATTTCTCTTTTTTTTCCATAATGGCCTATCTCCTTTGCAGACTGTCTCATCCACAATGTCAGAAAAAAATATTTAAAATCAGTATCACTCAATAAAAGCACTGGAAAGTGCAATATTTCTAAGTTAGAAATTTACTCCTTTTCGATAATGAAGTAAAAGAGCTATCGGTTACTACTGCATTTTCAGAGAGTCAGTTATGTCTCATGGAAAGCTAATATGCAATTCTTCAAGCATGTCAAGATACAGAGATATTTGCAAAAAAATTAACCTTGGAATAGTGACAATCACCATTTGTAAGTGGTCCTTTCTTTCAGGGAAGTCAGGGAGATGTAAAATTTGGGATAGTTTCAGTTTTCAAACAGCTTTTCATATATCAGATACACAATTAGCACAACCTGTCATTTTCAATCATTTATCTCAGACCTGGACTAAATCTTACCCACAGAGATCTTCATGAATATCAGACCAGTTAAGTATTTAAGCAAATCTTTGTCACTCTCTTTTTTTACCCAAGAGGTGCACTATTATCCCTGGACTTTGAAGATATACATAACTACAAAGTTTAGTTCCTCAGCTAATTGTATCTACACATATAATGCTACAACAAAGGTTTCAATTTATGAATTGCTATATGAACTTACAATCATGTCATAAATTCATAATACCAATAGATTAGAACAGACTTTTGAAGGCTTGGTGAGTACTGATTTCTGCATACTCATAATGAAGTCACCAACTGAAACAACAGAATTACTTCCAGGAACTTATTCTAATAGCATTTAATTTACATTACATAGACATTAACTGGTATTTGTACCGTGGGCATACTATCCTGGATTGAAATTTTGATGGGGTGAGGTTAGAAAGCTCCCTCTGGCATGAAACTACAAACATGATAAAGATTTAGTCAGTGAAATGGTGAGATATCAGCTCATTCAGGAAAAGGCAGTGAAGCAGCACCGCCCATATTCCAGTGCTTCCAAGACTTTCAGAAATACTTGGTAAAAATAAACTTAAAGCCAATTATCAGAACCCAGTGATACTATGGTAGAATAGCAGTAATGACTAATTACTACAATATATCCATCAACTTTAGTGACTCCTGCTACACATGTGGAAGGAAATATGCTACTATGTGCCTCAACTCACAGCTCACACCGGTATGAGCTAACTAAAAGTACATCTTTACTTTTTAAAACTAGTAGCCAACTCTCATAATATTTCATTTTATTGAATTTTTATGACCATACTAATGAGACAATTTACATCTCAGCTACACCACCTACCATCGAGTTAGTCAACTAGCAGAGGTAAAATGCTAATTAATTTGACTGTCTTAGATCTTGCACCTACTGTAACTCTCATATTCTGTAGGTCTAAAAAGAGATTTTTAAGGAAGCATGTTTCTTTGCAATTTAAAAGATTAATACCGTAATTGTTACTGGCACAAAACATATAGAAGTAGAGATAACTCTAGAATAAAACTGAAAGTGTCAGGGTTTGTACTGAGAGTAACTGTTTGTCCTGAATTTTCCAAGAGTAGAAAATCACAAATTTTGTAAAGCATTCATAGCTTTTATGAAAACAGAAATACATATATAATTCTGAAGGAATTGTCTCTACAAGAGTTATCTAATTCGATGTTTTATTATAAAAGATCCGATAAACTTAAAAAAAAAAAAAAGTATCCTAATTGCTAGTTGTTGCTTTAAGCAAAGTTAACTTTTAAGTCCTTGAAGTTTGCTCACAGATTACTGCCTCACACATGACAACAAATGCTACATTATTAATTGTCTTCCGTATGTGATATACTAGTGATATGTGATATACTAGTCCCACCCATGCACTTCTCTGGGTCTCTGTAAGCAGTCCAACTAGTTCTGCTCTCACCCAGAAAGTGTCCTCTCCCTCTGTATGGGGTAGCATGGGAAAAATGTGGGAGAAAATGTGTATTAGAGAACCATGGATTTATGAGTAAGAATACAAAGCCCCTTAAATAGTGATCTCTCCATATCATTGTATGCTCATTTTTGAGTACCTGGCAGATAACTTTGTGAGGGAAAGGACTGCTATAACAATCATCTGAAGTACATTTTTTTTGACATTTCCATGTATCTGGACACGAGCCATCATTTCATCCTGTATCTTTTATAGTGTAAAAGGTATCCTCCTGAGATTTCAATTTTAAGATTTGGGTAAATATCAGCTAAGTGTTTCTCAATTATTACATTCATCCTACAGTCACCATCTGCTGTGTATGGATCACACACAACAGACTGTTGCATTCATTTTTTCTAGAGACTGCCAAAAATGAGGTTTGAAGGTTGGAAAGAGCGGGAGCCAGTAATGGAAACACCCTGACTATTCTTAGATCTGCATGTAAACATCTTGCTAAGTGTGAAGACTGTGACTGTGATCTTTCAAAAATCCCCACTGAAGGGTGCAGAAGCAGTGCATTAGTGGCACGGATCTGGGAGCCATTACAAATGGCAACAGAGACACAAGTTTCAACTCAGCAAGAACAACTCTGGTGGAAGTGGGGGTGGGCAGCATATGTTTCAGTTACATTACCAACTTTTTAGTACTCATGTGGCTCTCAGGGACTTGAGAGAGAGAGAGAGAAAGAGGAAGATTTGGCAGAGAATAGACAAAACTATTGTCTCTGCAGTTATGTGGAAACCAAACTCAATTCCTTCCAGGCATTTGGTTTTATTAAAGCAGAAACTAATAATTCACTGTACAAAACAGACCTTCCCCTCTGGCTTATCTCCTGCTGTACAGATCCTGCTTGGAGCTCACATATTAGATACTTCCTCTCAAGTCAGCCAATACTATTTTTCAAATATATGGATGGATTAGAAAGTTTCTTGACTCAGTGAACCAGCAATATACACTTAGAAGTTTCTCCATGAAATAGACAACTGCTAAAAAGTAAGTGTGCTTGAAGAAATAACTGCCAGCCTTTTAGGCATTTTAAATAAAAACTTAAAATTGGCTTACTTCTTGACCTTTACATACAGACTGAACAAATCCATTAGAATATTTGTAAGGTAAAATAACTGTTACAGTCCATTTTTCTAAATAATCTGAGATAACGAACTTGAATTGATTAGCCTAAATTCAGCCTCTGTATTCCCCATTGAGAAATCCACAGTAAACACCAAAATAAAATACAGTAACCAAAAAAAAGTTTTTTTAAATTGCAAATTGATCCAAAGTTGTCAATGGCTAAAGATATTTAATAATTATCAATGGGTAAAATTAAAGAATATTGTTGTCTTCTCTGCATTTAAAACTAAAAAAACCTGCAAATATACAAACAACTCCTAAGAACTGGAAGTGCTATTCAACTAATGAATAATGATTACTCACAAACAAATTGTAATTTGGCTTTTAAAGCTTCCTGCTTTCTCAGATGGTTTCTTTGAACTGTTGAAATGTACTCTTTCTACAGCACTCTTTCTAAATCCTAGAGAAATATATACATGAATAATTATTGAGTACACATTCACTATCTTTTTCCATGTGAAATAAGCAGTGCCAACTTTTATTCCATGTTTCTCTCAACTTTAGTTGGAATTTGCTCAATAGAAATATCTGGTGCAATTGGATGACCTTTAGGTTACTTTTATACAAATAGTTCTAGAGATTAAACTAATGTAGTCTTTATGCTCACCAAGATTTTACCTTCTCTTTAGTCTTCTAAGAGTTCTGTTGCTTTTCATATACCTTTATGCTAGGAATCAAAAAGGTTTGGATTCCTTTTTCAATAGACCAAACCATCTAAAATAGGTAGGGTTTTAGCCTAAAGTAAAATTTTCAACTAAACTTGTATAATTTAAAGCAAGCAATTCCTGAGTTAACGGTATTTTACAACTTCAACACAGTAACTGTTTTCAAATCAAATTCATAATCAACTAATTCTATATGCTTACTTAAATTTCCTGATTCAGATGTTGTTTGAGAATGTTTGCATGTGTGAATAAACTGGTTGCTCATTGTACTGATGCCATTTAATTATAATTTGCTGTTTCAGAAGCTGTGCGTACTATCCATAAAAATCCAGCAGAAAAGAACAGCATTTTCTAATAGTATTCCAATCAAGGGAACAAAGCAATAGTATTTTGTAGAAGCAGGGATATTGCTGCATTTTGTGAGCAGTAGTACCCCTGTGAAATTAGTCTTAATTATAAGATACATTTTTTTGTTATATAGAGAAACGAATTTCATAGAAATTGAGTGAATAATAAAGATCTCTTTTACCTTTTTCTTTGTATTACACAAAGAAAGTAGTGAGTTCTCACTACCCACAGAATGACAGAATGAATCATAGAATCATCTGCAGTTGAAAGGGACATCTATTCCAATCCCCCTGCCAAAGCAGGGCCACCTAGAGCAGGTTGCACGGGAATATGTCCAGGCGGGTTTTGAATGTCTCCAGAGAAGGAGACTCCACAACGTCTCTGGACAGACTGTTCCAGTGCTCTGCCACCTTCAAAATAATAAGTTCCTCCTCATGTTTAGATGGAACTTCTTATGTTCAAGTTCGTGCCCATTACCTCTTGTCCTGCCACTGGGCATCACTGAAAAAAGAATGGCGCCATCCTACTGTCACCCCCCCTTTAAGTATTCATAGGTATGAATTAGATACCCCCCACAGTCTTCTCTTTCTTCTCTTCTCTGTACTAAAAAGACCCAAGTCCCCCAGCATCTCCTTGTAAGAGAGATGCTCCAGGCCCCTAATCATCTTTGTAGCCCTTTTCTGTACCCTCTCCAGCAGTTGACTGTCCTTCTTCAACTGGGGAGCCCAGAACAGGACACAGTACTCCAGATGGGGCCTCACCAAGGCATTGTAGATGGGGAGAATTACCTCTCTTCACCTGCTGGCCACACTCTTTTTGATGCACCCCAGGATGCCATTGGCTTTCTAGGCCATAAGGGCACATTGCTGTCTCATGGTCATCCTCTTGCCCAACAGAACATTACTCACTAATTTCCATTAATCACTGAGGGGAAAACCAGTGTCAGCACTACCAATTTTGTCAGTAACTCAGAAAAATGGAAGGACAAATTTAAAGGTTATACTTCTGCAGAAAAATTCACAAGTCGTCACTTGTAAAAGCCTCCAATTTAGTTTGAAAATTTATACTTAACTACATTTTTTAGAGAAACCCACTGTTCCCTTTCAGATTCCTCTTGTTGTTATTAGAAAAAAAAATCCACACTAAAGAATCAAACCTAGAGAGTACGTATGCAACTATGCTTTGTCTGGAGCTAAAAATCTAGCACAAGTTCCGCTGATTAAAAAGACAATCATTACAGAGGTATATCCAGGGGACAGAGTTCAAACATTATGTTTTCCTTTCAGTGACATAAATTTCATACCTAATTCACTAAGTTATACAACCTGTACTCCAGATACATCAGTGAGCATTTTTTTATTTTTTATTAAAAAGAATTTCTGTGGATTTGCTGTGTCTAATGATTGAGCAAAAAACTCTCTTGTTTTGATTCATAAGCCAAAGGGCTAGTAACAGCAGTTATGGACTAAGTGACAGAATAGTTTAATTATACAAAGTTATTCTCTTTTTTCACTTGACAGCTATTTTTCTTATATATGACCACTCATCTAGCATAGATGAAACACCCCTCTAATTACTTGGTTTAGATCTAACATTACATTTTTGTTCAACGGCAGATAGTGACAGCTCAACTGTCATTTTGTGATCTACACTAGCTCCCTGCTGTTATATCACAGAACTGATCATGCATCTGTACGGAAGAGAGGAGGGGGTTAGCAGCTGTTATATATTTATCAAAAATTTTTACATTCTAATATTTCTAATAATTTACCTTCCTTTGATAACTCTTATTTTTTTTCTTTTAATGGGCTATACAAATATGTTCTGGTTTGAACTACTTGCCAAACTGTTTTTAGATAATAATTACCACCTTGTCAAATTTTATTTACTTCCACAAACCATGTTGCCATGGTTCTTTTACAGAATGTTACTTCTTATGCTACCAGTTGTTATGAAAGCATATTCTAAAAATTGGTCCTAGTATGATCCAAGTATCAGCCATGTATAACAATATTCAGATTACAGTTTACCTTAGGATTTATGAAAATTAATATACCGCAGTTATGAAAAGGGTGTCACTGCTTTCAACTGCCAAGTTACATAATTACAAAATATTCTTAACTATATGCTTTTTTCTTTTAATTAAATAAATAATGTAAAATGTAAAGTAAACACTGACACATAATTTAAATTCAACATTGGATTCACATTTAACATTGGTTGCATTTGTAATAAGCTCCCTATATTATATACATAATATTATAAAATGTTTGATATATTGTATAATATGTGTAATAATTATAAAATGTGCTTACTGCTTTATATTATACTTTCTTATTGACGAAATGCAGTTCCCACAAAACCCAAATTCCTGTTAGAAGAAACATGACACAGTCTTTTTGGACAGGAAGTTTTATACAGATTTGGGTGCTATGATCTTTCTATATTAGGATGTCGTGAGACACAAAAGGAATAGACATGCAGAGCAAACCAGTTGGTGATGAGGACCCAGCATCCACACAGTATGAGTGCCTATGAATGTTTTGTTTGTGAGTAGTTCTGTTACATTCCCATGAACTTAAACACGCATTAGTGGTTGAAGAAATTAGGTGAGCATCTGGAAAATATTCTTGAGTTAAGTTACACCCAGAAGAGATGCATTTCATTCACTCCAAGACTTCTGTGTGGTATAAGTGAAAGTTCAATAAGTGAGGATGATGAGAAATCACATCTGAAAAACATGCTGTTGCTGTGAACTGAAACGCTAACATAGATGCATGTTTCCATGTGGGTTCCCTTCAAGTAATTAAATAAAAGAGGTGGAGGTGCCAGGGAAGAGGAATGTTGTTGAGAAAGTTAATATATCTTTTGTACAATCTCTTATTGTTGTGGCTCTCTGTAAAACAGTTAAAGATTTAAAACAGAATGACATCTCCCACAGGTGGCTTCTAGCTTCATCCCCAAAGCATGGTTCCCAAGTGCTAAAGATCTGCCATGATTTCTGACGGGAACCATTTCCTGAGCCAATATATCCTATGAGAAGAAAAACATTGTTGAGTCAGCTATTTCTGAGCTACAGCTTATAAATCCATTGGAACGCAAAATGATTTTTGGAGCTCAGTGAGAAGAGTCTGAGGAGCAGACCCAGCAGTAGGACTAGTAGGAATCCAACACTGCTATCCATCCTTCCTTCTCATTCTACCATATAAAGAAAAGAGTAGGATTTTGGAAAAGGAAAAGAATGTCCAAAGGATGGCTCCTCCTCACTTTTTACAGTAGGCTATAGTGTGCTTGTGCTAAGGTCAATCCATTTCCAAACTGATCTGTTCCAGATATGCTTTCTGACTTGCATTTCCAGATATGCTTTCTGACTTGCATTTCCAGATCTAGTCCCACACTCAGGGTACTAAACTTCACAGAAAGAAGACCAAACCAGAAGCAATATATGAACAATGCCATTTTAAATATTTTGAGAAATATTTACTGGTTTAGATATCTTTCCCCGACATGAACACATGCTGACATGTAGAATCAATTAATGAGACTTTTCTCCCTTCCCAGAATCTCTTACTGGAAGAGGCAGTCCCCTAGTACTTGTATCACATATATTTATTTGCAAAAATGTTCCTGAAGCAAAATAACATATTCATAGAACCTGTTACTAGCATCCATTATTAAAGTCAGTATTTCTTAGCTACTTACAACTCATGCAGAAAGTAGGACATCTAGATGATAAAGCAAATATCCAGTTACAGAAGAGAAGAAAAATATTAGCTCTGAAAGTAAAAACCTTACAAATTATAATTCAAAGATAAATACAATTAAAAATCTTAGGAGAATAAAACCAGTATCAATTGAGCAAATGTACTAAACAGCTATTTTATCTTTACCTACTGTAGTGATTCAGCACATACAACTTATTCAAAATGATGCAATCATTCTTCTAAAATGACAAACATTTAATTTTTGAGAGTGAAAGTATGTATTTATCTAGTAATACAGATATGATTAAATACATTCTAATGATTAATGAAATCTAAATGACAAAAATAATTTCACATGCATAAGGAAGGACAGTACCAAAAGAGACTTATTCAGTTGTGGACTGTACAGAAAGTGCTTGAAACTTTCATAGAATTCAACCTTATCTGAAATGCAAAATTAGAAGCAGATGTCAGCAGCATCAAAATGTAATTATTCAAATAGGATAAAGAAGACACTTTTTTTCAAGCATTCATTTTAGTTCATATCACTGCGCTTAAATGAGGTCTTATTAAGTATTGAATTTTATTATTCAAAAAGTGATTGTGTGGTCACTTAATAAAATTGATTAATCCTCTGTGATAGCAGCCAGACCAACAATAAAAGTTATGATTTTCCTCTAACGCAGTAGAACAAAATTAAACATTTAGAGTAATCTTACCAGAGCTCTGCATTTCACATCTATCTTTTTTTCTGGTGCTGCAGGTATGCTGTTAATCTGTAAGGAGAACCACACTTTGCAATTTGAAGAGCTTTCTCCTGCATTAAAAAGAAAAAAATGCCTTACAAATCATCTCATGAGGTGATCAATCGTTGCAATGTTCAAATCAATGAGAAATTCTGACTTTTAATAAAAATGGCAGTCATTCATATTGAGACAAAGCAAATCATGAACTGATTTAATTGCTGTCAACCAATTGCATTATCAAATCCCTTCTTATCTGGATTCAAAACAGTAACAAAATTCATACACAAATGGAATGGAAATAGCACTTTGGAGAATTAGTTTCACAGACTATCAAATTGTTTCAGAATGTTAAACATCATTGATTCATAACTGTTTTTCTTCAACAAAGACGAAGCTAAAAAGTATTCTGAATCTTTTTTTTATTAAAAGCTTATCCACCATAGATTTAAAACTCCATGTTATCTATTAAACAGATCATAATTTTCAGTTACATAGAATCCATCCTCAAATATATGTGTGAACATACATTCACTTATACTGCAATGAATTTTTCATCAGGTTTTCAGACAGGATGCCCTGGATTATTGTCATAACAAACAAGTTTGCATTAAAGAGACCGAGAATGCTCAATAATGATAAATATATAAATCAAAACATTTGTGCATCAGTATTATCCTATTACATCAGATTCATTATCAATCTTATCCCATATTCCATGACTAGCTAAAGTTTGGCCAGAAAAAACATGCAATGTTGTAAACCCACATTTTATTATGTGATAAATTAGCGAAAAATTCAGAAGATTTGATTGCTTTCAGTATTTTGTATTATCTAGTCCAAAAAGGAGATGGGAAATTCTAACAATATGTACAAAAGCTTAAATGTATCAGAGAATCCCTTATCATGCACATGCACATGCTTGTGAAATTAAAAGGATAAATTTGAAATTCTGCTGATGTTAATGATTATGAAACCCTTAAATAACTGGGATTTGCATTACTGTTACAATTAGAAACTGGGAAATTTTTACTACCAGTAACCATGGGAAGCATGGGCAAGCAGATCTTTGAACTGAAAGCAGTCCACATCAGATTGACAGTATTTTTATAATTTTACATTATATCAAGCAAAATCAAATCAACATTATTTCATATAATAAGACCTTTGCTATACCACAGAACTTAAATTCTGTTCAGTTACATAGTATTGTTATGCATCTTCAGTCAAGCAATCTGTGTTTTGCTGAAGCATATCTTCCTTTTCAATTTGAAGATATCTACTAGCAGTTTGTTCTGGGGGTTAACTACTGACATTAGAAGACATTTAAATATGAGTCTAATATCTGATTTCCATTAGATTTGCTTCAATGTCTGGCCAAAAGATCCTATAATGACTTTCTCTGATTTAAGAGATTCAGCATTAAGGATCAAGCATTTTCCTGTATTTAGAAGATAGTCATGAATGTTAATAAAACTGACTCTTCAGTCTTGTTCAGGTAGGTGAAAAAGGCTGAGCCCAAAGGCTCTCATCATAAGTCCTGTTCTCCACAACACAAATATGTCATGTGGCAATCTTTTTGCAAGTATAAATGGTTGTTCAGCACCTTTTTAAAATGCATACACTAGAACTTCTTGCAGTATTCCTCTTTGTCAGTATATTGTATGAGATGAAAATAACCATTATTCCTTCTGATCACACTTCCCTGAATTATATACTCGCGAGCTACATTAGCAGTTTCTGGTTTACCACAGCATTTGTCTTGGGAGCTCCAACTGTTTTCTTTTTCCACTGTGACCCCAGCTCTTCTTAGAGCCACTGCTTTCCTTGTTGCAGTTTCTCATTCTGCATATATGACTTCATTTCTAAACCCTATTTCCAATAAGGCTGTGTCTAACTGTTCTTAATTACATTACTTTTTTTTAAATCTTCATGAAGTACAAACTGTATTAACTTATTCATTCTTTTGTTCAGGCTAGTTTGATATACATATAATTTACTGTTTTTTAATACCAGCAGAATATTACAGTCTTCAAGTATGGAATACTCTCAGTATCTCAAGCTCTATAAAAATTAACATCATTGAGGTAAAAACATCTTCTGAATGTCCTTAAAGGATGCTGGAAAGCACATGATCCTGAGTTTAACCAATTTTAAAAAGTGGGAAGAAATAGCATACAGAAAAACTTAGTGAGGCACTGGAACAGGTGGCCCAGAGAAGCTGTAGATGCTCCATACCTGGAAGTGTTCAAGACCAGGCTGGAAGGGGCTTTGAGCAACCTGCTCTAGTGGGAGGTGTCCCTGCCCACGGCAGGGGGTTGGAACTGGATGATCTTTAAGGTCCTTTCCAACTCTAACCCTTCTACAACTTCTGCAAGAAAGAAAGATCACCTTACACCAAAAAAGAACACATCCCCTGGAACCTGAAATAAAAATTGTCAGTTAAAGACCAAAAGAAAATCAAAAGGCGCCCATAGCTTGGGACATCACATTCTAAAAGAATGCTGTCAAACTGTAGGAAAAGGTACAACAGAAGTCTGTAAAATTCAGGAAGGAAACAGCAAAGGAAAATGTCCACAGTAAAGTTCCATTTAAATGATATGTGATTAAAGGGCAGCACAAAGGCATTTATTAAAATAAAGTAATAAATTCACAAGTTAATATTCTGTACTATTAAGGAAAATAGGAAAGAGTATAAACTGTTAACTGCTAACAATACTGCCTCCCTGTCCCCAGACCTCCAAAAACACCCATTTAAAAAAAAAAAAAAAACCACAACAAAACCAAACAAAAACAAACAAACAAAAAACCACTCAAACTAACCAAACAAAACAAAAACCAAAACCTGAAAAACAAACAAAAAGAACACCAATCCTTGAGTGACAACTTGCTAAAGACTTAAAAAAGCAGTAATAAAATCTTTTCAGACACATCTGAAGCTGGTAGCCTGCCAAACTCTGAAGGGCTGACCGATGATCAGGGTGGAAAAGGAATGCCTAAGTAAGATAAGGCTGTAGCAGAAAATGTAAATTAATTCTTTGCAGTAGCATTTGCTATAGTGGAGTTTGGGGGCTTCCTCCACCTACCTTGGAGCTTGTTTTCAGGGGAATGGTCAGAGGAACTTTCCTAAATTAAGGTTTCAGCAGGAATGGTTTTGGTGCAGACTGATAAAGAGGAAAATAGCAAATCATCTGGGCATGAGAGCTTCTGCCCAACAATTCAAAAGGAACTTATGTATGAAAGTGTGGTGGTGCAAACCAGTATGTGACCTGTTGCTTAAGTCAACTTCATGTACAAAGAAATGTAAAGGCAGAGAATGTGCTGCCAATTTTTAGACAGGTCTCTGGGATCAGGTGAGAAATTACAGATATGAGTTTCCTTATGTTTTCCAAAGAAAATTATTAAGAATCAAAATATGGGAGAGAAGCCGTAAACATAAAACTAGATTAATTCTTTGACAAAGTCAGCAGCTGTGTGAATAAGGGAGGTCTGGTTCACATAGAACCCTGTTTTTCCGAAACTCTGAGATCCCTGTCCAAAGACTTCTAAGGAAACTAAGTTGCAGAAGAGGGAAAGTTAAAATACAGAAATCAAAGAACAAGAAGAAACGTCTAGTTTTCAAAATAAAGAGAGATAAATAATGAATTGAAAAGTCTTGCTTTTGGTCTGAAAAGTCCTGAGCCACTTTTTCCCTGTCTTTAACACACTGAACGACTGGAACTGTATCTCCAGAGTGCTAGGAGTGTTTTTATTTTTTCCCTAATGCACAATCACTAAATGTGGAACTTCTTTGTTACTTGTCATTACAACGCTATACTTTCCAGCAATTAATGCATACTTTTTTCCATATAGACTTAGAGCCTCCTTCATTGTCTGTGATCACAGATTTTTCCCCTGTATTCTTAACTTTCCTAAATCACTTTTCTGTACTTCATAACTGCAGTAATGTAGAAGTTATAATCTACTTGCCTTTTCTCTTCTTGCTTTTACATATAAATTCATTCATACTGTTCACACAAATTGCTTAAAAGTACTCTAATTCCTGACGTGTTTCAAAGGCAAACCTTTGAGGTCAAGTTGCTTTCTTTTTAGTTTTGATGTCAAGAGTTTTGAGCTATTAAAACCTTTAATTTTTTTATTTTTTTTTTTGCTAAGGAACTCTTTATCTCTTTTCGTACTTTTAATGCACTTGAATGTTTAGATTTATTTCTCTATACATTTTCTTCAATTTTGGAAAATGAAGCACTTTTTCTGGAGACCCTAGATAACACAGTCCATAGATTACCTTTCTGGAAAACCAGTACCATGTTTGTGAGGGAATATCTTGTATGCAATTTTAAATTATATTGCATATATCTAGATACTTGTGATCATAATATTATAATTTGTATAACACCTTCAACTGACACTTCCCTAAAAATTGTCAAATACCTTAAGTGAAACACTTTCCTTAACACATGTAAAGGACCTGGCAATTCTCTGCTGAAGGAGCACCTTGCCATTTATTTGTGCAGGTGAACTCTGCAAAAAACACATTCCTACAAGTATTGGTTAGTATTAAGCCTTGAAGTTTTACAAACTGACGTTCTGTCAACTTTTACTCAGTGAAAACGTAGTTGAATGGTTGCTATGCTAGCCACTTGCACTGTTAAAAACATAAAACCTAGGGCTTTGCCCCAGCTTAGTTGTAAACCTGATAACAAATAGTGACTTTTATAGACAAGTCCCACCTCGGGTCTTTATCCATTTAAGGCACTTGAATGAGCTAGCTTAAAGTCAATTTACTTCAAGTATCCTCATTCTCAAGTAATTATAACCTAATTTTACTTCTTTTACTTTAAGTACTTATTTTTCCTTCTTTACTTCTCCTCTACCCACAAGACAGAACCTAGCTCTTATCCTCAGGAATACTCTGAAGTCAGTTCCTAAGTTAAAAAAAATCTACTAAAGCTTTAGCTCCCCGAGAAAAACACAGCAATTGCTCTTGACCTTTCCTTTAGTTGTTATCTCAGCATTTCTGTTTCAAACCTGAAGAACCTACCTGGCTGAAAATAGTTCTGGTATTAGAATTTAATTTGGTAACATAAAGCCAAAGGTAAGGACAGGAGGGTTGGGGATTTCTTTTGCTGTTTTTTTTGTAAGGTTGCTTTAAAGAGTTTTACTTTACCAGATAATAGCTGGGAAAACAAGGCTAAAACATCAAAGGCAAATGAATATAATCTCAATACACTCATGCTGAAACAGAGATGGCTCATTCCCAGCTCACAGAAAAAGATTTTATCTGTCTGTTTCTGTTTCCTGCACACATTTGAAAAACAGGCACAAAAAAGTAGACACACTTCTTTTTCTCTCTCCCCAAGAAAATGTTTGTTCTACTACAAAAATATTCCAAGTTGATGACATTATTTTGAGATGATGCCTTTTTCTCCACATAAAATGTCTCAATCCAGACCATGATGTTCTTAGAACTCTATGAACAACTCAAACCAGAGAATACTATTGCAACCACAAATATAAATTTATGCTTACCTATACACCCACTTTTCTAAACTTGCATTGACATTCTTAACGCATTTCAAGTCTCTTCTTAGGGCCTGAGCACTCTACTTAGATGTGTTATGAGACAAGCCTGGTTTGACTTTAGGCCTATATCTCTTTATCATCTCACTCTGGGGCTTTAACGACAAAAATCCTTAGCCTGCTTTAAGCAACCACCAGGTCATGATGTTGTCAGATCTCATAAAAAAAAAAACCCAAGGTTTAGTCAGTACTTTAGAGGGAAATCACCACTAAAAAGGAGTGAGCACTACTCTTCTGAACATAAGAATACATCTGCCTAAATATTTCACTGTCTTCTCTTTTAAACTCTCCCTTGGTCAGCAGGCTTTTACCCTAGCTACTTAGGTTCAAGCATCTATCATTAATGGTTAGGGTAAAACGTCATCTTCCAATGTTAGCAATTGCAAATCAGCACCTTGCATATGTTAACTACTGCAAATTCCCTAATTATTTTGCAATTTTTTTTTCTCTATATGGGAGCATTGGAAGCATAGAAAGCTGTGTACTTTCTATCTCACATAGTTATCCTGAATTTGAGGAAAAAAAAATTCAAACCAAAACCAGACATATTTCTGTATCCATTCCTTAATAACAAGTCAATTTCTTCAACTAATATTTATCTACAGTAACTACATTTGTGAATAAAAAGGTCTGTAGTTAAAACACAAGACTACTAAATTACAATTTACATAAAAATTAAACCTGAGCCTTCAATACATTTTTCAGGTTAAAATTATCACATGTGTCCTCCAAGACTCATTCCAGCTTATATGATATACCAAAATCAGGAGTTTTACTTCCAAGAGAGTTGAACATCCTTTTGTAATCCAGTTGTCCTACTGGTGACTAGTCCTACTTCTCTTTAGTGATGCAAATAAGTTGTTTCTCTTGTGCATGATCTTTTAATTTTGTTGTACAATTTTTAAAATATTATAAAATTCTGCTTAACAAATATGTGTTGTAAGCCATACACCTCTAATCTTACGCTTTATATGATATCCTGAAGAGTTATCAGTTGTGAAATCCCCTTCCTTATACTCACAGGATGCTTTTCTCTACTTGGATGAGAATCAGCCACAAATGGAAATTTCTGTTCTGTCTGTCCCCTTTCCTTGTCCTTTCTCTAAAATTGCTTTTCGTCCGGTGTCTGCTACACCAGCCGTTAAATGTGCTGTCAAGCACCAGAGGTTATATATTGGCTTAAAAATAGAAAAGATTCTTCTCTCCTGTGACTGGGACACAGCTGCCTATCATTCAGGTGAATTACACATCGCTGACAATGAAGAAAGATTTGGCTTGGGCTCCTAGAAGTAGATTTCTAGGGTGTTTTGTTTGGGGAAGGTGGATATGGACACAATGGGGAAATTAGAATTGTACTGCTAAATAAAATAAATTTATTTGACGTATTTTATCCCAATTTTACAGATTTCTCATATTGGCATCAAAAGTATCATTATTAAAAAAAGAAAGCTGAATTAAAGTGATATTTTCAAATTCAACATGTGTTCTTTGTTCAGCATTCTTACCTACTATTTGCATAAAAAAAATTAAATTAGATTCAATTCCAGATTTAAATTAAACATCAACAGCACTCTTAGATGTGTTCTTTAAGTGTATGTTTTTTAGCAACCGCAGGCAAAGGAATAACCCAGCTTGATTTCTTGGTTCTACAAAAAAAATTTTCCGGGCTGATATTTATCTAAATTTTCTCTAAGTAGGAGCATTCTCTCACTTAATCCTGTCCTCATAGTATATGGCTGTATTTTACAGAATGTAAAATATAAATTAAAAAAGACATTTTGTCTAGTTCAGTACAATATGTAAATATGGAATATTTTTCAATATGTAAAGTGCTCACCCTCACTAGCACAGGATAAATCAGAATGGACTAGCTGTTAAGCACATGTGATGATGGATGTTCCTTATTTTTCAAATTTGACTGGACTTAGCTAAGAATGACACTAATAAGATCTACCATTTCTGTAAACTTTTCTTGATAATTTAAGTTTCTCTACCATGTTGAATTCATTAAATTTTTTTAGTATTATTTTTAAACAGATTTATAATGGATTACTTCAGACTCACTTACCATAAACCTCAAAGTTTATTCCACATACAAAACTAGTTACAATCATCTGTCCAAAGACGTATAAGACCTATACAATAAGGTATTGGACATTTCTTTTAACAGTGACTCTAGATAAATCTATTTGGTTCATATGTTCCAGGTAAAAATAACAATTTTTCTGTAAAAGTAGACCCAGCAGTCCACTGAAAATTATATATAAATTAACTCCCATCTTCACTGGCTTTAGATATCTCTCTCTGCAGTTTCCCAGTGTAGAAAATCTGCACCTAATTCCTGGAGAAAACTGTAAAACACTAACACATTAAGAAAATGTGGCAATCCTATAATGTTACAAGTTCAAATTGATGCAACAAGGCAGCCAGTAACATCCCTTTTTACTATGTGAGAAATAGCTTATCCTTGGAAGGACAATGCTCCTACACTTTCTTCTTCCAAGTCACCTTTAGGTTTGAGCACATGAGTTTTCTCACTTAAGGGTTATACTTTCTAAATAAATGTAATCAATATGTATATCAATCAATATGTATAGCTTTGAAAAATGTTTTTGCATTACGTGTCAAGATGAACATTGCTCTTAGCTGCCATTTTATGCACATGAACATATTTGAGTAACCTTAACATTCCAATGAGTATTCATTTAAAGTATCCCATACAACATATCTTGAAAAAAATTTCAATATTCCTCAGACATTAATCTTGTTTTTAAATATGATATTATAATATGCCCAAAGCAACTTTCACAAATTTAGAGTGTGCCTTACGTTTTGTACCAAACTGAGGTCACAGAGGGGGACAGTACTAAAGTGACATTGAGGCTGGAAGATTGCTTCAGTTTGCCCACCTAAATTGTACCCGATCTACGAAAGAGGTGTGCTTAAACACGCAGCTATTTAAAATGAAATCATGGTGCTTACATGTGTAAAAATGTACTTAATATTTAATTAATTCAAATTTTTCCAATTAATATAATACATATAAGAAGGATTAGTCAAGAAAGGCATTCTACAAGAGGGAAACTACAAGCTAGAGTAGGGTTCCTTTGCTTTAGAATTTGTTCTAAACCAGGTAATGACTATCTCCAAAGCGTTTTGTCACTTGGGAAAATTTGGAAACCAAAATGAGAATGTAACACCAAACCCACATTTTAGCCCTTGGAATTAGCTGCGATCACCAGGAAACAAAGCTCTGCAAAAGTGTCTGATCCCTTTGAAGTCAGAATCCCAGAACAGAACCTCTCTCTTTTTTTTTTTTTTTTTTTTTATGCCATCAAAGAAATCTTCTCAAATGAAGACCACAACAGTTGAAACACAGATACCACTAGCCCATGAATGATATGCCTTTCCCCCAAAACTGTAAGGAGAAGATAGAATTTTAACACAACAGACAGCTTCTTTCAAAGAAATGGATGACTAATGCTGTTGGCATCTTCCATTTTTGAAATTCAGTCTTCCACTCTATTAATATCACCACAGCATGATGCCGTAACACCATTTCTCAGTTAGACACCTTTACTCCATAAAGACACTTTCTCATCTCCATCTACCAGGTATCAGCTTCCAAAAAATCATCCAGCAGATCAGCTATGTCCATGGGATTTGAAAAAAAAAAAAATAAGAAAATATCTTTTTAACTCAGAATATTCTTGATGACTTCCATAAATTCTCAATACCCAAAATATCATGATGTCGCAGCTCTCCCTTCTCCCTTGCAGTCAAGTGCTAAATGTAAATATGGCAAATACAGTTATTGTCCTTCTACAGGGACTTTTTCAGTCTGTTTGGATTGTGTTCTGCACTTATTCAGGGTATGTACCTCCAATGAAATTTAATGTATCTTGCTATCACCTATCTATTGGTGACAGACAGACCTATCTGCTGGTATACATTGGGGCAGAATTCGGGGTGTCATCTGCTTTACATGTTAAACTCTTTTTCTGAGGAAATCGTGGCATAGGGAGTAAACTCAGATCATATGCCAGAATGCCATTCAGACACCAAGCACTTCTGACACTAATAAATATAGATGTAACCAAGAGATCAAAAATTGGCAGTAAGAAGGCAATATATTTTGCATTAGACTCCATCTTACCTCACCTTTTTAAGCTCTGCCGGCAGCAAAGAATCACAGAATGGTTTGAGTTGGAAGGGACCTTAAAGATCATCCAGTTCCAACCCCCCTGCCATGGGCAGGGACACCTCCCACTAGAGCAGGT
>JAOTQQ010000001.1:118969295-118996974 GCA_026546715.1 Gallinago undulata | reverse complement strand
CCCTGCCATGGGCAGGGACACCTCCCACTAGAGCAGGTTGCTCAAAGCCCCATCCAGCCTGACCTTGAACACCTCCAAGGGATAGAGCATCTACAACTTCTCTGGGCAGCTTGTGCCAGTGTCTCACCACCCTCACCCTGCAGAATTTATTCCTGATATCCAATCTAAATCTCCCCCATTTCAGTTTAAAACCATTACCCCTCATCCTATCACTATACTCCCTCATAAGAGTTCCTCCCCATCTCTCCTGTTTGTCTCATTTAGGTATGAGAAGGCTGCTATAAGGTCTCCCTGGAGCCTTCTCTTCTCCAGGCTGAACAACCCCAGCTCATTCAGCCTGCCTTCATAGGAGAGGTGCTTTAGCCCTCTGATCATCTTCATGGCCCTCCACTGGACGCATTCCAACAGGTCCATGACGTATGTAAACATAACGTGTGCAAAGCTTGTGAAAATTCCAAACATTGGACAGGATTCAGCATGTTTTAGCAACACAAGAGTCGAGAACTCACTGGATTTTAAGGCCAGGGGGAGAGGGGTATTCTACCATATTAAAAGTTGGAGGAATATATTTTGGAGGAATAAATTCAAAGGAATGTCACAAACCTTACCAAAGTAGGCCCACAAAGTCAATTACATTTCTTGACCCTGCCTTCTTTAGTAAGAGTATTTAGACACACACTGAAAAGAGCCCAGACTTGCATCATACACCTCTGAATACTAGCTGAAGAGGTCGGATTAAATGGACACTTAGGAGATGAAACAATGTACTACACAAGGAATCTGTCACGTATGAGCCACTGAAAATAAACAGAGCACCTTTGGTGAGCATCGGCAAGTTCAAGTAGGGTGGTCTGTATATTTGGGAGAGGCCTGCACCTCACACACATTTGTAGTACATGGCTTTCTCAAAACTCTGCCCTTATATTGTTATTTCGTCTTTTATTGCCTGGGTCTATTATACTTAGTCCAGAATATTAACATCTCAACTGGTAACTCAAATTCAGATTGTCATCACAAGCAGAATCTTTGTGGTAATTTATGGGAATATGAAACTTTATATATACCATATAATGGTTTTTGAAGTTTGAAGAGCAAGCAAGAGGAACTGGAACTTTTCACTGATTACAATAAATCTGATATAATTAGAGATTATATGGTGAAGTGATTTGGTTGCTTAGAATACTAACACACTTGTAAAATACTGTTTAACTTCTAATGTGAAGATAAATTATACTTGCTTTAAGAATGATATTTGATTATTATAATTACCTTAGTTCAAAGACCAGGCAGAGAAAGAAGCTGAGGCTAAGTAGAGGAGGTACTTAGGATAATCTAGTCTAAGAGTAGAATAAACACATAATTCCAAAAGGGAGAGAGACAAGAACAACTCCGGGTACTTGAGAAGAAAAGTAAAAAAAAACCCCACAAAGTAGCTAATTATTATGCAATGATGAAAAGGCTTGTGACAACACAGAAAAACTAGTTTAAAGTTCAGAAAGCAACTACTGCTAAATAAATATTTTTCTTTTTGTTTCCTTTTTCTTCAGAAAGATTTTAAAAGAAAGACCATGATTACTATCTTCATGGGCACAAAAGATTGCTACTGACAGTGATCTCCCTGTTCCTGATGTAAAGAGTAACAAACAGTGGGCTTTAGTACATATGAAAAATATCATGAAAACTTTACAGTGGTAAGGGTAGAGAAGAAACAGGATTATAGATTACCTAGGTCATGCAGTCCTCATTAGTAAATAGCTTTAAATAACATCCTAGAAGAATGGATGTCAGAATCAATAAAGGAACTAGTTGTATCTACCAGGTTATAGCTAACTAACACACTTTCATGTTCCAACAAATGCCTCAATGTACCCTCATTCACAGTCATAATCTTCAGCTCACATGAAATTAGAATTTTTATGGTAAAAATATTAAATTAACCAAAAGCATTTCATCACCCCTAATCTAGTCTTTCTCTAATATTTCATAGAAACACAGTCAGGCAAATGCAAAGGCATTAAATCTGAGAAGTGTCTATTTATTTTCTTTTTCAGCATAACCCTTTTACTTTAAAGGGAACCTTTTAATCAAGTGCATTAGGATTTGGATTACTTTCAATTCCAAGCTCTGCCACAGAGAAAGCATTTGATCTCATTCTCCTAAGGCAAGGCAAAAGGCAACATAAAACACCACCACAAACACACACCAGGAAAAAAATAAAATAAAAAAAAAAGTAGCATTATTCTGGGATAAAAACTGTGTGTTCCCTGAAGAGGATATTATTATTTCTGATCTCATTAACATGTTTCTCTTGAGCATTTATGTCATTTTAGGAAAACTTCCTTAGTTATTTTATGAAAATTATGTTTATTTCTTTATACATCTATAAAATACAAAATTAGCTCTTTGAAATAGAATCCTGACCACAATGATAAAGTGGGCAGATTTTCATTAGATTTCAGCAAAACCCATTGCACAACTGTGTGAGCAATTTATGTTTTCAATAAAATAAGAAATGGTGAATTCAAATTCCATTAATCTTCAAGTAGAAGAGCTTTATGGTAATGTACTTCTACACTAAATAAAACCAACTCTTCATTAATTTCATGGAAATTGACTGCCAAATTTACAGGTGCTGAACTTTATCAGGTTGTTCTTACTATTTAGCAATATAATGGTGGACAAAGAAGGTGCAGATAACTGATAAATGCACAGAATTTAGTGAAAGGAATACTCTCATTCTTTCTAATGTTCAACAATAATTAGTATATACATCACATACACTATGAAAGAAGAAGCATTCTTCCTAAATAACATGTTTACTTTAATACCTTACTAGGAATGCTAATCATGTTTTTATAATTCATTCTAATCGTCAAAACCACAGAAGTCTTTGTAAACCCCTTCAAACCCAGGAATTACTGTGATTGTCCTTACCAGACTGCAACTTTTCTATAAGGTTTCTTATTATTAGGGGCTATATTTTTCAACATGCATGAAATCTGAGTCTGAAATAACATGGACATAAGGGATCATGAGGCATTGCCAATTGAAAATGATTGGACAGCAATTTACATGTGCACATTTCCCATGTTTCATACACACTATGCACATTTCTGAAATAAATTCAAAGTTTGATCTTGCAAGGTTCTGTGTCCTGCACGTTCTCTAGTACTGCATATATCCACAACAATGACATACAAAACATTTATGCCAGATGCTTTTCTTTAGCTGTATATGTAAAACGTCTACTATGCAAAAAGCATGGCTTACTGCAATTACAATGTGACTAGTATAGAAAGCCTAGGCAAAAAGTATGATGTTTTAAAATACACAATGCAATACTAATTGCCATATTCTACAGGAAGTAAACTGATTTGAATGTAATATGATATAATTTTCAAAGAGTAATAATAAAGTTTATGTGTATTTTAGAACAGAGACTCTCAATGCAGCCTACTTCTTCATATTTAGAAAGAAAAAAATATATCTTCCTTAAAAAGAAGCAAGCACGATTCAGAATTATTTGATATGAAAACAAGAAAAAAATCTCCAAATGGTAAAGTTAATGTTTTTCAAAGTTTGTTTTCAAGGACAATTTCCAATTTCCTGTATAAATGCAAACCTTAATTCTGACAAGTGAACATTAATTCAAAAGAAATGGACTTTCACCTGAAAATTCTAAACAGATAGGATATAGGAATCCCTGTAGTACTTGCTGACTTTTTTGCCTGTTCATCTCTTTACCTACCTATGAAAAGGTGACGTTCATTTGCAAGATCCTTGAGAGCAGGTCTACAACACAGCACTTACAAATCATGCTTTTAATAAACGCCACTGTGACACACACGATATTATGAGGAATATAGAAAAATGTTATGTGATCTTTCCATATATTTTTTGGTAGGAAATTGGGCAAACCATCTAAAACAGAAGCATAAGAGTGAGATTCCTCTAGTCTTTGTGGAACAATATAGGTCAAGGGTTCAGTGAAACAAAATTAATATACCTTAGTGCAAAACAGAACAGGAAAAAGAAAGAAACTTTCAGGACAGATACAAAAGCACTTACTCAGGACTCAAAATATCTCTCAAAAAGTGTCACCTGAAAAAGCCTACTGTATTTGCCAAGAGAAAAAACACTTGTGGATGTGTAAGGTTACCATAGACAGTGAAACAAATATTCAGTAAACTGTAATATGAAGTCTGACAGATACTTCAAGGTAAATGAAAAGGATGTGCCAGTTCATTGCAAATCAACTCAAATTTTGCATGTGAAATGAGGTGTGATATCTAACAGACAGATAACGACACCACAAAGTATATTCCAAATTATGTCTTCAGCTCACAGAAAAGCAAAGTGACCGCTAGCCAGATTCATTCTAGTACCTGACATCTCGTTTACCTATCGACTGATTGTTGCTGCATAATCTCTAATATACATGTACAAACAACTTCAATATAAAATCTAACACCTTTTTTGATGCATGCATCCTATGCAAATTAGTGTATAGGTTGAACTCACAATCAGTGGTGTATTTGAAAATGTAAATACTGCAATATTACGTTTTAATTTTTTTTATGCACAAAAGTAGTAAAAACTGGAGATAATAGCACTATTCCAACCCTTTCTGCTAATATTATAATATCACTCAAATTATTTTTTTGCATATTTATACTACTATGATGGTATTAAAGTATATTAAATGAATGATGGCCAGAATTCATATTGTAAATTTAATTTGACACTTCACAATGTTGTTTACATTTTTATCTCCTCTTATGTACAAAAGGCAGGGTTCACAAATTAAAAACACACAGAACCTGGAGTTTTTACAATACCATGAGCAAATGAGATTTAAGACAAAAGTGAATAAGGCGGAAAGTAAAAGGTTATTAATTTAGCCTACTTGTTTCCATTAAAACTCACTGACATTTGCTAATATCTTTGCTTAACTAGTTTTCCAATTCAAAATTGTCCAAGCCGATTGTCTTCCCTGGGTTGCTTCTTTGGAATTTCTAGACAAAGGAATCTAATAACAGCTACTCAAAGAAAACACACAGCATTTTTCTACAGTAACAGTTTTTACATATTTTCCTGAGAAGCTGTAGCCCATCATTTAGAGCAGGGGATGACATTTTTTGAAAGAGTCACCTTATGTAGAGAAACATGTTATTTACTCTCTGAAAATAATAATATTCACAAAATATGAGTGTATTTCTGAAAATGATTTTGTTGTGCATATATATACAAGAGAGGTTTACCAGTGTCTGATGCTTAAACAAGCTGGAAACCAAATCTGCATCTACCATGTCTTAGTCACTCAATTCCTATGTCACCAAGATTTGCACACACTTACAGTAGCAGCTTTGAAAACCTGTAAGAGTTATACTTGACAAATGAAATAAGATGCGTATTCAACCATTAGCATAACTTAACAGTGACACATATAGCTGTTTCAATTTGCTAGAAAAAGTATTCCTCACTTAGTGAGTCACATTAGTAGCTTTCTTTGAAATACTTATACTATTTTGGAGAGAATTAACACAAACACCTCAATTTAAAAAAAAATACATAAATGGATAATCAGCCTTTTAAAGCCTTTCCTCCATAAGAAATAGCATACACAGGTTTTCCGTAGTTCAAAAAAATCTGGCATCCCAGATTACTTTCACTTAGAATAAGGGAAACTGCATGTATTCCAAGAGCACCACAAAATGCAGGAGTCTCCCAGAGAGATGATACAGTTTGCTTTAAATATGATTTCTCGAGGAAGAAGAGATAAAGTCCTTGTATGAGAGATGAATGACATACTAAGTGGCAAAACAACATGTCAGTGCTGAGTAGGTTTTTAAAGAAGAATTTTTATTTGATCGTGAACAAATAGCACCTGGCCTTTTAACTGAATTTAACCTGCAATTTCTTCTGAGAGAGCAAGACTCTGTACCAACCTGCAGTGAACAGCAAGGACCTACAGCAGAGAACTTAGCTTCTTATGGAGTGATGCTAAAGATCAAAGACTTTGGTAGGATACACCTCAAAAAGGCTGCAAGGGCCCCTAAATTCAGGTTAATTCTCACTATGATAATGCCAGTGTCACACAACACCTGAATGTGCTCGTCTGACTGCAATGGTTGAGACTTTTCTGAAAACCGTACCTTCTTGATGTCAGTGATAGTTTTATCCAGTAGCGATCATCAACACAAATCAGTAACATACCCCCTCTGAACCTTTTTTAATCTCTGAAATGTATATTTGAGGGTGAAAGGAGCAGTGACTTGTAAATACCTGAATTTTCTGTAGGAATGCTTAATGAGCTGCATTACAGAAAGATAAACACAGAAAAACCATACCAAAAGAACAAGGATACTTGGTGAGCTTCTTTCTACTAAATCAAAAATATTCCTTTCACAGAGAAAGTTCCACTACAAAATCAGTGCCAAATACCATAAACAGAAATAAAAAATGCCTTGAAAGTGCATCCAAATCTCCCAACTACTCTTCTCACACACACATACTCTCACTCTCTGATGACAACATATAAAACGCCATCTGTCTTTTGCCGCAGTGGGAAACAGTAGTTCCCTAATATTTATAATTTCATTAGTATGTCAAGAACAATTAGGACTCTACTGTGCCCTCAGAGAAAGCAAAGGAAATATTTTGAGAGAGACAGTAGATTCCATAAGAAATAAATCACTGCAATGGACAAGGAATACTTACTGTCTACACAGTAAAAATGTGAGAGTGGTCCTTTGCAGGTAAATTAGGCAAGCCTACCTCACAACTGAATGTATGAGAATGCAGGAATAACCGGTGTCTAGGAAAAATTAAAAGCCAGGATTCTATACAGGCCATTTATTTTGCAGCTGCTATAGAAATAAAAGTTCTCAGCAAATTTCAGCAGCAGGTTACTGAGTGGACAATGGGATATAAATTATGAGAGAAATTAATCCATGAGAAAATGATGAGGTGAACTTAGAGTATTTTACTAACAAAAAACAAGATTCTCAAAATGAGAGTTACCTATCACAAACAGCCTTCAGGAACAACTTGGTTATAACTTCAAAGGCTAACAATGGCAGTAGCACGTGATGCTATGAAAGTCTAGCTATGAATGTATAGTACTACTTGTAATAGAATTATAATAACAAAAACTTATGGGGGAGTCTGATGGTAAAATGAGAAAAAAATATTAGATTGGATGCAGAAATGTGTTTTATCTTCTCTAGTTGGAAACTAATATGCTCCTTGTCATCTTAAGACATAATATTTACTCAATCAAATGTTATTTATATTTCTGAATTGTTTAGTTTTCAGAAACTTGCAACAAATAAATAAATAAATATATAAAAACTTTGCTCTGGATTGGTGAATCTATTTATAAAATATTTTTACTGCTGGATTGTACTACCAGGCTCTGAGAATGTATATGCAAGTCTTTCCTTTGCTTGAGGGACTGAACATACATCTTGAAGGAAATTGTTCTCCCCCTTAAGGAATAGGATATTCTAAGCAATTGCTCTTAGACAATCTTTTTCATGTTACTATCATTTGAAGGTGTCATAATACTTAGACTCATGTCATAAATTCAAGTAATTATGCAAATTGGAAAAAAAAAAAAACCCAAACACTGTAAAAGACTTTAAAAAAATCACATATTTGATTTGAAGTCCATTTCTTATGAACCATCCCAAGTATTAGGCTATAAAGTTTGATTGTTCTCATTTTCTGGCTCAGTGCATACTTTCCCAGGTCATAGCAATTGAATTAGCATGAATAGAGGACACTGATAGGAACCTTCCCCCTCTTCTCACCCCATTATCTTCTGCAGCAGACATGCTCATGTGACTGTGGGGAACTGGTAAATATTACTGTTCTTTTCATGACTATTATGTACTCTATGTGTTTATAATTTATTACTTGCTAAGGGGTAAAATCAGAATTGTTTGTAAGCATGACAAAGTAGGAAAAGCAAAAGGAGGACCTAGATAAAGAGCATCTCAAACACTCAAACCTAACAGCAAGGGCACTTGCTCTAAAGACTACTGCTCTGTTGCTAGCTCACTTACTGTTTTCTTTCAAAAGTGTTATTTTTTATATCACTCTGAATGTATTCTGTCATAGACTAGTAGTAAGGATTTAGACTTGGACCCACCACATCAGACCTATTGCTGAAGGGCAGATTAGAAGGGTAAGAAATTTAAGTGTGGTTCTGCTGCGCTGTTTCAATTCAGCAAGGTGCTAATCACACCTGTCATTTCACAGGTGAACTTGAGAGGGACAAGCAAAAGTTCAGAGTACATCTAGACATGTAACCATGACAAGTACACCCATTATTTCACTCAGATTTTTTTTTCCTAGACTATTCTTATTAAATGGACTACTAATTGACAAAGTTCCATATATATACAAATATTTGAGATATGACAGAATGAATGTGCTTCTCAGTTACATAGTTTCTAGTTTATACAGACTATCAGAACAAGCAAAATGCCTATCACAGATGTTTTTAATTAGGTAAGAGAATTTAATCTGTTTATATGCAAAGGCAATCCTACATGCTATGACATCCAAAAATATAGAGATGTACAGGTTTACAAATGGAGTGGCTTGGGTTTGGTTAGGGCAGATGAAACATTACTAGCCTTCTCAGCACAGCAATATTAAAACACCTGCTGCATGAAGGATGATGTAACTTAAAGTTGACCAGCAGCCTTACACTGTGAGCAATTATAGATTGCTTTTGTTATTAATTTTAAATGGGCTACCAGCTTCGTTCGCACAGATTTTTAATTACACACATACCATGCCCCACAAAATTCCATGTGGGCTATAGGTCCTTGAAGCATTGCTACATCTGAATTGTTTCAAAACATGTTAGTTTATTGGGGGAATAATGCTGTTCTGACTCTCAAAAGCACACAGGAAAACACTTAGCAGACTGCAGTACTGCAGAAGGACACCTACTGAGAAAGCTAACAATAATTGAACATTCTTTTTGACAAAGGAAAAAAAGGATAAAACAGTCTAATCCTTAATGTTCTACACATGCTGAACCATCCCCAAAAGCTTGCATGTACTAGCATAAATATAGCTGCAAATGCTAAAATGCTAGCAAAAAAAGAGCAAGACCTGGTTGGTATTTTACATTTTCAAATATGCATGAGGTTTACACAGGGATTATTTTCTTTGAATATTTCTTCTATATTTTTGTCTTTTTCCTGAAGAGAGAGAATCAATTAAAACAAACTAATCTGAAGGTGGAGCACAATATGCTTGAACATACAGTGCACAGATTAAACTGAAAAATAGCTTAACTACCCAATCAAAATTTATGAGGTAGATAACTCAAAATGATTTTTAAGAATATTCCTGTTAGAAAGAGAGTCATTCCAGAAATAATGTGCTTTGAGATATACCAATTATTAATCATATTACTGCATTAAAACTGAATAAAACCTAACATTTAGCATTGTATATTCAGTTCTCATAATCTTTTAAAAAATTATCATGAATAAATGCAGTCTGGTTTTAAACTATAGCCATCCTGAGTACTGTTTTCATCTTAATCACCTTTAAAAGTTGCCAGAACAAAGAAATTATTTCATTTTCTTCCTTATGTGAATACCTCAGTGTGCTAACACAGATGTTCAGCTCTCAGGGATTGATTTCAAGCCTGAAAGACTGGGAGGACCACATATGCAAGTAACGTTACCTTTCAAAGGCATCGGTGCCTCAATGAACCCACTCCCAAGCCATTGTTTTTAAAGACAACACGAAAGACACTTAACTGTCAGAGGAATATAATGAGAAATACAACGATAAATTAGACTAGAAAATGTGAACTGTCATTGAAGGTCTGGTTGAAGGATAAATTAGATTTCAAAAGATAATTAAAACAGGCTTTGCCAAAATGAATGCCTGGTCTAACCACTTTGACTATGGGGTTTTTTTTTATCATGGCCTATTCACAAGTAGTGTATCTTCTTGATGTTATGCCTTTCAGGAACAAAGAAATTCAAAAACTTGGCAATGGCATAAAAATGTAAATGCATTCCATAAGAAGAGCACAATGGGAAGTATAATCTTTTGATAAAGGCACCGCTTAGGGCAGTCAGAATAAGACAACAGCACAGACAAAATTCCCTTGTGTTGTGCAAACAAACATTCTGTGTCTGTAGCGCTCAGCTCTGTGAGACATCACCTCTGGCAGGAACATTAAAAGCTGTCGCTTAAGTGCTGAGGCTCACTGCTGCAGAGAGAGAGTAAGGGATTCTGGAAGAGGAGGGGGGAATTTGCAGTTGCAGTGTGTCCTGGTTTCAGGAAGTCTTAGTCATCGCAGCAACTGCACCAACTTCACGCTCTCGACTCTACTTTATAGGGGAGCTGTTGGATCAAGTCCCTGAGGGCGGCTGAGCTGGTCTAACAGAAGCTGATCCAAACACTCTCCTTGCTGCCCACGTACTACACAGTGAAGAGCACAACACAGGGGCAGTTCAGTTTAAGAAGTCACCATGGAATCCATTGCAGAGCAGAAAAATTTCCTCTATGTTGAGAGAAAATTTTGGCAAGTGTAGGAGGCTTCATAGCATTTAGGCAGACTGTGAAACAAATATCTATTAAATGACTAATATTTACTTATGATTTTAGCACTTCATTATATAGGAATATCTAAAGATAAATCTTACATGAAAGACCTACTTTCAATCTTAGCAATCACTTAGCCTCGGTTCACTTTTGGCTCCCAGAAGAAAAACCCCTAGGACCTCTTCTCTTCAAAACCAGAAATATGCTTTGGAAAGAACGGAAAACCCATGTCAGTTTAGAAAGGGGCAAGCCCCTGTCACTATATCTGCAGTGCAGACATTTTTCTGTTTGGGTTTTGCTTTGTTTTCTTTTTCCCCTAGTAAAAGGCAGCGTAGAAAGGATTTGTCATAAGGATTGCTGTATCAGTCATTTTCACTGCAAGCACTAAATGTGCTTTTTCTTAGCTGTATCTGAAGGAGAAAAAAAAAAATAATGAATTTCAGAATCATTAGCTTTTTGGAAGAGCTAAATGAGTGATGTTTTAGAAATTATGAAAAAATATATGAAAATTGTTGTAGAAATTATCATCTTCTACAGTGATACCTACCATGTAATTTGGAGAAGAATAAAAGAAAATAAAAGTAAATGTATATATACATCTTTATATACTGCATATGTGTATGTACCTGAAGATGATATTGAATATTAAGTTGTGTATAACAAGGTAGTAGTTTCTAGTGTGTTTAAAAGGAATACTTTTCACTGACTGACAGCAAGACAGGCATGTTATATGTACATGTGTTTATCATCAGAGATCTTTTTCTAACCTTATTCAGCTATGGACAACTTCACACTTGTTTTGGACGTTACTGATTCAAATTTGTATATTCTTTTTCTCTACAGCAGAAGCCTGCTATTTTTTGTTACTCCAGATCATTAACAGTAGCCCTGAGGGTTCTCAGTTCTGAGATGCGCTTCTTCAGTGTGTGATTACTCTGGTCAAATGCAAGTGGTTTACATTCTACTAGTGGTGTGCACCCTACAATTAAGAAATCCTGTCTCAGAAATAGCCATCAGGCTTTCTACTCGAAAAAGCCATAGAATAACTAATTTTCATTAAAAACTACAGTAGCAAAATAGGTGTAAAAGAAAACTGTGTAGGATAAAGCTAAGACCATGTTAGTTCCTCTTCAAAGTAAGTTCAGAAAAAGACTACTGCTATCATATGTCAGATCACACCTTATTACTTTCCATCTCTATTCAGCCATTTTCAGCAGATATTTTTTCCAGTTATAAAAGTTATAGTTGGGCAGAACAAATTAATGGTTGTGATGGAAGATAATGCTTTGTGCAATGACTAGAAGCAGTTGGGTGATTTAAAGGCGAGATGGAAGCGTGCTGTTCCAAGGATATGGGCATTGTAAGGGTATATCATCTGTATTGAAAAAAAAATAATCCTATTGTTAAGCAATATTATATTACGGAATAGTCACTTCATGTCCCAATTTAAGTCCACTTTAGAAAGCAATCGTAATGATGTCCTAAACATTGCTAGCAGTCATGAAACCTGAGTTAGTACAATTTACTAGAAACACATAAGTTATAATAAAACAAAGATATAAGACTACAGTAGCACAAAAATAGTAAAAGATAGTACTTGAAAAATAAGATGCAGTAAATTGATGCAACCATATATGAATAAGCTGTGCGGATTCCTCCAGCTACCAATGGGACCCATGTGCTGTATATTCATGTAAATTAGTGTGCAATGAAAAAGGGAACTGAGCTGGAGCTGATTACCTGGCCCCTCTCAGCAAGTTATTAGACAAATCAACCACCAACATATTTGAAAAACATATTTCAAATGTGTAAGCAGATCAGCCATTCTCACATTGTTAATGGGGAATCAAACCAAGCAGAAGACTTATCAGTAATAATAAGCAAACACTGAAAATGTATTGAATTTTCTACCTAAGAACAATGCCCTCAATTCATATCAGTGATAGGAAATATATTGAGAATTCCACTTGCTTAACCTTTTTTCTTACTTAACCTTCTATTTTCAGTTACTTTCACTTACAGCCACCACTAGCTTTGCACTGATGATTCCTAACTTTACAAAGCCTAAATATCTCATAAGCAGAAGTGCTTAGTTTGGACAACAGAAGCATAATTAAATTCATTAACATTTGCAGGCTTTCAGTAGAGATTTGAAGGTTGTCTCCAATATTTCTGTGTACTTGGCATCACTCTTCATATTTCTTTTATGATTAATTCCTCCTAACATCTCAAAATCTCCTAATCCTCATCTCTAGTGCATTGCCTGTATATCACCTTAACTTAACCTTTGTTAAAATCCTTCTTCTGTAAACTTATAATGATACCTTGTGAGAGTTTTAATGTCAACCAGCTTCCATGTTGCTGTACTTGAAATTCAAATTAAAAAGCCGTCTGTAAGAGTTCGAGGCAAGGAAGTATTCTTGAACTTTGAGAAGCAGGGAAAGATAAATACTAATTATTTCCTTTCTTTCTAACTGCCTTCTTAAGGACTTTCTCCTATTTCTAGCTCTTTTCATGCCAATATTAAAAAAATAAAACTACTGTTCAACATTACTAGTGTTTCCCTTAAACATACCAGGAAGAACTGAAACTGTACTGTCCTCACAAAACTCTTCATTTCTTTTTGGATGTAGTTCACAGTATTTTCTATTGGCTTTGAAAATCCTCTTTCTAATTTTTAATATTTGTAGATTTTTTTTCTCAACTCTGTTCTTCAATTTGTTAAGCACTGACTTGCTTTTTGCTGTTTTGTTATAATTTTACCACTGTCGGAACAGTCTTATCTGTATCATAAGCATTACGGGAAAAACTTGGTTCTTTGCTCATCTTATTTTCTTTTTTTGATTATTTTCTATCTTCTTTTGAAAACAGCGTTTTCTACTGTCTAGCTACATCATTCTCTTTCACTTCTTTTCCTTTTCTATTTTAATCACACACTGTATTATCAACTAATGCATACACAAAATAACATTTTAGAAGATATGATTTTGTATGAGCTGTATAAACACAGAAAACATTTTACTGTATTTTGTTAGTTTCAAATACAGATTTTAAAACAAAGTGGAGTGCATGCAACAGAGCTAAAGTAGATGAGGAGTCTGAGATGTGTAAAACAAGTGTTTCAAAATTCACATAAAAATTAGTGAAAAAGAATGTGGTAACAAATCTGGTAGATTAGAGAGACAATGTATATCCTTTGATAGGCCTTTGGTTTGTGAATTAAACAATGGGTGGGGTTTTTTAATAAGCCCCAACATTAAGGTACTGGTATGATCAGGGAGAGTCACTTCACTTGTCTGAGATTCTGCCTTCTTCCTGCCTCTGTCCTGTCCATACAGATTATAATTTCTTAGGATTGCTTCATATCAGAGATGGAATACTGATATCTGATTCTCCACGTATTGTTAAATACAGATATTAATAGATTATAAAAGAACAGACTTTCTGATATTCACATTGGATTAACTTAAATTATTTCTTAGATTTTAATTAATTTAAAACCAGATAAATTCTTTCAGAATGAAATTATAGTTATAAAGAAAACAGATCTCAAATTTTGCAAGCTCTCCTCAGTTTCCTAAATTTAAATGTTGATTAAAACAACACTTTTTTTCAGGTTAACAAGAATTCTTCTTGATAGCTTCCTTGCAAAAATTATACTTTATCCATCTAACATAATGCTTGCTAATTTTGATAACTCCAAATAAGACATAAAAATCTCAGTTCTATTGGCAAAGCTTTCCTTGCAAATGTAAAGAAGAAAATGGAAAAATCAATCTAAAAACAGACAAACCCCCACACCTTTGTCTATTTGGTATGCGCATTCCACTGGAACACTTAAAATATCGAAAATAATGCAGAAACTGTTTAGAATACACTATGAGGTGACAATCTGAAAATAACCAGGTATTCTGGAATTCTCTCCTCTCAATTTTATTGTAGTTAACCAAAGGAGCACCTGTGACAGACAGTTAAAAATTTTTTCCACAATGAAATGCAGTGATCTGAATTTCAGAAATGGCTTGTTTTGACACCAGCCCTATTAAGGTTATTGTTTACTTTTGAAAGAAAGCACTTAAAAAATGCTGACCCTCTCCAACAAAAAGTAATATTCGGTGACATTGTTGGGGGAAAAAAAGAGAAAAAGAAAAAAAACAAGCTTAAAGTTTCATTAAAATGTTTCAAAAACCAGAAAATAAGAAGTTTCATATACGCTTGGAATAAACATTAGACTTAACACTGTTTGCAGACATCTGGCCTGGCATACTAAATATATATTTAGTGTAAAAAGAAATGATGATATAAACTTATACAAACTGACAATGAACTTATCCATAATAGCAAACATACCCACATTTGCTGCATCAACAGTTTGTGGAGTTTCTGTTGACAATTTCTGAAGGGCCTGTTCACCATCTGTCTTCTCTGGTGAGCTGCTATGTTGAGACTGCTGTTGGTCTTCATCTTCAGCAACAAATGAAATTACACCTAAAACAAATAGATACCGGGTATTATGTTACACAGCATTAGCTTTATAAAACAGACTGCCAGACATGTACAAGTATTTCCTCAGTTCAAAACTAACAAAAAACAAAGTAAAGCTTCCACTCCAGATGTCAGCAATTGAATTATATGTTACAAGAATAATAAAAAAATCTTAAGAAAGTTTGAGGAAATTTAGCATTTTTTTCTCCCAAAAGCATTTTTTTCATACTTACCAGATCTAAAGATCAGTAATAACAAATACAAGCAAACACAGTATTCAAAGATTATAAGATATGGTGGGCAATCATAGTATGATGCTTTCCAGCAAAATTGTCTACGCATTGTCTTAATTGTTTCTGTTATTTTTTAAAATCAGTGTCTCATTTTACTGCTATAAGATAACAAATGGAATAGTTAATATATTCCTGTTATACATTTTGTACTGTAATTAAGTATTTAGAGAAGATAAAGGATTTTTTCAATCAGAGTGAAAAATCTCTCCAATTGAAAATGTAGATTTCTATTTGATAATACAAAATCTAATAAAAAAATCTAGTATGTACATGGTTCATTTAAACAGCACTAATGTTATTCTAGAAAAATTCATATATCAGCTTTAAATAATCAATCTTTGTTTCTTGCATTATGTACCTCTGATTAAGAATTTTAAATCTACACAACATCTTGGAAATACTAGATACCATTGCTATTTTCTCTAGATTACTGTCCTTCAATATTTCAGTACCTTCTGAAGAGTTCCAAGGCCCCCAAAAATATATCTTGCAGCTTTAATTCCTGTCTCATATATATGATGAAAAACTTATTTGAGGAGGTGACTTATTTTATGATATTATACAGTAAGAAATTTTCCCATTTAAGATCATTAGAATATATGCAAGACGGTCTCCCAAAGGGAACTTATGCAACTGTATCTAATTAAGGGTTTGGAGAAGTTATTCATAGTGAAGCTTTTTTAATTTGAAATGGAGAATTAATACAATTTTATGAGAGTCCCAAAACAATTTGATATGAAAATATCTAGATTCAATAGTACTTTTGTTTCTCCAATTTTGAGTGGGATACATGTGTGGTAACAGACCGCACGGCAGAGAGCAGGTGCTGTGCTCCCTGACTAGGTGAATTTAGCATTTTACTAGCAGGAATAGCTAAAGCTAAATAGCAAGGCTTACATTGAACCTGGAAAATGGAGCAGCAATGAGGGGGAGAGACAGTAGATTTATGGCAGCATAATGTTAGAGAGATGTTAAGTGCAAGAGAAAGACTTCACTTATTTCAAATACCATCCTAGCCATCAATACACTGGATAGACATCAACAGTTACCAGCAAATGGGCACAAAAACTGTCAAAACTATAGCTTTAAAGTTCATTTCAAATATTTGAGTAAATGCTGAAAAGCACTAAATTCATAAATTTTAAAGCATCCTTAGAGTAGACAATATGTTGTTCTAAATTCTAATTCTAAATCTAATTCTAACTTAATTCTAAAATTATTTTTTTCCTTATAATCCTTGATTCTAATGACAATGGAGGGTTTACTTTATCAGTTGTCTGAATACCAGTGTGTGTCAGAATATTGTACTGTGCATATGTGTGCGTGAGAGAAAGAGTGACAGAACATGAGTGGTTACAGTTTAAAAACTTTTATTTCATCGGTAAGTAAGGGGATGGTAAAACAAACAGTAACTTTTTTGGCTCTGCACAAAAAGCATTAAAATAATTGACTGAAGAACTCTGAATAATTAATTTTTACTTGCAGCAAATCTTGGAATGCTTGAAAAGGTCCAGAACTGTAAATTGCTAATGCTCAAGAATATTTCAAGTGCTAGTAAGAGAACTATGGTAACTAAAAACTACTTGAATTGCTAAACCACTGGGCTGATAATCCAGCAATTGTACAATCAAAAAATCAGTGAAGAATTGCACTATAATTGTTGACACTCAATTTTCTTTCTTAATGGAAAACAGATCTCAAACATACAGAATTAATAACAATGAGGTTAAAATCTTGATCAATAAGGATGACTGGACTGATGGAATGTATTCAGGTCTCTGCAAGGCACTCAATTAAATCTGTCAAAGTATTTCAGTAAGAAGTAATCAGTTTTAATACAGATGGCATACATTTTTAAATTCAGTTTATCGCTAATCTTAAAATATTCATAAATTGTCTTTCATAATTTTCATGGGGACCAAAGTGCCACTACTGGCTCAAAGCTATTTGAATTTTTTATTAGGGGGAAAAAAGAAAATCATTGCTGGGAAGAACTGCAAATAACAACAACAAAAATTATTAATTTCAAGTCAAATATAGAATGTGGAATCTTTAGCAGTGAGGATACTTAGTACACAGTATGTTCTGCATGACTTGATTCTTTAATTTAAGATTTTTTTTTTCCTGGGAAGTACAATATCATGCTAAGCAGAATGTCCTCCTTCCTTGGGAGGAAATGGTGCAATCCAATCATCACTATGGGAGACTAAAATAGCAGATGATACATAAATATATGATTTTACACCCAAAAAAATGCAATCAAAAGGTGTTTTGCAGGACGGGAAAAAGACTTCTTTTCAATGAAGACTAATAAAAAGTCCTTAGCATTCTCTGAAGTAATAAAAAATACATTTGAAAGATGCAGAAACATTGAATAAAAATATGACAGAGTTAAAATAACTAATAAGCATGTTCACATTTTTTCACAAGGTTCTGCTAAGCCTGGCCCCTATGTTACATAAAGGGCTTTGATACAGGAAGTTTTAGTCTTTCAACTGTGAACATACTGTCACCTTACCAAACCCACTGTATTATGTATAGGAAAATCTCTATGATGATATATGTAAATTCTAAAGACTTTTTGTAAATCCTAAAGACTTTCTGTAAATCCTACTACTTGATGTACTGGAACTAAATCAATTGCTCCCTGAATCAATAAAAAGGAAGCAGAATGAACTCTAAGGCGTACATAGGAGAAATGGCTGAGTGGCAAATCCATTGTCAACTACCATTCATACACTGTTTTCTGGCATTTAATAAAGATGTGAATTTATTTTATTTATAATTCTCACTGTCTGTTCTTAATGTGTCAATGAAAACATGATACAAAAAGGCACAGAAGTATGCAACTCTGCACTAGGATGGATGGATGGATAGATAGATAGATGGATAGATGAACAGATAGATAGGTAGATGGATGGATGGATGGACGGACGGACAGACAGACAGACAGACAGACAGACAGATAGGGTTTGCTGAGAATCATGTTGCCAGGTGGTGGCACCTACAAATACAGCAGTCCTCCCTCAGTGGAGGAATGCCAGAGCCATTTATGGTAATCAAGTAAACCAGAAGATCCTTCTAACTTTTTCTTACAGATAAATGAGTCTCAATTTTTAGGGTGTCTCAGCTGAAAAGGAAGTGTCTAAAGCAAGGGTACTGACAGGTGCTGGAAATACAGCAATGGCTATTGCTTCAGAGAGGGTCTTCCTCCTGCATTTGATTTTGTTCTTCCACTGAAATTAAAGAGATCAGCAGATCAATGTGCAAAATTCCTCCAAACAAAGAAATGGACAACAGTTTAAAAATCAGATGTCACACAAGTGGTGAAGGGAAATACTGTTAAACAAACAAATTTAATCAACTCATTTACAGGCCAGAATGTGTTGGCATGCTCTTCACCATCTCATTAAAATTGTCCTACAGCTCCATTTGACAGGCCATAGCCTGCAATATACTGCCCTTATTCCTGAATGTAGGCTTCCAAAGCTCCAAGCCGGATGGGAGAGTGCTGCTCACTGAGTATGGATATACTTGAAAAATAAAGGAAAGGTGATTCATAAAATTAGAAAGCTACTTTCCAAAAGCTAGTAAGATTTTTATGGATAAAAGGATGCTGACTATAACACGTGTATTTTTTTGCACAAGAAATATTCGAACATTATGGGCTTTGGTCTATTCTGTAAAATTCTGGTCTATTCTGCAGAAAGTAGAAATAAGAATTTGATAAGGGATAAAGTAATATTTAGAAGACGCTTTATCAAACCTAAAGGAAATTGCTCTATTACTTAGAAAACAGATCATTGAAAAAATTTATGTCGTGCCAGAACCTTGTGCAAGATGTTTATTAGCTATTATTTCTATGTTAAGGTTGTCACACAGCTACATACCAGCCAAAGCATATAATATTAGCCCGCTGTTGGAATGCTTCCAAATGGATTTTTGAAAAGAACTGGGCCCATTTTCAGCTTAGCAATCATAAGTTAGCAAGAAGGAAGGCAAAAGAATTATAATTTTGCAGCTATATAATTTTGTAGCAGAAAAGACTTTGCATGTAAAGGAAAAATGTGGACCATTTGTTCAGTAACAAAATTTACATAGTAAAAGTCCTTTTGTGAGAATTTATTTTAATATGACAAAAACAGTACTAGAACACCAAGTCTACAAAGTTTTATACTTGCAAGTTAGGGAGTTCTAAACTTGAAATCATCCATCAGCACAATGACAGAGTCTTCAACTAGATATCTAAATAGTTGTTCTTTTTCATCACAGGATAAAATTTGCTCATTCTGTGGACAGCTTTTGAGCTTTTACCAACATGTTGAATGACTGGTCCAAAGGATTATTTATTTCCCTCTAAACAAATTGACCAAACTGAATACAGAGTACCTTTCTTTTGGGGTGTTTAATTAATCCTTTACCTGTAGTATCTTGAGCCTAGAAAGGACTAAAAATCTGAGCCCTAAATAATTCCCACTTGAATCACTACATCTAATCTCTGATCCTCAAGCTCCAGACTGGCTGCTGAAAAACCCTACAAGTGCCAAAAAATCCTATGTCTCAGCTTTGACATTAAAGTTTCACCAGAGCTGAAAATTCTGCTTTGGGGAACAAATATGACTTCCCAGCTTTGCACAGTATAAAGCAGACAGAATTCCATTCTCCTTGAAGCCACAAAGTAAGCACTTCCTAACTGATGTTGCCTTTAGATAGGATACCTGGTACTTATGTTTATATCACACCTAACATCAGACAGTAAAACCAGCAGCTGCCTTTCAAACCTGTGACAGTGGCCTTTCTTCCCACCACCCCACTCCCTCCTACAGCAGCTGGATGATTAGAGAGCATGTACAAATTTCTGTGACATAACTAAAACTATTCCTGCTCCGGAGGAAGAATGAACGTGATTTCCTAAGGTTAGCAATTAAAGCAAACACTGAGCCGTGGGGGTGGATGGTAGAGAACTGGATCTTGTCTGTTTTCAAAGGATAACTTCAGCCTTCTATCAAGTTATTTTAAAGCATAAAATAAATGAACTGTTTTCTGGAAAAAAAGCATTCATAACTTCACAGCCTTTGAATCAATAACTTTTCTGTCAGGTTAGAGACACTGACTGTTATGTCTTTCTCTCACTCAGTGAACATATAATACTTCCAAACATAATGGAAACCATTGTAATAGAAGTTAGGGGAATGACAGAATATAGGAGATGTTCATCTGAACACGCCATCTCTGTCCCTTTGAAGGCATGGCTTTTACCACCTGGTATTAATTTGCTGTATGATAGATCCCTTGGAACCTCTGCTACTGAAGCTTTCAATACATGTAAAGGAACAGGGGATTTTCTAAGCCAGAAGATAATATTTCTAAAATGGAAAAAAAAGGCAAAAGTTAAAATAGAGTACATCCTCAATATTTCCTGATGGTTACAAATTTCATTGAAACCTGACTCCTATTCAAAGAAAGTGAATTTTGTCTCAGGGCTACAGATTTAGCAAGAAAGCACTGAAGTCTTCCTGTGGTACTAGGCCAAGCTTTGTTACAGATCTGATTTTCACAAATCACCTGTGAATTGAGATGGCATTATTACTTACATTTTACACATCAGATGCTAAAACCGAAATGGCCAAAAGAGCAAACTAGTTTGGCATCCTCAGGGACAAGACTTAATAGCTTTTTAATGTTGAGAAAACAGCTGTCATTAATCTCAATTGCCTAAGAAGGCAGCAGAATCAAGTGTTCAGAGTTAGGAACCTACAAAATCAAAACTCTACAGTGTCATACTTTGCTCTGCTGAGAGTAACTACAATAGCTACTTTACAAAGAAGAAAAAGACTGATCGTACAGTCTCATTCTCACAGTTGTGCTTTTCAGGTTCTTAAGTAAAGAATGAACATCACAGAACTGTATAATTATTACTAAGCATTTGAAAATTATGAAATTTGAATTGTTAAAACAATATTAATTAAAAAAATATTTTGGGGACAAAACATTAAGTATGACATGCTGATGTTAGTTAAGACAAGCAAAAGTCTTGTTATTGTATCATAAGAATACCAGTAATAAACATTGAGTGACACAAATTATTTGCAATTAATGTTAGATAACCCTAGCCTCTACACATCTCAAAGAACCAATCGGGTTCACTACATTCTGTGTCTGCATTCTTGCCTTGTGGTCAAAAAATTGAACTTTAATCAAGGGAAAGAATCACATTCTGGTCTCTGCATTTGAATCTTTGGTTCTAGTAGGGCTAAAATAACTTTCTAATAATTTTCATAGGGCCAATTAAATGCATAAATTTGCACATATGCTGGCATTTTTGAAGGACCTGACCACACTTTTTAGCAGAGATACCTTTACAAATAAAAATATAAGCCAGCTTAGAAACCTGTTTCACCAGTAATTATAGCCTTACTTCCAGAAGAAAGGTTATGATGAGCAGAAATATTAAGTGTGAAGTGCATTAAATGTAAACAGATCGAATCTGCTAATTTATAAGGTTTTTCTACATTGTACCTTGAAAGAGTCCTCGTCTCCACGGAGATACGTTCAAAGTGTAAGTGACTTTGTCATCTGGTTCTACTGTAATAACAGGTGCACCACCCACCATTGAAAGATCTGAATATACCTGGTGAAGAGAATTCACAAAGAGGAAAGATCATCAAAAGCAAGTTACTGTTGCAAGAACTCTATAGACACAATATCCATTCTACTTGCTTTGAAAAGTAGAGTATGATATGAACTACACTACTGGTAAGTCCTAACCCTTATGCACATGAAAGGATTACATGCTGCAAAAGTAGTACTGGCATATACAGATCATATCAAGCACAAATTTTCAAGTCACTGCCCAATGTGGGCAAAATTATCTCACTTAGACCATGGAACTACGTACATATGCGTAGAGTTGCACAGTCAGGCCCTTAATATTTTACATACACTTTCTTTAGAAGTGTAACAATGATGTTTGACAGTAGTGATCCATCTAACTAGACAGAGCAAAGCAAAATCTGAATTGTTGTTTTAACATCAATTGCTATATCTCAAGTGGTATTAAGCCATGGTTTTTGTTATGTCATATTTTGTAAAGTGTGCGATGGCATACATATTAACTATTTGAAAAATGAAAAGACCAAAACAATATTCATATGTTGAATTTTAGACTTTGTAAACTATAAAACTGATTGCAGGAATATAGACTGAGAATATTTTTTAATTACATCTCATTTCTTTGCCACTTGTATAAGTTTGCTATGGACAGACTCTATGATCAGCTGCTCATGGAAGAGACGTTCAAGTCTGAGGCATTACCAACCACAGGTGATGATTACCTGCTTGTCACTGGTTGTGCAGAACCCTAGCAGGTGGGCTGCATGAATGGTTCTGCTCACCCCACCCCTCCTCTTCCCTTACCTCTGCCAAAGTTGCTGAGTAATGGTATTTTAAATTGATACTGCAATTTCTGCAATGGAAATCTGACAACAGGTGACGATTTTCAACTGAGGCATGGAGTCCTTTTAAAGAATAATTTCAGGATATCATGTAGTACAGTAGCATGCTGTAATTTTTTACTACATTAAATAATAAAATTATCTCTGTGTTGTTTAATTGAATTTTGTGTGAAATCAGAAGTCATCAGAAAGGCTTGATTTTTTTCCGTTTATTCATTTCATTAAAGACTACAGCTATCCTGTCAAGCATCCAAGCAGAGACTTAGATTCTCAAAGATCTCTTTTGCAACCATAAAAGCATTAGATGCACAGATCATTTTATTCCTCCCCAAAGTTACCATTATATTTTTTTTAGTGTGTAAGTTTTGTCAATATTTTCTTTATTAAAAAAAAAAAAAAAAGCAATTCTAAGATCACCATGTCTTCTGTTACTGCCAATAATTGCCTATAATGTTTGTCCTCTCTGGGGTACATAAGTTAATAAAATTCTTTGTTCAAGTGCTAGTACAATCTGGAACTTCTATTCCAAGTAAGAAAGAGAAAAGCTTGTAAGGCAACAATCTTCCTCTTCCCCAGTAAATCTACATTTCAAGCCAGATATTAGAAGTCAGACAATCAAAAAGAACAGGAAAAGAGACTAATTGTCAAGAAAAAAAAAAAAAAAAGGCCAAAAAAAGAATGATGGAAAGCTTTGTTGAAGTGTCACTTAGAACAAAAATTGGAAAAAAAAACCCAACTAAAAGAGAAAGCATAGGAACAGGGGGGTTGCTACACACTGAGAACAGGGAAGTTTAATTTCATACAAGATAAAAAATAAATCAGGCAGGCATAATCCTACATTTACAGATTACTCCACTGCAGTTCACAACAAAATTAGTAATGCATACGAAAGTAAAGGCTAAGTATCTAAAAAGCAAGGGTAGAATAAGAGAAATGACAGCAAATTAATAAGGATAGAAATGAGATTAATTAGAGATTTTTTTTAAAAGAGAAAAGTAACAGAGAATATGCAAAAGTAAAATAAATGTGATTAATTTAAATTGGATAAAATGCAGGAAAGAAGGGTTATAGAGTTTCTATACTTTTTTGATAGAAAGCAGTCTGATAACCAATAAAATACCTTGGTACTAGTCACATTTTTTAAAAAAATCTAATAAAGAACTAACACAATAAACTGAAATGTAACAGATCTTAAAATAAAATATCTGTATTAAAGCCTGGCTCTACATACCATTATCAGTCCTTCAAATTCATAAGAAAATTAGGTGCTTTATTTTCATAGGTTTGATTAGAAACACAATGTGTGACAAACACATGGCAAAGCTGTTCGAGTTGCCATAATATTTATCAGGCAATCACTACAATTAGTTCAGTGAAGAAAAGCTGGCTTTTAGTATCCACAAATTTCCTCAAACCAACACAACGTATGCGTTGTCTATCACTCAGAAAATAAGAATAGTAGAATACCACAATAAACCAAAATGTAAATTTTTATTAAAGTTATCATCGTGACCTTGCAGAAAATTTGCTCAAATCAATCCATTTCCGAGGGTTTAGTTTTAAAATGATTATACAGTAATATGCTAAATGTTTCCATTTGAAACCTTTTTCTCAGGTTTGTTTAACAATACTGACAAGCTGTACTTATTAAGAAGTTAATGCTCCTTGACACTAGGTCAGAACTGGGTCTGTGAGAGTCACTGATCAATCTGATAACCAGATTTTTTCCAATACTGTCAGGAATGACAAATGTTTCAAAAGAAGCCCCCATTACTTTCTCTCATCCTCCTTTCAGTGCATACATTGCAAGTTCCTACATTACTAGGAATTCATTTAGTTCTTGCAATCACTTTTATTTTGCCACCATTGTGTTAAAAAACTGAAATAACACATCTTTGCATTGCACTGAGTATATTCCCCAAATAATTCCTTTCTGTTCAGATGCAGCCTGGAGTTCTACACAATGAAGAGGGCTGCATAATTCAGATTCATAACTCAGTCAGGTCACCTGTCAAGACCTCTAACCTACCTCAAGAAACAAATCAGACATACAACCTTACTATATAGCCTTACTTGATGAATCAGTTTCATAACTAGTAATCACAAAGAAAGCCGGCTAACAACCACAGTTATTCTTACATTCTGCAGGCCTTTGTACCATTCCTTATTGGTATAAAGAAAGCTTTTTTGTAGTGAAGCCTGTTACAGGAGTTCTGGTAAGCAATGGGGAAGCTAAAAACTTAATGAGGATATAGGACCTTCAGTGATTGGGTTATTGGAGTTGCATGGCATTTATTTTCAGGAAATCTCACAAAAATTACAAAATAAGACTTAGCCTGAAGAGGGAAGGCCCTCATTGAAGGTTTACAGTATATAACTTTTTTATTTTTAGACATTTGCTGCAAATACTCAACCTTCATTTCATTCTTTCTTTGACATTTTAAAGATCTAAAATGCATAGAGAGAGGAGAGAGAAATGCACTGAAGAATGGGGGATTTTGTAGTATTTATTCTATGATACTTTTGGAAATTACTAACAGTTTGTATAACCTAATACCTGAAAGGTAATTTAACTGAGCCTTCAGATTCCTCTAGAGAGTTTACTTTAATGACATCTATTTTGAACAGCGCTGAGAAAACCAGACAGTTTTATATTTTTACTGCAAAATCAAGCCTTGAAAGAATTAGGCAGCTTTATAGATAAAGTTACCATCAAAGACATCATTAGAAGCAGCCATCAGCACACCAGATAATTATTTATATGCAGCAGACTTAGTTTTATATAAAATCAAAATAAAATGGTATAAAAAAATTTGTCATGAGACTGACAGATTGGTTTTTATAGAAATACTTTATATTTCCTACCTCTGTAGCATGATTTGAATCTAATTTTACAACCACTACAATCCACTTACACTGGATTCTATATAAGATTCTATATTAGGATCATTAACTTTATATTAATTCAGCATCAGCAAAGGATGTGCTCTCTGGCTGATGTTATATGTGCACAAATTCTTTATGAATTCTGTTGTAAAGTTTTTTCAGGCCCAGGACTAAGTTAATCATGAGAAAGACTATTTGTTGTAATATCCCATAGAACCAGCCATGAAGAGCACAGTGGCAGTATTTCCCTAAGGTTTACACATCAATCAGTAGAAAACAGTTCATAAAACATTCATATTTTTCAAGGAATTTATGGAAATTGTCTTTCATGGAAAGCTTTGTAGGTACTGAAAGTGTTTTGCTTAGCATTTTAAAAGGTAGACTGATGGACCCAAGCACATGACTTCCACTGAATTTCAGAGGCACTTCTTCCATTCCTGACTCTCTTGATACATATTAGTGGTTGCGCAGACAAGCAAACCACACATACATCCAAAAATTATTGCTGCTCCAGACATGAGCACTCTATATATGTTTGAAGTTGGAAGAGCATAAATCAGAGGGAAGAGGGTTTTGTCCATGGAAGAAAGGGAGGAATTATTTCCCTCTTCCACCTCCCAGACTTAACTTTCATTTTCAAGTCACTTTTGCAGTAGTACCCTTATTTTGGTTGAAGCTACTAGATATATACAGTGAATACTAAGAAATAGGGTAGCATACGTACAATGTAATTAATTTTTAATGAAATGAGGTTTTATTAACTTTATAGTTTAATATATTCAGTTATTAAGATGGAACAGTGAAGCTAAATTTAGACCTCAAAGGCAAAATTACCCAAGTATTAATTAGCTAAATTACTTTTTGCTAAGTATTCATTGTAAATTGCTATGGACTTACCTAGAAATCATTATGCTTGTCAGCTACTGGCATATCTTATACCATTCTTGATATAGGCTGAGCTTTATGAAATACTTATGAAATATCATGTATGTCCCCATTTATTTATAAGAAATTACCTTGTATGGTGGATACACTCTGTCAATGGAGGATATACCAGGCAAATCAACCAACTAATTCAATAATGAAGACATTCACTAGCCAACAAAATCACAAAAGATCCCATTTAAAAAGATTTCTAAAACTACTCCTTTTTTGGTTATCTCAGTTCTGTCTCCACCAAAGCTGGCAAGATTTCCTCTACTGTATCATCAACTTAGCTAAAGGACAATATGGTAACATTTCAAAGATTCTGGATTAAAACGCAGGAGGAGTTATTGGACTGTCAACAACCGCCCCCAAGACAAGCACTGACAAAGACAAAATCACAGTCTGTTGTGTTATGATTCACAACAGACTATCCAGAAATTACAGTGATCAGGGAGCATGGAATGAACAACAAAATCAGTATAACTTCTTTTTCCTGATACCCTTTGTGCTATACACTTCTGAGTAAATAAAGTTTATTTTGCATTTCTAACAAGGTTGTTGGTCACAGTCCCCTCTGAGAAGTTTTCCCATTTCTTCTAATAACTACATGATGATCATGTTTTGGATTTACTGATTAAATCCTAATTTACAGACTAAACCTTTTGGCATAAAAGCCAGAAAATGATCTTCGCTTGCTACAATAGCACAAGATACTACATGACATCTGCTGGAGAGTGACTGAAGTGATTAATACTGTTTTCTTTGTTAAGAACACAGTTTCCAGACACTGGTAGGTTTTGTAATTATGCCTTTTCCAGTGCACCTTGCTTTAACAACTGTTCTCCAACAGCTTCTGGGTAAAATACTAGTATAGAGAAAATACATTTTTCACACCAACTAATTTATTACATGCACACTGAATTTCACTGAATTTTTAGAGTTGGAAGGGACCATAGAGATCCTGTAGTCTAACTCCCCTGCTGAAGCAGGATTGCCTAGAGCATGTTAGAGCATGTTACTCAGGACTGCATCCAGGCGGGTCTTGAA
>JAOTQQ010000001.1:118946901-118969195 GCA_026546715.1 Gallinago undulata | reverse complement strand
AGCCCAGGATTCCGTTGGCCTTCCTGGCCACAAGAGCACACTGCTTGCTCATTGTCATTTTGCTGTCTACCAGGACCTCCAGATCTTTCTCTTCGGAATTTGTCTCCGGCAGATCCACACCTAACCTGTATTGGGGCCTGACATTCTTCTTCCCCAGATGCAGGACCCTACACTTTTCCCTGCTGAACCTCATGAGTTTCTTCCTCGCCCAGCTCTCCAGCCTGTCCATGTCTCGCTGTATGGCAGCACAGCCCTCCGGGGTGTCAGCCAGCCCTCCCAGTTTGGTGCCACCAGCAAACTTGCTGAGGATACACTCTGTCCCCTTGTCCAGGTCACTGATGAATATGGTGAACAGGACTGGGGCAAGTATTGATCCCTGAGGGACACCACTGGTTACAGGCCTCCAGCTTGACCCTGCTCCGTTAATCATTACTCTTTGGGTCCTGTCACACAGCCAGTTCTCAATCTACCTCACTGTCCCCTCATCCAGCCCATACTTCCTTAGTTTCCCAATGAGGATGCTATGGGAGACAGTGTCCAAAGCCTTCATACAAGCATGAAATAGTTGGCATTACTATGTCTCCTCAAAAGTTCCCGAGTAAAAAGAACACACATGGTTAGACTGTCAAACAGTACTTCAGAGACACCCAAAAAAAACCCACAACAAAACAAACCACCACAGAACCAACTAAGTGGGAAAAAATCCCCACCCAGAAACCAGATGTTGGTACCCAGAGAACACCTTCAAAGAGGTCAAAGTTCAATCAGACCCATCTCACCCTGGAATAGTCACAGCTGTCATAAATTCATTTAACACAAAGTTTCTGAAAAAGACACACAACGAATAATTTTAATGCATTCATTTTGAAGTTTGATGTTTCAGTGTCTTTCACTTTCATTGTCACAAAAAAATATTGAGTTCACACAACATGGGAAAGCAGAGGAATTAGTTCTGTTGTCAAGTTTCATGAAATTCACTTCGTTCAGAGATAAAAGTACAAATGTATTATAAATGTAAATGCATTCAGATCTAAAAAGCTAAGATTGTTGAAAAGAAAGATGTCAAAGCTGGTGATGCCCAAAAAATTAATTACTTACTTTGTTTGGGGACTTTAACGAGTCAAAAAATAGGAACATGAAGTTGGACCTTTTTATGCTGTACAAAGTCTATTAAATGTAAATCCTTCTGTAGCAGTGAAAAATTGGAGACTAGTAAGAGTTTAAGGAAGAATTTCACATTGCCATAAATTCCTATCAAACCAGTATAAGAATGCTGCTGGTATATATATTTTCTGTATAAAATAAGGAGAGGCCACTTGCTACCCAATATCTGTCATTTTGAGTAAAGCAGCATTCAGTGCTACTGGTAACAAGGCTGAGAACAAAAGACCACTCATTTCTTAAGTCTGCACTAATTAACTAGTCAAATTTTATCTTCTAGAATTTTCCCCTTTTCCCTCGTTCCCCCCCAAAAGAAAAAGTACCAAAAAACCCCCAATGCCTAAACCTCTTCAAAACCATACAGTTCAAAAATATATATTTACATATGCCATCAATAGTTAGAGCACTCCTGCCTTGTTTTCACAGATTGAGCCCTCCTAGTAAATAGTATGCAGCCATAGTATGTAGATGATATCTACTATAGATTTAAGTACCATAATAGAATCATAAAGATGACTTCTGCTGAGCAAGGACTTTTGATGAGAAGAAAAGTGGAAGTCAGCTTTTTTGCCCTAAAGTACATTCCACCTCTTCTGGCCTTTGACATGTGGTCCTATACATGGTCAAAGAAGGCAAGGAATACTACTGAATTACTTTGGTCACATTCAAATTAAACATGCAGATAAGATAAACGGTAGGAAAACAGTGCACTTAAAGTAATACATTGTTTTTAAATTGGAAAATGTGTTTGTGTAAATACAGTTATAAAATATATTTAACTAAAACAGTGAAAAATAATGAGGATTATGTTTAATAGTAAAAAGATCTTCCAGAGCAGGGAAACTAACAGAAGTATTTTTTCTAAGAAGTTATAGCTTATGTCCCTCCATCGAAATCACAACTACCTCAGCACCTCCTACTCCATCTCCCCAGTGACCCCTTGCCCTTCAACAAGTCCAGTTTGTTATTTCCATTAAATTTTCTTTCCCATTAGCAAACACACAAAGTATTCCCAACTTCCTCCAATATCGCTGAAACAAGAGCTGGGCAGAAGACTCTAACTGCTATAATTTGTTCCAAGAAATGCAATTTCTAACTGGGCAGGCCTTTAGGTACAGATACATAGTGAGCTCATGCTGCAATCATTCCCTTAGTAGGATGATAACTTTTATCCTTTTCCTGGAATATTGCAGTGTTTTATGAAGAATTTAGGAACCCTGTATTCTTAAGCTCCTTCTCTGTTTTCAAAACTGATGGAATTGGCCACTGTTTTCAAGCTAGTGGAGGAGGAAAGGAGGAAAGACTTGCAAAGGCTCAGGGAGCAATTGTAAAAGTGTTGTTCCCTTAGGAACCAGACTAAAAAGTTAATAAATCTTTTTCCATAGAACATAAATAAAATCATAAACTATCTCATATACTTCCAGACTATAAACAACAATATACTATAAATTATAGTTAGATATAATTTCTCATGGATACATTAATTTTAATAGTATATCTGTAAGTACAATAATATTTGCTATTGTTATACATATTTCATAGGTCCTCAGATAGAAAAATATTTGTCACATTATTGCACATCACATACCTTGTATGTTAACTTGTTCTTAGTATAATTGGGCACCCATAAAATTTTTCGGGTGACCTTTCTCACTTCGCAATGTATCACAATATGATCCTGTGCCAGAGGTTTCTTCCCTATTCCCTTAAGGCTAAAGATGTTTTCAGTACCAGCTGCATCATTTCGCAGAATAAGCTTTCCCTACAACAAGGAAAGAAGAAAAAAAAATAAAGTTTCAGCAATGTAAAAGTCCCCTTTGCTTGCCAAATTAACTCCTTTAGTCTATTAGTCTTAAATCCAGGCAACAAAGCATGCTTACAAGTGTTCCTATTGACTTTTCTAGTTCTTAGGTAAACTCTGATGTTAAACAGAGAAGAAAATTAAAGAAACAAAAGGTTTTATTTGACTTGCAGTCAAAATCTCTCAGCTAGTATACAGGCAAAAATATGTATAATGCTTCTTGCTAAAGGTGTCATATAACCTTTGTTCCAGTCTTCACTTTTGCATTCAGAATAGTGGTTATTCGAGTGGCAAAACCAGCTTCTAAGTAGTGCCTTAACATGCAACAGAAAATATTTAATGAAACAAAGTACCCATCACATAAATTCATTTGTGATGTATGCATACAATGAGGAATACTCAATGTTACTACTTTATTACTCAGGCGATGAGATACAATTTAATATATGTATTTAAATTCATACTGAGACAATGTATATTTTTATGATCAAAATCCAGAATCACTTCAGAATAACTGGTTGTTTCATTAAAATGGAGAGTTTGATAGAATAGCAAATAAAGTAAGAGATAATAAAAGGTATTGGGGAAATCTATCATGCTTAATCCTAAACTTTGTAAAGTTATCTTCTTTGGTTTTTTACTTCAGCAGGTAGGCAATCTGTCAATTTTTGACTCTCAAGCAAATGCCTATTGCTTAAGCACTTTCATAAGTTGGACACTAAAGGAAATTTTATTGACAGAATTGTCCTCTTCAAATGTTGAAACTGATTTCCCTCTTACCATTGTTATGCACTCAGCAATAGGCTTGAACATCAGAGGATATAGAACTGTTTCACCGAGACCCACATTTATTAGAGGAGGCCCATAAAAACCCTCTCCTTCCAAAATCGCTTGAAGTTGCCAATTCTGGCTGGACATGTTGCTCTGAAATCAAAGTAAAGTTAGAAATTAGATTATGCATTTAGAGCTTTTAAAATGCATTTCAGCTTTTACTTGCAGTACCGTGATAACTTACAGAGTACCATGCTAACTTTTCTGGCTTTTCTGGCTCAGACCAACCTTTGGAGAGAATGAAACAGTGTATCTTAAAAATTAATTAAGCTAATAATAAATCCCTTATTCCTGGCAGCTGGACGTTCTGATAGCAATACTATAAGTAGCAATATTGTCAGCAGGAACACTTATTGGAAGAATAAGTATATGACATAGCTAATGGTCAAGATGGAATTTATAAGTATCGTTATAGACATTTACAGGTATCTTTATGGTGCTGCTTAATGCTTGCCAAAATTCTGTCTCTTTTCCATCTGTAGAAATTTGCTCACAAATTAAGGACTCCATCTCCAAAGGAGTATTTACAGTCCTATGTTCTCAGAAACTAATCTTTCAAGAGACTAATCTATTTTAAGGAATGTCTGTCCTGAGTAGTATGAAAGCTTAAGAAACATGTTTGCCTTGTATCCAGATGTATCACAAGACTGCTTGAATAAGTTAGAAAGTGAGATATTTTGTAACACATGTTTGGAGGGTGCATAAAAATAGAAAATAAAATAATGCTATCCAGCCTCAAACTATTTGAAGGAACCAGTTGACCAAACATCCAGTCTGCAAAAAGGTTAACATCCATCTGAAAAAGAACATAAACCGGCATTTGAGACCTAATACCTGCCTTTACAAAACACAGAAGATTGATCTCATCTATGAAAAGAGGAAGTAATCCTTTGACCTGTAATGGTCTTCATCCATGGAAAGCTGTCTATAAATGTCAGAAATAAATGATGGATTTTTGACAATAGAGATGATACTTCAATCCTTGTTTCTGTCTTTGAAAGTCTCTCAAGCTCAGCTATCTCAACTTCAGAAATTAAGAACCACCACCTGTGGTCATCGGAGCTAACCCAATGTCATGGCACAAGACCTGCAGTATTGTGTATCTAAGGTTTGATTAATATGTATGATTAATGTTTAATTCTTTGTTGTTTAGAGCTAAATTTCCTAGTACTTGCGTGAGTGCCTCATTTTTTCAAAATACTTCAATCACTGTGGTCTCCAATTCTGTAATAACAACAGCTACATCATCTCTGGTAGAAAACATGGTGGAAAAAATATTTAATTGACTGCTATCTTCATGCTGAAGATAAAATGAAATGGAAAAAAATGGTGAAAGAAGATTATTTTTATTCTTATGGGTTTTTTTTCCCCACAACACCAGGAACAACTTTATTATTTTGAAAACCAGAGTGACCATTTTTAAAACTGGTAGGTCATCACCGTTTGAAAATCTACTGTTTTAAAAGATAAAATAGAGGAAAAACATCACCCGTGATTGTTCTTTGGTAACGAAGAGAGGAGCAGAGTGACAATTTAGGGGCTTTAGCTGTTTTGGTGGTTTTTTTCAGTGATTTCTAGTGCCATTGGTATCAGATGTTTCATTTATCTGTACCAGTGATGATTACACCAATAAGTATTTCTTCTTAATTTTGAACACAAACACTTGTCAGTTGGAGAAATGTAGTTGACACACATGGTCACTTTGAAATTCTTCTGTATCAAATCTTTCTAATTCAGCATGAATTTGTCAAAAATATTTTCTAAAGAAAGATATTAAGGTCAACCACAAACATTAGAAAATTAAAATAAAATATTTGCTAAATTTCACTACCTTGAACTTGTGCATTAATAAATAGTTTTAGTTACTTAATCATCTAATTCTTACAGGATCTCCACTTAATGTGAAAACTTATTGTTAAATCAATGAGAAACATAATGCCAAGAGAGTTAGAATCTTTTCACGGGTTAGTAGGTGATTAAATCTAAGGTACATAATATTAGGCTTCACGTATAGAAACTATCCCTCTTTCACTGAGAGGCTGAAACCACATGATGGAACAATTACATTCATCTCTTGCTAGGGAGAATTACGGAAACCAGATTTTCAGCCTTAAGTCTGAAATAAAAAAAAAAACCAATCACATATTTTTAGATGGAGGTAGGTTCTTATTCTGATTCTGTCACTAAATCACTATGTGGTTTTAAGCAAATCACTTGACCATTTTATTTGCTCCATTTGTAAAGTGTTCCATCTACCATATAGATGTTAGTTTGCTAGTGTCTGTAAAAACTGTTTTGAACACTAATTATTATGTTTAAGAAACTAAGTTTAACAGATTGAACAACCCCATTCCTCAATTTCACTCTCTATGAGTATCTATCTTCTTGTGGAGTATTTTGAAGATCAGTAATTTGAATGACAAATGTAACAGTGCTAACTAGTAACATAAAAGTATGGAAAACTTCCTGACAGATGCAGAAGCTCCACATAGAATGAATGTATGTAAAATTGTAAAGTACCTAACTCCTTACCAGAATAACATACATTTCTTATACTGAAAATGAAAGAAATGTGAAAAAATAACATGCAATCACAAAATTAAACTTAAGATGTAAAACACATTTTTATATTTGTTTGTTCATTAACATTTCTTTTTTCAAACTTAGGGTATAATATTTAGAGCGAACTTTATGACCACGTGTGCATTTCATAGAAAGGAAAAGACTGAGATACATACTGCCTGTCTGACAAACACACATACACACAGAGAAAGTAGATGCTCCAATTGAGGTACTTTTTATATCCTCACTAAGAAAACAAGCAGGACTTCAAAGTATAAAAGCATGACTTGTACATGAAATTTAAGAGCATTTACTTAGGAACTCAGAAGTGGGTAAAAAAAATTCAAAAGAATAAAGCCAATCTCTTTAGAAACTCTCTTTTTAAACAAGGTGGAAAAAACCTTTATCTTTCTGTATTATATAACAGCTGTTTAATTTTGAGCAATAATTTTCTGAGGGAGATGATATTTCAACCTACACTCGATCTTCACTCCCTGGTCTTACTTCTCACGTGTCAAAGGTTTCATATCCCAAATAGATATTATAAAACTATAGATGATACACTGCCTGTAGTACAAACTACATACAGTTTGTACATATTTTACAAAGTGTATGTAATCTAGTTCTTCTATTTTACTCCTCAATATCTCTCCTTTTTTTCAGAAACAATACATTCGTTCCCTAGATTAAACAACCCCTTTTTTCACTTTCAATGTGATAATATTATTAAATAACAGACTAACAAGTATGAGGACAGAAGTGAAACATTAGAAATAAGCCCGTCAAACTAATACTTTACTTTAAAAACTGCCAGAAAGCATTTTTCCCAACAAGATTTATATTATGTCCAATATGGGCTCTGAGTAATAATACTCAAGCCAGCGTACATGTATTTATGCATTTTGCAGCTATAAATTTTACCCGTTTTGATCCAGAGTCCAGTTTTTAAAAATCCTGAATCTTGGTTTAGTTTCTACTAGTAGAGTGAACTTACTATTGGAATATCCTGAACCACTGCCTGGTAAGCTGGAGTTAGAAATTCGAGCTCGGCTTCAGCATGGTCTGTACTCACTACACATTCAACCTCATAGACACGAACATCACAGGAGGACTTCAGAAGAATTTGACAGTGGTAGCAACCAGCGTACTGAGGAATGAATTTTATAGGAAGTTCAACTGCATCACTTATATCTAGAAAAAAAATAATAAAAAAAGGAAAAAAAAAACAACAAAAAATTACAATGGTATAAAGCTTTTCAGAAACATTGAATTCACAAGTAGAATCTGGAGAGTTCCAATAAACTATAGGAGAATGTCCCCAGCAGTACATGCAACAATTTAAAACAAACATTAGAACTTTAGGAGTGTTACCATATAAGCATAGCAAAATTTTTATTTTCCTTTAAAAAAAGTATATTTAAGCATCTAAACAGCATTTTCTATTGTTTTTAGGAGTGCACAGAGAAATATTTCAAAAGATCAACTAAATGTAGTAGAAAAAAATTAATGTATATGAATTTTTGTAAATATTTAAAAAGTATAGTAGTTACTATTATCAAGAATTACCATGAGAGATATCAGAGGCAATACAGTATATTTGGCTAATAGTAGCCCCAACAATGACTGGAACTCTGTTAAGTTTAGTACTTCTCAAGAAAGGTACTCATTAGACTTTTCCTATACCTAATTTTGGACTGAAAGACTAAGTTTCCCAAAATGCAAGAGGTGGCCTACTTGGAAAAACTCCCAACTAGAGTAAGGAAGAAGTAATACAAACACTGCCATCTTTGGACATGGCCAGGTCTACCAATTCTGCTGCAAAGACTCCTCTCTCTTGCTTACAGAAAGGATTACACTCTTTCACAGAATTTTAAGCCCTTCAATAGCCCTTGTAGGACACTTTCCAAAGGAGAAGGAAAGGCACATGAGGAACTCCAGTGACTGGCCATAAAAAGAGTTTCCCAGTCCAATTCTCCCAAGAGTCTCCAAGAAACATGAAAAAATATATGAAAATAGATACTGTAAAAACTTCACTGTAGTTTTATATGTAACAAAGACTGTTTCTTTTCACTGTTTTCCAAGATTAGAAACCAATATCTAAAGTTGGAAAAGATAACAAGGAAGGTCAGAGACAACGTAATGACACAAGAGAACACTACAGACAAAACTCAAAAAAAATTGCTTCTCCCTGAAGGGAAATATCTGACAAATTATTGTGGAATTTCTCTTCTTTCTTAATTTGGGTTATTTCTGATGATATGTATGACAACTGGACTCAACTATTCTAATGTCTTCAATGATGACTACTGAATTTTGGAAGTGCAATCAATCCTCATTTGCAATGCTGCTCATTGTAGTTCACTAAGTGGTTCTCCTCTTGTATTGAGTTCTCACCTCTCTGCAAATTAACAGCAAATTGAAGCTTTCTTGTTGCCTTATGTCATCACTACTTCAGTTTTTTCAGAAAAGTAGCTCAAGTTCAAGAGCCAAATCATACAGAATGACACTATTAATCTTTCAACATTACTAGGCTATCAAAAAGGTTATAAAATGCACCTCAGGTTTAAACCTCTCTGAAATAAATTAGTTTATTCTCTTTTAAAGACAAGATTAATGGCCTGGTAATTTTTGAATTATTACTCTTTTTTCTATTTTGTCACTAAGTTATTATCCCCATTGGCTATCTTCCATAAAAGTGACCTGAGTTTGTCAGTTTTGCATGGTATGAAACTGTCCTTTCCATTCTTCAGTTCATTAGTACAGTCCCTAATTTTCTCTGTCTACAAGAATTGTTTTAGGATGTTGAAACAAAACATTTAGTTAAAATTTAAAGTATTTTAAATACTTGTATTTCAAGATAAAGTAGTTATTAATAACACATATTTGGAGAAAGATAATACAGTATACTGGAAGCTCCAAAACATTTCTGCATGAGTTTCACTTTCTTGCACTAAATAGAAATTGTAATTACTAGGAATTATGGTTATCTTCCATTGAGTTGCACCCATCTTTGAAATGCACACTTTCAAACAGAAATGCCTCCCATAGAAAAATTTAAAAACAAAAACAAGAAGAGTCTTCCTACCCATGCCCTGTCTTCTTCCATGTTAATAATATTTAGTTTGGCATTACTTTTGTTAAAAGATTTATGTCTTATGCTTTAAAAAAAATACAGTGAAGAATAGGTCAATTGAATAATTCAAATATTATGATCAATTACAATCAGTGAAAAGGAAAGAAAGTCAATTGGTGATGTTTTTTTTTAACATGGCAAGTATTTTATGCAATAAGACGTGGTTCCTGAAGTGAGAAAGGATGTCCAAATCAAAATGATTACAGAAATCACTTGCCTGTGAATTACAGGTGAAGGCTCTTCTGCAAAATATTTTTCATGCTAATTTTAAATACCATAAAGTAAACTGGGCTTAAAAATCTCTGAGCATCTTTTCTTCTTTCTTAGCCTGGTAAGATATTCAGCAAAGATAAATTTAGGAATTAATTCAAAGATTTAATGAAAATAATCTATGGGATCACAACTGGCGTAACAATTTCTGAGACAAAAGTAGTAAAAGTAAGCAATGGGCAGCATTTATGTTCTGTGTAACAGGAAGCAGAGCATGCATCCATGGAAATGAATGAGACTGCAAACATTTCTCCAACAGTGAATAGTCATGCAGAACAATACAGGGTTTTGGTACAGCTTCCTTCCCTAGACAGGATATTTATTCTTTGATGGGAAGATATTTCATGTGAAATAGGTAAACAGTTTTATTTTCTAGATTACATTTTCTTGATCGTGAATATTCATATCTGAATTGGGTTTAGGTGTGAAGCAGTTGTCAAAACAGTTGTTAGAACAGGGGTATTTGCAAAAGCAAAACTTTTGATGTGTAATATTACCCACCACACATTCTTGGAAAGCTAAATTACAGCACATAGGTGTTGGTCATGTTCTCTAGCAACTGCCTGGCATCTTGTGCCATTTACGTATTAGAAAAGACAATCTGATTGCCACCTGGAATTAGCAAAGTCCATGCCTTCTGATTTAGCCCTATTACAAATTATGGAAGGAGGGAAAGTAGAAGAATACAAATGCTGTTCTTCCATATCACAATTTGTTGGCATCATTTCTGAAGGCGGGAAACTATGGACCTTCGGTAGTTAGCCAATTACTTGCACATTATATTAGCTTTTATTCAGCAATGATGGTTCTATCTATTTAGAAGGTCAAAACCAAATTTCACAGTGAACTTATCTCAGCCTCTGACACTATGTGTCACAAATAACAGGTTAAATTAACCTGGAGACTGAATTTACAGGTATAGACTGCTAGAAGGTTAAATAAGCAACATGTTGAAGAGCCCAGACTCTCCTGCTTTCTCTTTATCTATCGCGTCTTCAAATAAACTGAATTAGGACATCACTCTACTCAGAAGACTTGAAAAAAGCAGACTCTTTTATATCCCTTAATGAGTGCTGATATGTTTTGGAATTTTTTCTATCAACGTGTACATTTCTTTTCTGATTTTCTTTCACTTTATCTGAATATAACAGATATGTAGAAAGTTCCTGAAAAAGCTACTGTTATTGTTTTTTTTTTTCCATTTAAATACAGTGTATTTAAGCATCTAAGCAAACAGCTAAATATACTTGATCAATCAGAAGAGGAAATCTACTAGGAAAAAAAAAAAGTAATGAAAGCATTTTTTCCTTAATTGATCTAAAAATTCAACTGGCAGAGACTTGGCGGGGAATAAGAGGGGGGTCTTTTTGGATATTCTTTGCAAGTATAACAGCAGGCAGCCAGCATTGTCAAATCCTGTAGTAAGAGACATATTAGCTTTTGATATTGAATCTAAATTACACAGCGAGGTGGAATAACATTTTTTTCATTGACAATGCATTGTGGATTTTTATTCCTTCAGGAACTGTTTTAACAATGAAATAGTTTAACTTAGCCATCAAAAAAAAAAGTTTTTAGTTTAGTTTTCCTGCCTAGGTTTTTTATGTCTATCTTTATAAGCTAGGAAACAAACTAAACCATATGGCGTGACTAAAAGCATTCTAATTGCACACTTGCCTTAGAAAGTTCAATAACGTACATGCTTATAAAATACCTTAAGGACTTGCTTAGGTACATATCCATTTGAAAATTAAAGTATTACCATTATTCTAAAGAACTGCATAAATTTATAATTACTGAAGCAATACATGTATGTTTATCATTACATGGTAACAACCATTGGCATTTGGTTATTATTACAATGCATAATATAAAGTATTCATATGCTGGTACTGACATGTTACTGTATTGCTTTTGTATATCAATTGCTATCAATCATTTACTCCCATATATTTTCTTTCCTTTAAAATACTTCTATGTCAAGGGTATTACTATCAGGTTTCTGCTAATGGTAGGATTTTGATGGAAAGTCCTTTCCAGGCAGAAGACCAAAAACAAAAAAAGTTTGAAAAAAGAAAACCAAATAAACAGGAAGGCCTTCTTATAAAGGACTTGCATGTTGTCCTATCCATGAACTGTCACATGCAAATAGATGAGCATCCTGCCTCGGGAAAAAAAAAAAAGAATCAACTAGCAAAGACAGGGTCAAAATGCAAGCCAAACAAAAAAGAAAGCAATGAAGATGTGAGTATAAAATTTAAGAAGCTAGAAAAATTGGACACAACACAGACTGAGCAAACCTGACAAGATCACTCCGAAGACTAATTCACAGCTTTTCATTGATGAAGGGTGGGGAGAAAACTGTGCAATTGGCTGACTCTGGCTGACTAAGGAATAGGCAAACAAGAAAAGATATGTGGTGTAGTGGCACAATTTACACACAGATCAGTGTTGGATAAGAAATGGAAGTGGGAAATGAGCACAAATTCAGAACTGTGACATAAACAAACTAAATGAATGTCTCTTTTAGAGCAAGTCTCCTGTGTTCCTTTCAGAAAAACACGGACAAGTGCAAAGCATCACTTTGAACCAACAGAACAGAACTTGGGTAGTGATGACAAAGACAAGGCTGAGGATTTGATCAATAGCAGAATGAAGAGAAAGATCATTTTCTGAATCTATTTAGGGAAAATTTCAGAGAAAAAAAAATCATCATATTTAAGACCATTCTTACCTGTTTTCTGAGGTAAAAGATCTTTTGCTGATGGAACTTTCAAATTAACTCTGCTTGATGCCAACACTGGAATAGAGAACTTCTCAGGAACCTCAAAAAATTCTTGCATGCTCACTTCTACGCTGTAATCCACATACTTCAGCTCTGGAGAGAATGTACAAGGTTTCAAGAGTGCATGTCTCTGCAAGTGAAGGAATAATGTGTGCATATGAACAACCATCTCATTATAATTTCAGGTTAAGAAATGTAAAATTACACAGGCTTAAGGGTGTAATTCTAAAACTGAATTGTTAATCAGGCAAGTTATACAGAAATTGCTTCTAAATAAAAACTGTCTTGTATAATTTTTTTTAGACATCATGCACCTGAAATGTTTGTTTAAGAAAAAATGCATTTTGAGACAAGCCACTCTGCATGCCTTTATAGGTAATTCAGGGAATGCAAGAAAAGGGGAGAAATTACTTTAAAAGAAAAACCTATTTTGTGTCAGATTGTTGACAGATGTTTCTTCTTTTACTTCATAAAGTCTCTAAATAATAAACATCATGAAAAAGAAAAAATATTTTGATATTTTGCAGGGGATGATTATGCAGTTAGCTGAGCTAACTTTGCTACTTTAATATTGACAATATATTTCAGAATCAAAGCTTTTAGAATTAATTTGAGAGACAAATAAGCTCCTCCTCTTGGTAAAAAACTTTGCTAGTTAAAAGCACGAAACATATTAGTAAAGGATTAGCACAAGTACGTAAAGGCAAGCTTAAAATAGCCATCTAAACCTCTTAATGAAATAAATTTGACTCCAGTAAGATAGTATTACAGAAATAATCCAATGATTTAATACACTACTTGCTCAAAACTGCCATTTTCAATCCTCGAACACAGCATAATTGCAGCACTCAAGATTAATTGTAAATTGAACATATTTAAAATCCGAAATGTCGCATCTTTTTTATAGACAACTCTGAATTCATTACTATTATTGTGAATTATCTTGAGCGAATCCAGGGAGGAGATAAATATAGAAATAGTCGGTATGTGCTAGGAAAACTGGAGTATTCTCAAAGACTATTTGTTTTAAATAATACCAGGAGAACAGAAATTGCAGTACATATTGCAATGGGACAAGGAATGGAGATCCATTGTGGGAATTCAAAAGGACAATTTAAAAGGAAAGTTGATTGTTTTTAAGGATTACTATTCGTGGTTATATGGTCAAATTACAGCTCAAATCAACTGAGTTGGAGTTTTGCTTTGAGTTGGTGGTTTATTGGGGTTTTTTTCTGTCCTAATACAACCTCGCCAGTTTTAGAAAACAAACCTACACTCTGCTGTTGCTTTGTTTTGACCATTAATCTGTCCATCCAAAGTGTCAATACAGTGTTAAACACAAAGTACATATGGAGTTTAGGAACCTGTTAAACTTTAGTTGTTAATATAGTTTTTTGACACAATAAATACAGATTACTATCTAAGATTCTTGTTATATGAAGTGCAACTGGACAGAAGTATCTGACAAAAACAAAAGAAAACAAAATGTTAACACAGTTCTTTTTTTACTGTATGGTGCATCACTTGTATGGTGCAAATATATTTCATAGAAGGAACAAGAAGAATAGTTGAAACCCTGAACTCACTATTCATTAAATTCTATCATGCAAGACTGGAAGTTCACTGATAGTATTCTCTCTCTCACACACAGACAAAATAAAATAAAAAAAAAAGGTGCTAATGATTCAGTTGCTATATTGATAACAAGTCCCATTTCTCTCTGAGAGGACTAAAATGAGAGGAGATATTACAGTGGGAAAAAACATATTTCATTCTCACCTATAATGGCAAGTTCCAAACAAAAAAAATTACATATATGTACCATTTTAAATTTGACTTTGACCAGTCTTAACTGACAAAATGATTGTAAGATGATCTTTGGTGGAGCACTGAGCATATTTAAATTACAATTATCTTGAAGAGATATTTTATGCTTTAAAAAAATCACTGAAGTACTTTATTTTAAGAATGTTGTCATGCTATCTCATTTTTAAAGATACATTAGGAAAAAAGACAGCTGGTTAGTATTACATAGTCTATGAACATTTAAAATATTTCCTGGTACCTTGTCAAAGAGTAAAGGATGAAAACATTTTTAAAGCGAGACCTAGATCTTTTTGAAAGGGGAAAAGGAAATCTTGCAAATATACACATGACTAAACCCTGTTGCCAAAGGGTAATATTTCCAAGAAAAGATAAAATCTCCAACACAGTTCAAATAAATGCTGCAATTACTCTCTTTCTTTCTAGTATTTTTCAGGGCAGTGACAGTTATATTTTTTACTTTCATTATCAACTGCAGATCTAAGGCTGCTGTGCTACAGTAAGACAGATTTCAATATGTACTTCGTCAACAAAATGGTCCATAATATTCCAAGTGTGGAAGTGTTATTACCAGTTAAGAACAGTATTTGCATTCAGTTTCCATAATCAATTGCTTTTGTAGAATAATTTGTAGAAAAAAGATTGGAGGGTATATAAAGCATCAGAATGAAACTTGAGGTTTTTCAAAGACTGATTGATTTTCCAAGGTATTTTCTTAGATTTACCATCTGCACTTTCTATGTATATAGGATGGCAGACACTATTATAGAGTGCTGAGACATCTTACTCTTTTCTTGCATGTTACTTTTTTTCCAAATCCTAATTCAGCCCAATTTCATCCTTCCAGGACCACAACACTTCTAAAACCGTTCCTCATGAATAAAAGAATTCTATGATCTCAATCTCTCAGAATCCCTGTAATCAATCATGTTTGCGATCTCCCTTAATCCCATATCAAAAGATAAGTGATGTAATATAAAAGACATTGGTCCCAGTTATAACTTTGACAAATTGAAATCTGACTGCAGATCCTTTTATGAAAAGTTCATTCCTATTCAAACGTATCTAATGCAACTTTTTAATTATAGTATCTTATCTCTTCAAGGACACTGTGATTCCTTCTCCAAAACCCACTTATATTTAAAAAAGCAAACTGTTCAAACTAAGCTTACAACTTTTCCATCATCACATGGAAGACCACAAAATCCTTATTGAATCCCAGGGCACTACAAAGAGCAAAAACTTTGAAGATCATAGCTCGACAGACGTAGGATGATATCAGATCAATGCTGTTACATCAGCCAAGCAGCAGACCCACAGCTTCTTCTCTGCTCATTTTTCATTGATCAAAAATTAAACTCATCACCATGATGTTCTAAGATAAAAATAGTCACATGGGCAGAAAGCTAGAAGGAAAATGTATAATGTTGTCACAGCTGGAATATGACACAGAGATCTGGTGCCCACTCTCAGATGAGCCATGCATTCGAAGGGAGGCAAAATGGAGCCTGAGTAAATACTTTTTACAGCTTAACTATGAGGACACATCTGGACACGGTGGGAAGTGCAAGATTTAGTTTTGGTATTCTTGAAGACCAGGACTTTTACTTTCCTATCATAATGTCTAATTATACAAGGAGACTACTGGTATCTCTGACTATCAGGAAAGAGCCCTGTATCTAGACACTGCATGTAATTTGTGCCTTTTAAAGTCAATTCTAGAAAAAAGGAAAAACTGAGTTAACTGAGTCATATTATTTTGAATTCCACTTCACTGATTGCAACATCCTTCCCCCCACATATACAAGTGAATGTACCCTCGTTATTCACTACAGAATACTGTTATCTCCTCCTTCCTTTTATTCACTTCCCTCTATTTACCACTATTAGCAACCTCAATCTAAACAAGTTATGTTCTTCCACATTCTTCCCCCTTTCTTTCCAGATACAGGGTTTTTTTTCTTGTTATCTATCTTCACCCAAACTTGTCATCTACAGTTTTCTCTTACTGATCATTAACAAAGGCAATTTGTAATTATTCCCAATAATGTCAGTCCCAGTCTTGACAGTGGCGGAGAGTTCCATCCTATATTCCCTTTACTACTACTTAAAAATGTTAGGAGAAATCAAATCAATGAAATACTGAGGAGATAAGAAATTAACACAATTGTACACTTAAAAATAGAATTCAGAACTTTCTTAACATTTTGCATTAAAAGCAACTAAGAATTTCATAGTCAGATATGGGCACACAACCAGATTATTAGTTTCTGGGAGGGGTTATACCTTGTATATATTTATAGTGTGTATACTAATAGAACCAAATAGCATAAGGCTGCTGATTTTAATCTCTCATTTTCCTTTAAATATTGAGGTCTTTATCTTTGAATTCCTATTGCTTTAGTAACCTTGTTTCCTACCTCTTCATTACTTTACTTTTCTAACTGCTATATTAAAGTTTGATGCTATTTAGTTTCAAATTTGTTTGTTTTTTTAATTCTACCAAGATTTAATCATACACAGAAAAAAATACTTAAAATCCTTTAACAAATTGTTCGGAATGCGTTGGCAGTAGAGGTTAATTTTGGAGGACAGGGAAGGAGAATGGCAGGTTAACTACCTAACTTTGCTACTAGTAAGGCCTTCAGTGCCCAAGATTGTAAAATAAGCTATTAAAATTTTATTTTACCAGACTTTTCTATGCTACTTCCAGCAGAACCGTTCAATGAGCATAATTTAATCTCATTTATAAAGTAAAAGATAGAATTAAAAAGATAGAATTAAAGATTTAGCTAATGTTCTTGCTCCTTTTCCATTTAAATGTCTGTTTCCAAGCTCCTCAGACCTGTTGACTGTCATTTCTGTACTCATTGCACATTCTAATACTGGCTGAGTAGTAACACCATTTAGCACAAAAACCCAACAGGATGAATAGGTTCTGATCAGCACAACATTTTTTATGGGAAAGAGACAAAAATTCATTATTTTTTTAGCAACTCTAATAAAGATGATCAAACTAGTTCTTTGTTTCTTACAGTAAAGAAAAGAAGCAGTAAAAACATGTACAAAAATTGCTAGGTCTTTCAATCACTAGGTGGGTAAAATAAAAATATACAGCACCAGGGAAAATTCTCTTTGTCTTAGTACTGGGAATCACATAGCACTGGAAACCATACTCAGGGAACGGTCTAACTGGAAAACTGGAATAATATACAGCTGCCCAGCAATCTATCTGAGGCCAGGTAACTCCAGGTTCACATGGGAAATTAAAACACGGAGTATGGCTATCATCCACAGAATGTTACATTTGAATTTTACACGAGAAAAAAGCTCGATTATTTGGAAATACTGTTATTATAAATTTATTCAAAAGTAGTAGTTGAATGTTTAATGGACTATTTTGGGAGGATTTTTTGTTTATAGATGTTGAAATCATAGGAAAATATCTCTAGGTAGGAATGATGTATAAGTAAGGAGCTATATCTTAGAAGGAAAATTTGTGGTTTTCCACAACTATTTTATATTGATTGCAAAGAAGAAAAAGTCTTTCCTGCTCCTTTATTTATTCTCAAAGCCTATTCTTTACAAAAAAGAAAAAATCCTGTTTGAGAATTTTCATTTCTTAGAAAAATATGCAAAAGGAAGGATACTAATACAGATGTCTGTTACAAAGAATATGAAAGATTTTTTCATAGAATCATAGAATGTTTTGGGTTGGAAGGGAATCAGTGGTTATTTTTCAGAAGCTACCTGAAGTAAAATGTTACTGCTCTTTTTAGTTGCAGCCAATATTTCTTAAAGGAAGCACTTCTTAATAGCATGGCTTGAGGAGGCAGCTTCAGAATGAACATGTAAAATATTGCATTGTGTGAGGGGAACTGGGATTAGTAACTGTCAGGTTACAGAATGTGTGAAAAAAATTCAGTCCTACAAATAAAGTACAATGAAATAATCGCAGCAACAGATTATTGTGCTTCTCACCTCTACTCTGGACAGCCCTAACAATGCAGTTGCAACTCGAACACTACTGCTCTGCAGAGTCCCTGTTTTCTTTCTTCTTTCATACTCAATAGTTGACATCTGTTGTTGTGCAGCAATGGCCAGAGCCCTCTCTCTTGACTCATTGATCATTGGAATCCTCAGATTTTCTTCAAGAATCTGAGCAATACCACATTTCAAATATAAAACATGCTCTACTGCACCTGTTAAATAAAAATAAATAAATAAATAAACCCCCACCACATTTGTCAGCAGTTAGTGTAACTGCATAGAGTATTTAAAATCCCTAAACTCCAAAGCAAATTAAAAAATTCTTTTGATGTTTAGTTAGATGCTATTACTGTAGTACATACTATTTAGTCCAGTAATACTTTTTGATTCTTAATAATAATGGGAAAATAAAAATTAACACAGACTGAAATCAAAACCAGAAGTTACTTTTGATAGTTAATAAAAGATCGCAGAGTTAGATGTTACTATTTTTATTATGGTAATAAAAGTTTAAAATAAAGTCTTTCTGGTACCTATATAACACATACATTCTTTTATCCCTCTAGGTGATGTAGAATCCCATCTAAAAGAAGTCATCAGCAATTATTTCAATAGCTACACTGTTTCGGAAACAGGACTGACAGTGATTTATCTCTGACTGTTTCAAGACAAAATTATTGGATTGCCTGTCAAATCACATCATGTGTTTTAAAACTAAAAATTTCTAATTGAAAATGACATGTCCTGGTTCATCAGGCTTCAATCTTCATCTGGCTTTTCTACTCTGAAGTAGAAAAGAAGAGAAATTATGAAAAAATATTTATGTAGACTATGTTGAAAATGATACAAGAAAGTTGAAGAAGTTATCTAACAAACAGCTGCTGCTCTGAGAAGAACAGACTGAACATTAAAAAAAAATCTGATAAGTACACTGTAACATCTTTCTTGCACTTTGCTATAAACAACTACTTTTATCAGATGCATTTAATAACAAAGATGCATGGAAACCAAAGGAGAATTATTTGATCTATTTTACTCTTCTCCTTTTTATTCACTTTACCTTCTAAGGTACTGCTAACATGCAGAACATTTGGACTATCTATTGGAAGCAATCCTGAAGGCAAAGGTATATCACCTGTTCCCTCTATCAGATATAAAAATTCCCCAATCTGAAACAGAAGAACATAAACATCCACACAATTCAGAAAGCAACTCATGTTGAGCAGAAGGCAAAATACTAAAATTAAAAGTAAAGACAGCCTAGTAATACTTAAGATGTGACTTGTTAACTAAGTTATATATTCAGAATACCCATTATTCTAAAACTATGTTTAAATAAAATGATCATTTCAAACCCTGCTATGATAATAAAGTATCTTTAATTGAGAATATCATATCTGAAAAGTCAAGAAATTTCAATGAGTTGAATCCTTTCCAACTGTTGATATAATACCCTGAGCCATAAGTAGAGCAGTAAAGTGAATTCTAATTCTGTTGTTATAGCCACATATAAATTAAACATATACATACACTTTATTATTCTTAAATGTTACGATTTTTTTTACATGTTTAGTCACTTTGAGCCAGTAACATTTCTCTAGAAAGCCGAAAAGAGAAGAAGTCAAGGCAGATGAGTATCATGTACAAATTCTTCATTAAGAAGAAATAAAGTTAACAAATATTAATTGTTTCATTAAAAATAATAAAATAACTACAGAAGCTTGACAGTAAACATAAGCATGACATAGAACATAGGGAGACAGTATTATTCATAGCAGAAAGGAGAAATTAATTAGCAGAGAAATAATACTGCATCATAGATGAAACATAAATATGATGAAAATTAAAGACAGAAAAGTTGAGGTTTTTTTAAATAAAACTACTGCAAACTATACAGTCTACAATCAGAACAATCAGATCTCAACACTAGAAGATATCTAAAATAGGTACCTATATATCTATCTGAACTTGGCAGGAGATTAAATAGATACATTACTATTGCTTTGATAACTTCTTTTTGTTTACTATAAACTTTTTTTTTCTACAACTTTAGGTTCTACTTGTTGCAAGGAAAAGGATCAAACATTGCTGCAATAACTGATATAATTTGCAAATAAGGTCATCTCTTTATTTCCATTAACCACACTCTGTAAAACTCTGCCCTAAAAATGCATATTCTGTCTTTTATTCCTCATTTCCGATATGAAGGAAATTATTTATATGATTTAGTTCATCTGCCAACCAATGCAATGCTTTCCCTTTAATATTCATCAATAACATAAGATAAATCTGTTTTTCATTTTAACTTTATTCATAGTTTTGTCAGCTATTTATGTTAAGGCTGAAGACATTGCAATTTCTGACCCAGCAGAAGGAAAGCTACTCAACTTCTATGGTGTTTTCTTCCCTCCTTGATTCAAGAGTTCAGACAAGTCTTCCTTGAGAAGGACTAAAGAAACTTACAGCAAAATAGGTTTCCCACACACAAACTAAAAGCTACTCCCAGGAAACAATTTAAACAGGAATTATTCCTGTTTGACACAGTGTTTTGGCTCCATAAGGACCATTAACAAGCTCACAGTATATCCAACTAATTTCATGAAGGTACTGGTTTCTAGGGTGCCATTCTGCTATCAATTACTTTTCTTGCCATTGCTGACATAAATATGCTTATAGGTAGGAACAAACTTCCCCACTTTGCTTTGAAGAATTCTTGCTTTTTAATGTCCATAGAGTGCAAACCTTGTTCTCTTTCTGCTAAGGCTTTTCCTAATGCTTTGGAACAGTATGGGTATTTTACTGCACTTTGAGAGTTTAGCTAGTATCCCCATGGTTTTAGTGCTTTATTTTTCCATCAGCAGCAAACAGGATAGCATCAACATTTTGTAGGTTTACTGTTGACAAAAATAGTTAATACAATAGTTGCTGAACTACTGTTACCTATATCTATAATCCCATTGCTAACTGGTACTTTAAAAGAATGTGTAGTTACTAAGAATTTGCAGTTTTTCACACAAGTCACTAATTAAGAACAGCAGATAGTAAAGCTTTTTCTTAACAAAACATTTAGTTTTATACTAGACATTTAGCTGTGAAAGTCCAGACTGACATTCATAAGTCACATTAACTATGACTTATTAAATTATTGAAATAATGGATTTTTCACATTGATCCCAGAAACAAAGATATATAGAAAAAGCAAACCAGTTAGGTTAATCAATATATAATTTATATAGAGAGATAAAATTATACAGTATAATATATATTAATATATAATTTATATATATTTAATAACCTGTATGTTAACTTCTCTAAGGTTTGAAAGTTGTTTATAACATTTCTGAAGGTTTTGTCTAAATATTTTTTTCATTTCTAAGAAAAATTCAAACTGAAATTCTTCAAATTCTTATCACAGATCTTAAATTATATAAATTATATATATAATTAACTATAGAATTTATATATGTTATATACATATAATACAGATTATTTCAAAAGAATGTTCTTGAGCAGGCCAACAGACTTGAATCAGTATATCTTCTTGTCTTTATTACAGATATGTAATTGATGCAATGGCAGATAGGATTCCTAGTCAGAATCAAGTCCAAGAAGTGATTCGAATGTCTATACCGTCTTCATTTCTGGAATGAAGAAGCAGTCTTATTCTGATGATTATTTTGGTCCAATTGTCAAAAAGAGTAGGAAAGATAGGTAGAAAGAAATTACATAAGTGTTAATTTAAAGAATTTGTTAGATTATATACAGCACAAGTCCATATTTGAATGATACAAGTCTCATTAATGTTTGAAGCCATTTGATTGTCATACAGCTTGGTAGCTACAATCGTTTGTCAATTAGATAATCATAGAATCATAGAATCATCTGGGCCGGAAGGGACCTTCAAAGGTCATCTAGTCTGGCCCCCCTGCAGTCACAG
>JAOTQQ010000001.1:118917008-118946801 GCA_026546715.1 Gallinago undulata | reverse complement strand
TCCTCATAGCAGAGGTGCTCCAACCCCCTGATCATTTTAGTGGCCCTCCTCTGGACCCGCTCCATCAGGTCTATGTCTTTCAATTCCATATTTAATCAGCATCTGCTGGAGTTCACTGGTTTAGTCTGATAAAGATAGTGGCTCAAAAGCATAAAGAGGGATGCGAAAACTTATTCAGATTGTTTTAATTCCAGTTTAATGAGTAGGAATTCTATCATTCTTCAAACATGGCTTTAGTCCCTGAGTCTTTCTCCTATATTATTTTGGATTCTATTTTTATTCGATGATATTTTATTAACATTTTTTGTTATGTATTAATTATAAATTATTACATTTTTATAACGGTATGATTGAAATACTGTAGTCATATGCACAATATTTAAGCAAGCCAATTTCTTCCTGTACTGTTACTGCACAGCTCTAAAATCATTGTAGCTATATTGCAGTTTTGCCTTTCCCTAGGAGATTTCTAAATCAGTACTGGAGGCAACACTAGGAATGTCAGAAACATTCTTCTCCTTTTCCACCTAAAGTACAGCTGTGCCATGGCTCTGGCCACATCTGTTAGATTTGGGTTCCTCCCGTTAATATGTCTCCATTTCCATTGTCATCATTAAATTATTTAGTTTTAAGTCTCTGTACTTGATGTAGCATGAGCATCCTCAGCCAGGGCATGTACTTATTCCAATAAAGAAAGAAAGATGGAAAATGCCAATAGCGGAAGTTTAAAGAAAGAATACAAAATCATAGCAAATAAAAGAAGATCCTTCTCAGATCTGCTCCCAGAAATTATTAGCTTAGGGTCTTCTCTGTCTACAGACTGCAACTAGCTATTTCACTGAATAAAATGGGCAGACCTAACCTTCATGAGTTTGTCTAATTTCTTTTGAATTTTAGCATCCAAAGTGTCCTATGACAACTGAGTTACATAAGTTAAACATTGTGTATGAAAAACTAATAAATTTGGTTCAGTTGGTATATCCTGCAACAGTTGCTCTATTAACTTTCTGCAAACTATTCATTATCTTATGTGCCTGTCATGTCCCTTAACAACCTCTTCTTTAAATGCAGAAAATTTATTTTTTTAAGTATCTGTCTCTATAAAGAAACTGTTGTATCCTTCTCATCATCCTCGTTTCTCTCTCTCTCTCCATATTTTATTGTTTGCTGGGGTGACTAAAACTGCACACAGTATTCAAGATGTGTACAGAATAGCTCTTTAAAAAAGGTATAATGTAGTTTCACATTTTGATGTCTATTTCTTTCCTATTAATTTCTCTTTTTCAGTGATGCTGAGCACTGGATTGGTTTTACATTGAACCATCCACAAAGATCGCTATCCTCTGATGTGGGGACATTTATACAGCGTCTTTTTGGCTGATTCCCTGATATCAATACCATAAGGCTACGGCACAAGCTCAGTGTAGGCTTTGACAAATTATCCCTCTTCTATCTCTCTGCTAATTTTCAAGAAACTAAAGAGAACTGCACACTCTTTAAGACTTCCAGCCATATGGCTTGCTTTCTTAAAAAAATGGCTTGTGGTTTTAAATATTGAACAGGGTCAGACAGACAGGCTTGGGTATCATTCTGTTAGTCTTATTTTCCTTTAAAAGCAAGTTGGCCACACTACATAGCCAAAATCCTGGTTAAACAATAAAAGCAAACACCAAACACTAACAGGTGTCTCTTGTTCTATAGAAATGAAAAATATGGAAGCCGAGTATGTCCAGGAAAAAAAGTATAAGTAATTTAGTTTTGGAAATGTTGTTGCAAATCATGAAAACATGGCAGAGAGAATGGCAGATGTATGTAATTGCACAGATGGAAAACTGAAATAGTTTTATGTATTATGAAACTAAGAAGCAGAATGAAAGCCTTGAGATCAACCACATAAAAAAAAAATATCAGAAAACCAACATGGTGTTGAGAAACATTGCCAGCTAGAGACAAAACACAGTAGAGAGGTTAAAGGGATGAAAAGATGAACTAGACACAGAAATAGGATTGTGAGGACTGAGGTAAAGGTTTACAGGGATATCAAAGAAGATGGAGGGCAAATTTTAAGCACTGAAAGTTGGCCAAAACCAGATTGTGGTAATTTGATGAAATCAACTTCAATGAAGTATATGTGGCAAAACCCAGGCTACATGAGTCAAGAGAAATGGAAAGGTAATGGAGTCAGTATTCACATACAATCACGTGTAAGTTTTACCTGCATTGGTGACAAGGACTGAATAGTATTTGGATTGGCAGAAAAAATTATAAAAGAGACAGAGCAAGGAAAATAATAATTATTCCACTTTGACAGCATATCCTAGATACAGTGATAAGTACAGGGAGAAGTACAGTACAGTAAAGACTTTAACCTTTGCCTGCAAATGTCTCATCCAAAAGCATTATTTTTGCTCCCACATGAAGATGAATTACTTAAATTCCGTGTTTCCTTTGAAGATGAGTTGCCTAGAAAAGCCAACAATGTAACAATCCTTGCAGTATTTTGTTTATTTGCAATGATTTTGCAGTGAAAATTAACTTGTAGAATTTCATACAATTCTAATTATTTGTAGATAAATGGGCAGCAAATAATTTTTTAGCTAAAGCCTGAAATCTTACAAAAATCTGTGATCAACTTCTCAAGCAACATTTTCCTCCAAGAATTATAGGAATATTGTAATTTAACAAAAAAAAAAAAGGAAAATATTTTCATTTCCAAAATTTATTACATAAATCACATCTTTATAATACATATGCATGCCAAAAAAACATTATCTTAAAATACATACATAACCAATTTACCCTATTCACAAATAATTGGGAGACATATCCTGATTGTTAACTGACTAGGCTATCACATGAAAGCAAATCACAGAACATACTTTCTAATCTTACCAGTTCATTAACCAGAATGACAGTGCAGTATCGCTTTTCCAGATAAAAGGGAAGAAAGTGAATATCTAAGCCTGCAGAACCTCTTCCTTCCAAGAACAGTTTTTCCATTGGACTGAAGAACTCATGTAGGAGGCTGGATTGGTCAGCTGTTAAAATAAATTTAAATGGTTGTTTAGATGCAACAAACAATGGTTGTGTAGATACACAGATAGTGTAAAATAAAATAATGTAGCTGCCTGAGTTTAAACATAAGGATATTGTATACAGCCTCCTGTAGCATTCAGTGTTTAAGCCACACTTGTAATTAGTATTTATGGTTATATTTGTGAAAATGTGATGCAATATTGTATTTTGTATTATTATTTAAATACATTTTGCTAACTACTTGTATTCTTATTCTGTAAACTGAAATAAAACTGGGGAAAATAGACAGTTCTCTCTGTCAAACTCTTTAAGGATGCACAGCCTATAAACAAACGACTCTTCCTGCCAGAAAGAAGAGCACAATTTACCACTGTATAAACAAACAATCTTGCTCTCAGTGGCAGTAACTGTGTTATGTTATATTCTGAAACCCTCCAAAATGGACAAAAACTAATTAACAGCAAGGTTGCTTTCTTTGCGATGCTTTCACAAAACCATTATGCCGACAAAGTGCTTTCTTCATAAGACACTTAGAATTTTAGGGCTGAATATAAGCAGGGTCTGACTGCTTTTTCACTGCATGTTTTTCATCTGCTGAGCACTACTTTAGAACTGGAATTTAATTCAACTTTTGCAGGTTAACCTTCTAGGAAGTTCAACAGACTTAAGAACAGATGGGAAAATGCAGGCAACTGCAGGAAATGAGTAAATAACACATGAGAAAGCTATGCCAAACTCTGGCCAATTAAATAACAGTGATTCACCACACAAACCCACCAAAAACCAAGCTGAAGAAAGGCATAACCAGCACCCACCTTTTTCTCCCTAGTCCACATTCTTTTCCAATTAATATAGAAATTTCCCAATATTCATGCTTCAACCAGCAGTTAAGTTTTATATGAATTTGATGTTTCAAAAGCTTTCATAAACAATGACCAAAAGAACCCCCCAAAAACCACCAAGACCTAAGTCTCATTTTTACCATTACATCAAACAGGCTAACAGAGACCTAACAGGAACTAATTATTAACTAAATAAGGTGCTAACTCCCAGACTTGTCTCTTGTTCAGGCATTCCCCATTCAAAGTATGTCAAACTGTGGAGCAGAATAAATTACTTTTATGAGAGACCTTCCTGCCCACCTTCTCTCTGAATTCTATGAAATTAAAACAATTGCAAAATAAGTAACATTTATTAACAAAATTAGATAATTTTTGACAGCTTTCTTCCTATTTATTATTGTTGCTCCAAGACAAAAACAAAAAATCCAATTCCCATTACTCTCCAACTTAGTACATTTGACCCTTAATAGTACATATGCTCTCAGGTCAGGCTGTAAAACATGTGGAACACTCTTATTTAGGCTTTGTTCACCACATTATAGAGATAACGATGGGAAATTATTCCCAAAGAAAAAGTACATTTCTGCAAGAAATGAAAACGTATTTTGTTTACAAAGATCTGAAATGTCATCAAAAATGTCTCAGTAGCTCCAATCTGACTGAGGCCATAAAAACCTTTGTAAGCTATTCACATATGGGTACAATAGATGTACCTAACTTAATTAAGGTACATTAAGGTTAATTAAGGTACATATTTTTATTTTTAAGAACTATGTTTTAGTTGGTTGTTAATCATATCTCAGAGTACAGTATGAAATAATAAATACATCTAGAAGGGCTAGATTATTCAGATTACAAATCTGCTTTCCATATGAATTCCTGGAAACACAACAATATTTTCCAATAGGAAAAAATTAATTATAAGGCGACCATACAAATTCTTCTCAAGTGGACTTTCAACAGTGTCAGAAAAAACTGTAGATTCTAGATTTGTATGTTTTGACAGAACTGTTGACTGACATTTCATGGGAAATAAGAGCAGGATATGCACAATCCCTGTTGAAGAGTATTTTCAAAAATAAATTAGGCAAACTGCAAAGGCTCTAAATCAAAATTCCATGAAGCCAACCTATGGGCCCTTAAAAAAAAATAAATTTCTTTTCCAGTGGTAAAGTCATTAGACCTACAGTGCAACCTTAGAGATCATTTCATTAAATTAAACATCAGAAGACAAACTATCCTATAAATAAGAGTTATTGAGCATAACCTATAAATAATAACTACTGTAGATGTCAAAATCTCATTTAGATACTCTAATTTCTACTGTAGTGACACAAGACATATTGTACAGAGGTACTTACAGCAATTTAAGTTTTTTTCTTCATTTGGATCTTCAGGCAGTGCACCGTTTTTACAATTTAATGTGTTAATTTCAGAACTAAAAGGAAAAAAAATAATGATAGCAATACACTAAAGTTGGACATATATTACCATTTCCATTAGTAATAGACAGCCTCTTCTCCTCTTTTATGAATAAACACCAGAAAAGCAAATGTTTTCTAGACACACACACACACATTTTGGAACCATCTACCTACCAATATGTTAAATACCACATCTTCCACTTAAGTTAGTAGTCTTATTTACAGCAGAGCCAGAACAAACTCTTTTCAATTAATTTAATATCTCTGCAGTACTCATATAAGCAAAATTCCATGTTAAAAGAAAACCCAAGCCAGTCTCCTGCAGTACTGCTGCCCAATAATGCCTTTTGGGGAAACGAGTTCTAATTCTTCTCTTTATCATTTCAATATTCTATGGGGATAGGCAAAGAAGAATTGTTCTCTGGTACGTCATGAAATGGCAAGGCCTTGCATCCCTCTGATGCTTGTTACTTGTCTTCCTTTCAGTCTTTCCAATTTTTCTCCCCAAAATCACTATGTAGAAATACATTTAAATATTTGCAAATCAAATTCAGTTCAGATGCATTGTGCTTACCCTACGATTACATTCATAGACTTTGTGGACATGTCTTTAGACTGTTTCTTCTTCCAGAAACTCATTTGCAAAAGTAAGTCTTTCCTTGCCCCTTATTAGAACACTTAAGATACTAGCCCCAATTTTTTTCTATAGTTCTCTCTACCTTCTTTCTAGCTCAATAATCTCATTTTTCTAAAGCAGAGGTAAGCACCTCGAGTACCTTATCCAGGTACCATCCTGAGAGCTGAATCTATTAACTTTTATCTGCCTACCAAGGGGTCAAAATACCTTTATCATGACATTAACATTTAAAACTAATAAAAATAAGACATTTTAAAAAAGATTTTATATATATATATATTAACTGTAATTCCTGGTATATACTTGTATGTTATAGAATACTTGGTTATTATTTTTTGTGATAAACACTTTTAGGCAAACTTTTTACATTTATTATCTTAATTAGAGAACATATCAGCAGCTCATATGTGTAAAACAAGGGGGAATTTATCTAGTAAATGAAAGTTCTAGTCTATCGCTTTAGAAAGTCTGTTTATATCTCCAGTGCTTTGCTGGAAGTCTTGGATTTACTACTGGTCATTATGCTACAGTCAGAATTCATGATTTAAACTCTACTCTAAATTTTAGCTCTAATACCATCTGGAAAGGGACTCTGTCCAGTGAAGGGGAAATTCCGTTTGTAACTGCTCAGCAATGGTAATTTGGGACCAAGAAACTATCTGACATGGAGGTCAAGAAGGTCGAATTGTCTGGAAGCAGGGATGCCAAAGATGGAACAACTCCCTGTAAGGAAGCAAAATTTCCCTTACAGAAAAGATAAGAAATGACACAGCATCATCTTGCATTCCACGATCCATTGCTACAAGTGCTCAAGAGCCACTTTTGGTAGACAGGGCTGGTGCTGGGGGACGAATCAAAGACCAGGTTAAGGTGCCTGATGCTGATGCTCACAGGATTGCTGCTGCATATAAGCGTATACAAGGAATCAGCTCGTGTCACATCTTTGTGGACTCCTTGTAGAATTGCTTATGGCAGTAGGTCTCTGCCTAATGCATTTATTCATTAAATCTTTATATTTAAACGTATATGTGTGTTTTATTTGACTCAAGGGGTACAATAAAAATTCCCCAGCACCAGTCCAACAAATGTCAAATAAAGCTTAAAAAATCTTTTTTTTTTCCTTGCTTAGGCCTGGAGAAATACTGGTAACATACTGGTACAGCTCTGGTGTAGAGCTCCACTGATTTCAACAGAAGTCTGCATTTATACAGGGAAACACTACCAAATCCTAAAGAAGGTTCAGGCCTCAGTTGCTTTCGTTTCCTGAAATACAACACTGTTGAAAAGTTCCCTCATTTCAGTTTTTCCAATTAAAATGTTACTGGTTTTATTTCTTTTGTTGTCATTGTTATTTATTATTCAGTATTATTATTCAGTACAACTGCCTCAGAAATATTAGCACCTGACTATCTAAATTTGAAAATTTTACCTGTGGGGAATATTTTTTTAAATATAACGTATTGTGATTGTAATAAATTATTTCTCTTTTCCCTTCTTTGTCCACTTGATAAATTGTATTTTTACAAATAAAGGAAGAGCAAACAGTGGATCTTGGTTGGAAATGCATAAGAAGTTCATCACTTGGGAGTTTGCTTTTCAATAGTAACGGAAACGAGGGGCTTATTGCTTTATAAAGTCTTATATTCAACCCTTCCTAGACAGTAAAGTCAATAGAGCATTAATAAGAGATATTTTTACCTTATTTTTTAGATTTCATTTATACATATTCTTAAATGCAGGGACTTGTGTTACTGCATAAAACATTAACAGTTATGAAGACTACATTTTATAATCTGCAAGTCAAACATTTGAATGACTCCTACATGGTAAAACATATCATTAGCTTTAGAAGATTTCTCATAATTTCAATTTGGAATGTAAACCAGTAATGTTTGGGTTTTGTACTAGTAGTAGCAGTACTTTCACAGTTCTGTACCACTCAACAGTAAAAATTTCTCTAAATAATTTAGAAAAGTTTATCACTAAATGCAACTGTATAATTCAAGTATTTGAAATGAAGACTTCTATTCTTCAGGACACACTATTTTGCTTTTGCATTTCATTAGTCTCTACAGTACTTAAATAATATCACTATGCACTAGGATTTCAAATGATGACGTACGCACTAGGCCATAATGTAGATTGATTTCACATCCTTCTCCCTGCTGTTCATGAGTATTTATGATTTACAAGGGACAGATACATGCTTTAATCTATAATTTTTTATGAATACATAACAAATTTGAAGACAGCTTCCTGCATGTTTTCTCTATAGATTTTTAAGTAAAAATCTAATTTTGTAAATTCAAGCTTAAAAATAACATGCAAGTTCATATTTACTTACTTATTTAGATTTTTTAAAGTCAGACAGACACATTTTAACAGGAAAAAAAACACATCGCAACACATCTTATTATAAAATCAGGGTAACATTACATAATTTTACCTAACCAAGCCTCAGGAGAGTAATATGTTTAAAAAATTTAATCTACTTCTTTTGGTATTTAGGGTAAAATATCCCTTTTTTAAATAAATCAAATCAGTTAAGCTAAGTAAAACGGATTTTACACTATCTCTGATGAATGTGAATACTGATCTAAATTCAGTCCAGCAAATGCAAAATCGAGATTTAAATCATCAGAAAAAAATCCCATTGGAATCACACAATTCTGTGTACCAGCGATTCTTGAACTGCAACAAATCAATAGTACATAAAATATCTAAAAATATCTGAGCCATGATTTTTATTTAGAGGAAATAGAGCACATTTATTTAAGAAAAAGTGCAATATAGACAGTGCAATATTTGCATATTTCATGGCTAAAAATAGGAGGCTGATGTTGCCACTATTGCTACCTGGTATAAAAAATTTCTCTTACTTACTTACAGTGCTGATTTTTTTAAATAGACTGAATTTTGCATCTTACATTTGCCGTTCTCAAAATCTTTGTCTTTTTAATATTGGAGTAGAAAATAATTACCTAAAATAGGATTTCTCTAAAATAATTTTTAGATTTTTTTCCTTTTTCTCTTTTTCTTTTCTTTTCACAAGAATTATTATAGAAGAAAAAAATAGTTTAAATCGACTTTTGTACACAAGCTTTACAATTTCTACTAAAAATAATTCTCCTCTTCTTCTAGTTAATTTAGTTCACATGCAATGATGATTTCCACAAGGCTATAGCCCTGAAAAGAGAGGATGAGAAAGTCTGGGAAAAGCAAAACTTGTCCCTCCGTACCTCTTTTACACCAAGGCTACAGGAATAATCTATATTCACAAACAGTGCAGTTAATTATTTGCAGGGAACCTACTGCAATCAAGAATTTGTCTGAGAATGGAGTGAAGGGGATGAACTTTAACCTAAACACCTTAACTCTGTTTGTAACAATACTGCTTTTCAAGTGTATTTTAAAAGATATACTTCAACAAACAACTTACAACAAAATCTTTGCTTAGTTTCATCTCCCCAAAACAAATTGTGCTTCTTACCATCATATTTCCTTGATATTTCTTTATAACTTTTTCTCTCTTTCATCACAAATAATTTCTACCAGTGTTGACAGGAGTTAAGACTGTGCAGTTACATTTATGGAACAAGAGTTTTGTTTAATTTACAACAAGCACAGAGCTCATAGATGATGAAAACTACACTGTAATGTATCTCAAAAAAATACTTCAAGTAGAATTTCAGCTCTGGACTCAGGTTTAATATTATCCACACATAGAAGTTATTCTCCCCTAGCAGTAAAATTTGATGAGCCAGCTATAGCAAGCAATTATTACATACAGTATTTGATAGCTATTGGGTCTCTCTTAAAATAAATAGCTAATCTTGCTAGGCTAAGAAAAAAACACAACCGTAAATAAATGGACTTGTAAAATTCTCAGAATATGTTACCCTGGAGATTCATTTTAATACCTATACTTAAAGGCCATTTTTCAGAAAGGAAAATGATCTCTGAGGTATGCGAGTACAACACGTTATTTATTCTGTTTTTACAGATATCTCACATAAAAATACAAATTTTATATAAAAAGTCATCTCTTCCAATGCTTTATCTTTGAATCAGAATGCCAAGTCATGATTGCAAAAACAGAGACTACAACAGAAGAATCACTGTAAAAGTAACAAATTGCTTAAAAGCTACATGAAAAAAAAATGATGAAAATGATGTAAAAAAAAAATAACAAGCGTATTACATGGAAATACATTACACATCAAGAACATACAGAGTACAACATATTTCTTCACTGGGATGATCTATACATTGAATAAGTTCTATTTTCATAGCTGAATAACAGAGAAACTGTGCTATGATTTGACATGGTATTGAATGTCTTTCTCTGTATATTTATTCTCACCCCAACGAACAAAGCACCTGCAGATAAGGGGAAAGAAAGGGGAATAAAACTGTTCTGGAAAAACATGTACATTATGTCTCATTCTTTTATAATAAAGAGAAATATAATCCCATGCAATAATAAAACCAAAAGGAATATAGTTACAATCAGGAAGGTGTAAGAAGCATGAGCAGTGTGGCTCAATACATCCCTTTTCAATACACAGAGAAATACAGAAATGGAGCAGGCGGAATAGCTTAATGCTGCCATAAAATAAGTCTACACAGTTTGCTGCAGCTGGGTCTGGGCAGTACCCAGTATGAACACAAGCTGGGAGACAAAGTGATTGAGAGAAGCACTAAGGAGAAGCGCTTGGGATATTGGTGGATGAAAACCTAGATATGAGCTGGCAACGTGTGTTTGCAGCCCAAAAGGCCAACTGTATCCTCAGCTGCATCAAAAGCAGTGTGGCCAGAAGGTTGAGGGAGGTGATTTTTCCCCTCTACCCCACTCTTGTAAGACTCCACGCGTCCAGCTCTGGGGTCCCCAGCAGAAGAAAGACATGGACCTATTGGAGTAGGTCCAGAGGAGAACCACAAAAACAGTCAGTGGTTTGGACACCTCTTCCATGAAGAAAGGCTGAGACATTTGGGATTGCAGAGAAGAGAAGGCTCCTTATTCTGTCCTTTCAGTACTTAAAGAGGGCTTATAAGATGGGGAGAGACTTTTTGCCAGGGCCTGTAGTGATAGGACAAGGGATAAGAATTTTAAACTAAAACTGGGTAGATTTTGATTAGATATTTGGAAGAAATTCTTTATGATGACAGTGGTGAGAAACTGAAACAGGTCATCCAGAAAAGTTGTGAATGCACCATCACTTGAAGTGTTCAAGGTCAGTCTGGACAGGGCTTTGAGCAACTTGATCACTGTTCCTGCCCATGGCAGAAGGTTTGAAACTAGATTATTATTAAGGGTTTCTTCCAACCCAAGCAATTCTATGATTCTATGATATTAGCCCACAGTAGTGTCCTATCACACCTTAAGCAAAAATCATTCTTCTCCATATTAAAACTGAAGCCTCTCCATGAAAATAATCACAGCTAAAGAACTCAAGACAAGCTTTGCCATCAAGCTTGTGCATGTGCTGTTTAGACACAGTGGCAAGGGATCAACAGTCTACCCGTGAGACTAAACACATTATATCATCCTGTGGAACAGGTCTCTAAGTCTGATAAGTCAGGTATTAGAAATGATTCAGTTTAACAGGAGGAATGGTGACCAAGCAATGTCACAAACTACCACTCGTTTGTTCTGGGTTTTTTTTCAAACACAAATTGTTCCTTACAAAGTAAGGTTATTTTACTATGCGTTAAATGAGAAAAAAGTTCTGCAAGAGCAAATTACAGGTAAAGGTTAGTTTAGGAGGGCACTTCTCAACTGTGAGGTACAGAGACCTGGTTGAGACAGAGAGAAACACAGGTGTCAGGTGTCAGTAGTTCCAATTCATTCTTGACATCATTTATTCTCGCTGGTTCAAATTTGTACTACAAATGACTTATGTACCTGTGCACCAGTGACAAACAGTTTAGTAACCGTCACCTCTGAGTTGCCAGTTACCTCTTTTTACATAGGATCACAAAGAGACTGGGTTTGCCATGTTATCAGGTATGCCAAAATTCAAGATCAAAAGCAAAAACCTCTATGCAGTCAACACAGAAAGTCCACACGTATCACCATGTCAGCATAGCCATCCATGTGCAATAGTGAGCCTTTACTCTTCAGTCCAGGGTCCAAACAAGCCAATAACTCTGTTTTCCATCCAACAAAATCTTGGAAAAGGAAAATTACTTTGCTTTCCGTATTTGGAGCAGAATTTACTAGATAATCTTTCTAGTCCCTTCCAGTTCTAGATTTTATATACTACTCAGGCAAAAAGAAAACTAAAAAGTGCCAGGGACCATGGGGAAATTTTAAGTCCACATAACACCATCTCCATTAATGAACTTTAGAAGACAGAAGCAAGCAAATGTTTTATTACAGAGAGAAAGGACATAAGAAAATGCTTACTAATGCACTGAATATACTGAAACATTTGAACACAAAACTCACATTAAGCTATTTGCCAGTTTCCAAACTCCATGGGATAGTTTCTGATCTCAGAACAAAGACTAGGACGGAAAGTAAAATAGGAGCTGCCCAAAAGAGGTAATATGGCTTAGAGTGATATAGAACCATTTCTAAGATACCAAATATTAATTAGAATTGTGATGATTCCTGATAGGATATTTCTAAACAGTATTTTCTGAAACAATGAGTATTAATGCTGTATCTCATAATCTATATTACACAAAGACAGAGTGGAGCCTTTTAGATCATCATTTTTCCTTTATTCTATCAGTAAGTAAATACAGGTATTCAGTTTAACATAACTCTTGCCTCAAAACATTAAACTATTTAGAAAAACAGAATAAGAACAAAAATGAGAACATGAAAAATATTTGGAATTCCTGGTATTACCTCTGGTTTTAAAAAAAAAAAAAAAAAAGAGTAAACAACCATTAAGAAGCTATATATAATATTCTGCAAAGTTTGAACTGATTATTTTAGAATGAGGTTTTCTTTATGTAAGAATATTTACCCACATTCACAGGGGTCTTTTGCAATCAATCTGTGCAATCATAAGTGATATAACTCACAGAAACTGTAATGCATACTCTAAACTGCTTATTCATGGTCTTAGAATAGGACTCAGTGAATCATTAGTATACCTTTACCACTTCCTACTATTATAGAAGGAAATCTATGAAGGAACATTTAATTACTAAACGTAACCTTGAACTTTTACTATCATTCATCTTTTTTTTTTTTTTAATGGACATCAGAGTACCAACGTGACTGAAAACTACTTATGCGTAGCTTTATATTAGAATTCCTGGGCCATGTAGTGTGCATCTGTCCTCTGGTTCTCCTTCTCCCACAGTGAGTAGACCATGCTGGCACACAGATGTAGGCCAAGGATAATAACTGAAGCATCAAGGGCTTGGAAAAGTATAGAAAAGTATATAACTTGAAAAACTCCAGGCACATGTATCACAATAAACTTAAAACTATGCCAACTGAACGAAAGAAAAATCTCTATCTCACCAAACATCACTCGGCTCCCCATAGACAAAGAGGTCTTGCTTGCAACCACTGAATGACATCCTGACTCAGGCATGGTCAACTGTTTGACTTTTTTAGCTTAGACAATATGGTGTCCCAGTCAGGATATAGTTTGTCTGGGCTCTAGCTTCAGATTGGGCTATCTTTCCAGTCACAGTACAATGAGCCCATGCCACAATGACTAAAGGGTTGGTCTCCTCTTTGGTATGCATGACACCATTTTGGGTGCCTGTGACCCTGCCAGAGGGGCAACCTGGTAGCTGAGAGGGCAACCTGCAAGTAAAGCTTGTTACAGTGAGGTTTAAAGTGTTATATCTGGGGGCATAATATGAGAACACAGAAGGAGCTAGAAGACCCACTTGGACCTGCATGTATGATTAAGTTATTAGGATGGAAGTATGTAAATGACACCAATCATATCACCACAACTATTCAGAGTATAAGCACTGATTTTACGATGCCTATGGAGCACTTGGAGCTGTGGGCCCCTATTTTGTAGAAGGCATTTTCTGAGTTTATCAAAAGAATAAAAATTATTTCAGGTACTATATTCTTACTGATCAGTTATGAATTGCACACATACTAATTTTTTTATACAGTTTCAGAAGTTTTCTATGTTCCATTCAAGAAAATATCTTCTTAAAAAGAGCACCTAAGTGGCACAGATAGCAGCAACATCTAAAATTATATGAAATCAATACTGAAGATTTCTAAAGACTTAAGATGCCCTCAAATCAACTTCACTAAGAGTGAGGCCTAGATGTATGACTAAAATTACACTTTTTAGACTGATTTACTTCCTAGGGATAAATTAAGCTGAAATATGTAGGATGATGAAAAATCCTTTTCTGTTTCAACAGCTTCTAATATCTCTAAATACAATATACTAGTAAAATCTGTAGACATTGATGAAGTTACCAGAATTTATTATTATACCTCTATAATACCTTTATTATTTTTCTTCCTTTTTAAGAGGCTTTGGACAGTAGTTTTAGAATATCACTGTTTTGTTCTAAGAGAATTTCAGAAAGAGTTATACAGTTTTCCAGTTAATTTCTTCTCTTGCTTAAATTGAAGATGTAGCCCTTTGCTCTAGCATATAGTAATGATATTTGAGTTTTAAATGTTCTCTCTCTCGTTGGAATTGAGATTATAGGAGATATGGACACTGATTCTTTATTACATCACACTTTTAATTAGTGATTTTTGGCAAAAAATATGAACAGAAGTAATAACCAATCAAAGCAGCCAAACATTTGTTTAGCAGGAGATCTTATCAGAGTAACTGGCATTTATGGCCAGACTCTTTTTTTCTAGCATGCATTACGTGACATAGGCATGGCCATGTCCCCTTGGATAGAGGCCTTGCAAAACATATCTACAGGTTTTGTACGAAAATCGTTCTGCTGATGTTGGCTGCTCATTTCAAAACTAACAATTATTAATCACTGGAAGTTCACCTATTGTAGCACACCTCATAAGTGTAAATTAGCTGTAAGTGCACCAAGCACACAGAACACTTACAATCCATGCAGCCCACAGAACACAGCTGAGGGGCAGAAATGTGTTAAATGCATCCACCTAACATGTCCATGCAATAGTGTTCTGGTGGGTATAGTTTTTTTTCTTGACAGTATTTCTGGGCTGGAGTATTTTTGACATGTATTGTGAAAGGGCTGCTGATGGCGTGTTTTCAAAGCTAGGTCCTGCTTCTATGAGATGAAAAGTGATTGGTCACACTTTGCTGTCTTTGCTGTAAACTGATTTCTTTCTTCTGTTGCATATTTTTTTAGCTACTATGCTAAAACTGATATGCTATAAACTAATGCTTATAAATACTGATCTATGAATGAATAATAATAAAACATGGGTTGAAGTGACAGCAGACTAGAGAAATGGCTCCCTATAAATAAATTGCACAATATGTGAGTGCAAAATCTATCATAAAAAAGACTTAGAATTAACATTTTTAGTCTATCACTGAAAAATAGTTATTAGGCTGTCTATTATTAAAACATTGCAATTCTTAATATCTGGCAAGTTAAAAAAATTGTTTCAGATATTTGTGACGGTTCTTTCTCTGTGATGGGCCACTTCCAGAGAGTGGCACAAATCTTAGTTCTCAGAAATTTTTGATTCTGTCTTTCCCCTTTAGCCCCGACTATCAGGGACTCCGATTTACATCTCACCTCTTCAGTGCCTGCAACCATTTCTGACTAAGTACCAAGCTTATTAGTATTTATCTCACTGACTAACAATGAAACACAGTGAAGGCAGAAATACCTTCTTTCAGACTATTACTCTTAACCATAGATACTTGATTATATCTTTCTTTGACTCCCATTCCAATTACTCTTTGTTTTTTATTCTTTGCCGTTTTATTATCTTTATCATGCTTACTTTGAACTCTTCCCTTCTCTTTCCAGATTTCCTATGTTAGAAAATCTGTTCATGGTCAGTCAAGCAATAATATCTAAACACAAAATTATATTAACTTATATCAATATATCTGCAATAATTTCCTCTTATTCCAAAGGAGTAAGAGCCTAGTGGCTTCTCCATGAGCCTGCTGAACCTGTAACATTCTACATTTAAGCACAATTAGAATTCTATATGCTGTCTATTTATAAATAAAACCTTAACCTTACTGTTGCACCTTCAAATAGCTCTACCTTCTTCATTCCAAGAATCAGAACTAATCTTGTTGTAGTGAACTTTAGTTGGTTTTCAGAATTTCAGTCACCTAAGACACCCCTACCCCAATACTTCACATTTCAAACTTAGTTTCTCTAACACTAGTTCCAAATGGCATATTACAACCATTTTTATCTTTTACACCACATTCATCTTTTCTCCGCTATTTATCTGTGAAGCGGTTTTTAAATGTTACATAATTCTACAATATTTCCATGTCTCAACCCATAATTCTTCACAATGGGTATCCACACAGATATACACAAATACTAATACTAATACAATTGTATCATTCAATTTATTAAAATTAGCAATTACCATGTAAAACTCACCTGAACGTTTGCTCTTGCTTTACTTGCCTGGCTTGATATACTTGTTCTGGCCGCATTAAGTAACTTCTGGATTCCAGCAAAATGACCCTGCAGTATGGCAAGTACACATAATCACCACATTTTTAAATTGTAGAATGAAGACAAAACTCATTTTATTCTAACTTTTAAATGAAGCCTTGGTAAAGAAGCTTATTATTTTCAATCAAGGATAATTTAAAAGAACTCTAAAAAAAAATTTCAACATATTTTTTAAATCTATTTATTAAATAATTCATTCATTCTTCTTTATTTAATAGCTTAAATTGCATAATTTAAGCCATGCAATTTTTAAATCTCATGTAAGCATGCAAAATCCTGAGACACTCATTGAAGGGTTATTGGGAAATATCATAAACTACCACCTCAGCAATACCATAGATTGATTTGTAACCATAGGCATAGTCCAAAGCTATGTCATGACATGCAGACCAACTTCCAATTTTCTTTTCAAAAAATTAAAAAAAATAATTAAATTAAGAAAAACAATGTCCATTTTAATATTAAGACAAATTGTATACATATTTTATTTGGGAATAATTTTCTGAAATGTAATTTATACTATGATCTGTATTAAATGAAATGATTAAACAGTTGAGTCATTTACATTCAAAGAAAAAAATTGAGATAATTTTATTTTGCTTTTGTAAATAATGAATTTATTAATATAGAGTAAATTGTGATTTCCCTGTCAAACCAGAAGGAACTGCTTCACTTTAGTTTTTCCTGGAAGATTCTGATCTTCTTTCCTTTTATGTGCATTATATTGTGCACGTTATACATCTTTTGGTCTACTGCTCGTCATTAGTCAATAATTAGTTTTATGTATCATTGTAAAATTTTGTAACACGGCACCAGCACTCATAATTCATTCATTTTAAACCAGACTTCTACATTTTCTCTGCCCTCACAGGCAGTAATGACGTAAAGAAGATTACAGAATACATAGTTAAAATACAGAAGCCAGAGTCATGAAGGTTAGCGCTAGCATGGATCTGAATTCAGACTTTTCAATGGAGTTATGAACGTTTCCACCAGCATTAGCTGATTCTTTGCATTTAATCAGCTGCAGTACTTCACAAAGAAATGCAATGGATGATTTTAAAAGTATTAAACTATTTTTTTCTTAGTGAAGTACAAACATTCAGTAATCTTTAAAATATCTATTTATTAAGTATTAAAAGCTAGGAACTGTAAAAACAGAAAACATTGTTTAGTTGATAATATGGGTAATATCTAACAGACAAATGCTAGTCAAGGACTAGTTTAGGATGCAGAATTTACAGCTTTTTGAACTATCTTATATTTGCTACATATTTGACACAAGTTCAGACAGGCATTCATATTCTTAATTTGACCTTTTCTGAAATTGTACTACATTATACACCTACTTTTAAGATTTTTAGCACAGTTTTCTGTAAAAGAGCTACCTCCTTAGTATCACAAGCTCATTTCCTAGTTTTATTTGCAATTAAATAATGCACCCTCCATCGGAACACTAGATGGTTTAAAATACTTGAAACATGATAGAAATTATCTTTTATTTTAGATTTTTAGTTCAAATGTTGCCCAAGTTGATAATTACTTCAAGTAGTTGTCAAGTAGCTTTTGACTGATATATATAAAAGCTTAAATTACATTGCCTTTAATCTATTCTTTCTGAGCGAGCTATATACAGAACTGCTTACAGGCAATTTCACTGACCACTTTGAGGACTTTAAAAAGACCACAAAAGCTAAAAAAATTCATATGATTCCCACATAGGAGGCTTGTACCAGAACACATTGCTGGAGCAGTGAAAACAATCGTGTTACAGGTGTCTATAGCAAATCTATTCTGTGGATGAAACGGAAATTTAATTTGCAGCCTATGCAATGGGTATATTATACAAATTGGTAAAACAAGCTAAAAATTTATGGAAAATGGTTCTTGTAAATAAAAGAATGACATGAACTAATCTTTGGCTCTATAGACTAAATACAAAATGTGGAGTCAGATCACATAAACAGATTTTAAATACTTTTCTGTATTAAGGAAAGCAGCATTTATAACTCATCAGTTGTTACATCTATGATGAATACAAATGAAAAATTAGATTAATTGATAGTGAAGTGCACCCCAAGGCAAAAGCACAGGTTTTAACTTTTCCATGCTTAATAATTTAAACAGCAGGGTAAAGCAGATTGGGGAAAACATAACCAACTATTAATTAACATGGTTTGTTTCTCTTTGGAATTCTGCTGGCTCTCAGCCAAACACAAAAATACAAGCAAAGTTCATGAACTCCATTTGATTAAAACTCCAGCTTTATTGCTTACACTGAGATGGAGTTCAATTAAGATCTATTTGTCTTCTTTATTCATTATGATAGCTTCCTCTCCATAGTGTTTGTTCGAATTTTGATAATGTAGATCCCTATAATTTAACATTGAGGTTTTGCATTTTTAAGGAAAAGAAGAAAATTATGGAAAAGATTTGCTAAAACAGCATGGTCATTACAGATTTGTCTTTACAGCATTGTCTACCTGAATATGCCATCCTTTCTGAAAGGATTAGTAACATTTAGGATAACTTTCTTCAGCTCATAACATGGTGATTTGCATTTTAATATATCCTGAAAAGGAGCAAAAATTGATATCAATATAAAAAGTTACATTCATGTATAATACATAAACAAAAAGGAAAACGCTACAAAGAAAAATAGAACCATGCATTTGACTACAAAATTAATGATGTAATTTAAATGATAGGCTTCATTGTCAGCAAAGAACATTTAAAGGCTACTTCTTTTTAAACACACATTAAACTTCACCATCTGAATGCTCTCCAAAATGATAGCACAGGGCCAAGGATCAAACTACCTCTTTGCCTTCTTATCTTTCTATGTCCTCTATTTTATTCTCTTGCCCCACCTTCCTTTCTAACATCTATAAAAAGATTCATGAAAAAAAAGGAGAATCACATAAACACCATTTAAGTTCAGAAATGGATCTATCCAGACCTGTTAAATGAGTGTTTGATAACAAATGCTGGAACACGTGCCTATCTCTGCTCTGACTACTTCTGGGATATACCTTAAATCTAAAGACTGTCTAAAGTTAAAAAGCACAAATAAACAGCAACATCTAACAAAAGTCTGCTGTCCATCCATATGTGACAACTGAAATCACCTCCACAATGGAATTTCCAAAAGCATTCATATGCTGAAAGGGCTCCAGATTTATTTTCAGAGCAATCAGTGGAAAAAAAAAAAACAACTTTACTCGGAATCTAAGTTGGATTTATATCCTTAGGCATCTTAGATATTCATTTAGGCTTTTCTCTGCATGTACATAGGCTAATATCAGAAACCTGAAAATTCATAGGTCAAAGTTGCTGATGAAAACTCACATTTTTATTCTTGTCTCAGGTCACTTCTTTTTGATACCATAAACAGATGAACAACATTTTTGTGACAATATTAATCATATACACATAAACTTACAGCAGGCTCAATATGGTTGACTTCAGATTTCAGAGAGAATGTCAGTGTGGCACCATCTATTCCACCCACATTCTTTGAAATCAGTAGCAATACTGCTTCAGCAGGGTGCAGAAAACGACTAGTGAATTCCACATTTATACTTGTTTGTCTTCTAGGAAAAATAATAACAACAAAATAATAATAGTTTAAATAGGTACAAAATTGTGAATCAGGAGCACATTAGAGTCCTTGTAAGGGAAGGTGGCTAGAAAAAAAGTCATTTATTTCTTCTGAAAGACTTTGTTGTAGTTCAATGTTCTACCTAAGAGCTCCTAAAATGTTCTAATAAAAGAACTGTATAGATAGAAAAAGAACAATAGTCTTTCTTGCTTTTTACGTTTAAACATGTAGCTTACTTTTTCTTCCCATACACAGTAACAGAGGAAGTTATCTTAATTATAGTATTACCCTAAGTTAACAATTGATTTATTTTATGCTCCCTATTTGAATAGGGTTTTATGAATTACACAGTCAGACATCCCATTATGCACTTTGTGAAGCAGATCTAGATCTTCTTAATCAATGGGATAATAAGAATAATTAGTAAAGCTGACTAATTAAGAGGTGGAAAAAGCAAAGTTCTGTCATACAAGCAACAGCTGAAGTCTCTGATGGAAAACTTGAGAAGGGGAGATCACATGGAATGAGACCTTAGACTAGGTAAGAGTTAAGCTTAGACTTGATTTGCATTAGTCCTGCAAGTAAGCAATATTGGTAAGAAAAATTTAGTGGCTGAAGCTCATGCTTTGAAGCTCTCAAAATCACTCTCTGATTCTGAGATTAATGTCTTAAGATGGCATGAAGGTCAGCAAAATCATAGTGTGTAGGATTGTTCTAAAAGCAAGAGAACTGTAGAATCTAAAAGTATTCTGCCTTTATACACATACAACCAGAGCAGAGAGCTTTTACTAAGCAGTAAAAGACCTATATTTTTGGAGTCGCAAGTGGAATATCTCAAAATAGATACCAAAAAGTCAGCTGACTGCTTTATACCTTCATTGTAATGTCACTCTATGCACTTAAAGAAATTTTAAAATTTAACCCCCAACAAACTGTATGAAAGAGATGGCAGAAATAAAATAACCTTTAGTAAAATCTTGACATTTCTTAATTTACTCCAGCTGGTATTACTCAAGCTGATAATACGTCAAAGAAATTCTTAAAATATAGGAAACAAACATATTTATAAACTGCAGATTTGTTAGTTGTCTTTCTAGAAGAGAGCAGATACTAAAGTCAAAAGGCTTTCTGCCCAACTCAAATCAGCCTCCCTCATTAAACAATTAATAGGAGCTCTGCAGCCTGACAGAAAAGAACTAAATAGAGCATCATGCCTATAAATACTTAAAGGGTCAGTATCACGAGGATGAGGCCAGTCTTTTTTCAGTGGTGCCCAGGGATAGGTCAAGAGGTAATGGGCACAACTTGAACATAAGAAGTTCCATCTAAACAAGAGGAGGAACTTCTTTGAGGGTGGCAGACCACTGGCACTGACTGCCCAGAGAGGTGGTGGAGCCTCTGTCTCTGGAGACACTCAAAACCCGCCTGGACAAGTTCCTGTGCAACCTGTTCTAGGTGGATCTGCTTTGGCAGGGGGATTGGATGAGATGATCACCAGAGGTCCCTTCCAACCCCATATCATTCTGAGATTCTGTGATACATAGATATAAAGAGATTCACACAGGGAAAGCAGTTCTGTGTTTACTTAAAATTACGGCTTCTAAGCCATTATAACTCACCATTCAGAACTTGGGATTTGTGACATAATTTCATGAAAACATCAGCAGAGTGCTGGGAAACATCCAATAAAAGAAATGAAGTGTTAGAAATAATTAGAAAACAGACAACAACATAGTTCACCACTAGGCCACCAGATCCCATCTGAAGGGCTTAAACCTTAATTACTGTTTGCACTTCATTACCTCAAAAAAAAAAGTTCACCAAACAGCAGAAAGGATGACTATAGGTAACAGAATTAACCCAACATGATCTCTAGGCTTAATAACACCTAGCATAAAGGGATATGATGTTGTCCAGAGTTCTTCCTAACACCATAAGTCTCAGGCTCTCAGTTCTGAGAATCAATTATGAATTCTTGGAAGTTCTAAAAACCTGGCTCTCACAGCTTTCATGTTCCTGCTGCAGAGCCCCCAGGCATCACCATTTTTGACAGCAAATAGTTGCTAAGCACCAAAAGTCTGAGGCTCCTAAGTCACCCTGCCATTCAAAACATCCTAGAAAATGTATCCTGGGACTGCAGACTCTCAGAGAAGTATATACCCTGAGACATCCACTCCCAAAGACACTTTAAGAACCAAGTTTTAAGGAGTCTATTCTGCTCTTGTCACTAATAGGAATGACAGGGAAATGGAGTGTATGGAACATTCTGACTGATCTTTGCCCTCTGGCTCATGAAATAGCAGAGCAATCTGATTTTAATTGTGAACCATTGCCTTCTGCAGCAAAGCCAGCATCAAATAAACCACAAAGTTGCTTAGGTTTTTTTTAATCTATTCATCCCAAATACAAAGTGAAGGAAAACAGCTCCTGGAACTGTATAATCTTGTTCATTCTTCTATTATTATAACTAACACCCACGACAGTTGTAATACTGTGGGGCTCAAAGATTCTTCATTTCTTTACCAGCTCAGCACGTACCATCTTTCAAAAAAAGAAACCAATCAAATTATCTCTCTTTTCTTTGTTATACTTTGGTGTAGAAAGACAAGAAGTTGTTTGGTGCGATCAAATTTGGAGAGTTTAAGGCCAACAGAAATCATTAGATAACAGAATCCAATGTAGTCATTTATTACAAGCCATTACATGCAACCAATCATCCTTCAGTTGCTTTTGATAACTACCATTTGGCAGAAGCATTTTTCTCAGAAAGTGCCACATGTTATCTGAGGCAGAAGGCTGGATTGAATAACTTTCTGGGGTCACTCCCTGTATTATTTTCAGTGTTCTGTGATTTGCGAAACTGCTAGAGTTAAAGAATTTGCCATTCAGATAGTTTCTTCCCCTCAATAGCTAATTACCTTTGCTACTTCCAGGTTGGAGTTTTACAACTCCAGCTTCAAACTGTTGTTCTTGTAAAAATTTTTTTTCTATATTGTTTGCAGTTATACAGGTCCTTTTTCCTAGAAAGGTGCTTTTAAATATTGATCAACTCATCTTCATCATTTCTCTTGTTAAGAGACCCAGACAGAATAACTTATAGGCATGTCTATAAGTTATGTCACATAAGAGAACTTAGAAATCTTTATTCTATTGCTGTTGTGAAACAGAAGTCTATATGGCACAGTGCAGTGCCCTAGAGAGTGGGAATCTCAGATCAAAGATTAATTACATTATATGCAAGATCTGACCCTCAGCTACACTGAAAATGTTCTAATGCATCCCTAAAGCAGAGAAAAATGAAGTGTTCAGAAGATTTCCCTGATATTCAGCTGCTGAGGATTAAAGCCAGATTCATCTCAGCCAATTGATACAAAATATTCATTCTTAGCAGATACTGAGTGTAGATGACAAGGTAGCAGGACGCTGTAAGGGCAGCCTTTGTGAGAAGAGACCAGGAGCATCGCTGCGCAGGATGCAGACAGTTCTAGCTGGCTCCATAATGGACCCACCACAGGACACATCTGAGCCCATCAGCCAAGCTGCTAGCACCTCTGTGAAAACATATTTAAGAAAGGCAAAGTCATCAGAAAGGCTGAGGAATGAGGAAAGAGAGTGAAAAACAGCAGTGGGTCAGAGAAGGAGAGGAAGAAGCAGTGCTCCAGCTGCCAGAGCAGATGTTTTCCTGCAGCATATTAAGAGGACGACACAAGAGCAGGTACCAACACTGCAGTCCATTCAAGAGAAGTTGGATATTTCCTTAAGGAATTGTGATCCATGGATAGGTCATGCTGGAGAAATTTTTTTCCTGAAGGACTGCAGCCCGTGGAAGGGCTCATGGAGCAGGAGAAAAACATGAGGAAGAAGGAGCAGCAGAGAGGAACAGTTATGAAATGACTGCAGCCACCTGCTTCCCATTACCCTCTATGCCATTCAGGGTGGCAGGGGGAGAAGGTAGAGGACTCAGGAACAAATGAGTGAAGTTGAGTCTGGGAAAAGAGGGTGGGGAAGAGATGAGGCAAAGTTTTAATTTTTATTTCTCTTTACAATAGTCTATTTTAATTGAAAAGTAATTAAACCAATTTCCCGCAAGTCAAGACTGTTTCACCTGTGATGTTCGCTCGTAAACAGTCTCCCTGTCTTTATCTTAACCCACAAACCTTTTTAGCAATTTTTTCTCCCCTGTCCCGTGGAGGAGAGTGAGAAAGTGTCTGGGTGAGTGTCTGGCAGCCAGCCAAGTTTAACCCACCACAGTCATTTATTAATTTTTTCAGCTAGTAGCAGACCGCATTATACATTGTTAGGCTTCTTTGAAAATACAGACAGATATATACTACATATTTCTGTCACTTCATCATTTGAAAACAGCTAAGAAATGCTGTAACCCTGCTTCCTAATAGATTTAAGTAACTTCTCTTCATTACCCTTTGCCATTCTGCTGAAAGCTTATCAAATTCATGCAGTTCATCTTTCCCGTAAAATAAACACAGTTCCTTCAGACTGGGCCTTCAACTACAGAATCTTCTATACCACATGTGCTGACCCAGCAAGTCCAACAGGATTAGTAAATCACACTTAGTCCTCATTAGTGGTTATAATGACCCACAGTCATCTTAAATCCAATTACAGTTAATTCTAAATATAGGAATATATATATTTGGCAGATAATTAGAGAGAAATCTCTATGCATGACATGCGCATCTTAAAGTCTTCCAGCTCTCAAATCAGAAGACTGACAAGTTTCAGTTTCTTTAGATTCCCTATCAAGGCTATCGTTCACCTTTTTGCCTGAACTCTCATAAGTGAAAGTTCTCTAAACTGTTAGTAATTCCCTTGACCTTTTACCCTGAAACTTTGGGAAGGGAACTTTACAACTTGACTGCTGCCCTGCAGCAGGCCTTCACAAGGCAGTAGCTGCTATTTTTGACTGCTTCCAGTCTATTAGTTTACCTAAAGTACCTGTTGTTTCAGTGGAAAACAAGCTGTCCAACATCAAGCTAGCTTGCTAGGAAAGAGGCATTAGTGGCAAAGGCAAATCCATATTTATATACAATATTCATAAATTCATAAGGCACACTTTCAATTTAGGGGAACAAGGATGCAGAGATATCTGTTCATGTTGTCAGAACCATTATAGATACTCAGGTTTTTAATCTGTACTTCCTATATTTAAAGTAAAACTCCTGAACTGTTCTCTGATAGAGAAGGCTTTCCTAATTTTTAGTGATTTTTTAGCACATTGGTTCATCTTCCTCCAAGCCCATATTTATGGATTATTTACTTCGAAAAGCAGAAAAAATAACTTTAACATGAAAAGAAAATGGGTTACAGTCAATGATACTAGCATTCCCATAAAAAAATAACTCTGTTAAGTTTTAATAATTAACTCACATCAAATTTCTTACTGAATACACTGAAAATTCTCCCTCACTTTTTATTTAGGCCATAAATATTTTTCTTTCTTTTTATTTTTTTGTAGAAGTCTTTTACAAGCTTACTTCATTTCTTAGTGCCTCTAAAGGCTTTCACTTTTTCCAAAGAAAACAGAAAACTCTCTCCTACAAATCCTCTACCATTTTTCTTGACCTTAAATAACCAAATATAAAGCAGCACTGATAGCAATTATTGCATCATCAATTAAACAGAGGATTTCGTTTACTATTCATGTTACTGTCATTTACAAACTCACCTATTATACTACCATCTGATATAAGGCACCTACAAGACTCCCAGCCATCCACTGATGCTTGGAGTTCTGAAACACTTCAATCAGAACATTAAGAAAGCTGTTAATTACAAAGAACCTATTTTTCATTTAGTGACAAAGACTACAAGTTATATTATGATAAACTCTGCAGAGGTCACCAGCGGATGACTGGCATTTCCACAAGCTTTTATTTCTATGCAGTTTTCAAATGTTTGTTGCTATATATAATGCCAAGCAGCTCAATAAAAAAGTTGTACACATTTATTTGTGTCTTGTTTTTTAGAGCTTTTTAAAGGTGAAGTGAAAAACAGACACAGTATTGACCTTTCAGAGAAACACATGATATTTTCAAATACTTTTTTTATGTTAATTCTTATTTGAAGTAATTGCAAAGAAAATGGAATCAAATCAGCCTCACAGCTCACTGAAAACATAGCGTTTACTTGTTTTTCCTTTTGCATATGTTCACAATAGGCATATTATTTAATACTGAAATGTTGATCAACCTTAAAGACCACTGTTTATGTTGAGTTCTTGAATTTTAAATTTTATAGTTGGAATTTTTCTTCTTCTTCATAGGTTATTTTCATACAAATGTTGACCTTTGTTTTCCATTTTACAACCTCTAATCCATTATATCTGCAAAGGTATATCTTAAATAGACTTAAAGCCTAAACTCTTAACTGACAGTCAGAGTTACTGATACAACTCTCTCGTCTTCGACAATTAAAGAGGGGTTAGTGAAATTCCTGTATCTAGTCATAAAGCCATGTAGCACAGAAATAGCAAAATGTACTTAGTGAACAAAAAGAAAAAGATGGAGACATATCAGGAGTATTTTTGCTACCAAAAATTTTACCAATCTAATGTTTTCCCATAATTAAATGCCTCCCAGATCCTTAGATAACTTTCAGAAATGTGAGATAGATAGAGAAATAACTACATTGCAGCTGCAACAGTTTCTCCTGGTGGGGAAGGACAATGGGGGCAAAAAGCAGGAGTCTAACGCCACTATCAAATCTGTGTCACGGTCTCCTAAATTCCCAGTGGTGTTTCATTTATGAATAAGAAACAAAACCTGAAATCTAAGAAGAAAGAAATTTTACATGCTCATGCTGCCACAATGCACTGATAACAAAAATCTGAATCAAGTTTAAAGGAGATATTTCAATTTTAGCTGGGAAAAAAAAAAATTAAAATTTAAGAACAACAGATCCAAACTTAAAATTAAGGCTTTCAATGTTTATTGGACACAGATGACTCCTTTAATGATCTGAAGACATGTATTTGGCTCTCAAAGCTCTGTTGAGCTAAACTGCAAGTGTCCCATTGACAAATTACTTTGGATTTGTTCTAGGTTAAAGGGGAAAAGTCTCATCTTTATTCTGACCAATTTTTGCCTTGTTTGTAGTTGAACCAATTTCTAGTGTTCCACCACTATTAAATCAGTAGATTTGTATTTCTATACTGTTAGGCTTATTAATAACCTAAAAATCTACAAAAACCCATTACTTACTTAGGGGCAATGGTGACAGTGTTTCCTTTAGGTAGAGAGAAATCATCAGCATCTCTTCCTACAAGAGTAGCATTGTACACCAAAGCTTTACCACTTGGGTTTGTCAGACACACCTATCACAACAAGAACAACAAAATCAGCCTATTTTCATTGACTTTTTAAAGCATAAAAGGTATGTTCTGCAGCCAAGTTCCAAAATACAAAATAATGATATCACAAAATAAATACTTCAAATAACTAGTCAGACCATTTTTCTTCCTAAAGAGAGTAAACTTCCCACAGACTGTCCAACCTCAATTTTTCTGAGTACTCTTTTTGCAGCGCACACTGCACTCCTATGCCTGTTAATCTCTTACTCCTCTCTATCTTTGATCTGAGATTTGTCAAACTTCTAGATTTTTTTTTCTGTGCTCACAAGTATAAGGGAAAAACAGCACCAGAAGTCAAGATCCCAAGCTTGAAGAGAAAAAAAATGAAGATACGTTCTTTCATTTTCTATATTTAGTAACCAAATGATATGAAAGCCATTCATTCTTTGTTGTAGTATATACATAACTCAACACGTATATACATACAGTGTTTTAACTTTGTACTGCTACATATCTAAATTCAATGGTATCAGTACCTGTTTAACAACAGTTGCATGGAGAGCACCTGTAAATTCTATAGTCTTCTTGGGGAGGTAGTGAGGAAGAGTTTCATATAGGTAGACACACAGAATAAGCATCATGACTGGGTTTGGATCACAGATGTCAGTGGCCTAATATTGAAAACAAAAAAAAAAGGAACAATAACCTGATATTGGTTAAAAAATTCCCTATGTAGTTTAGAGATATGAAGATGAAGAACAAAAAAGTTTAAGGCAATTCTTACTATACAAATATTTTCAACCTAACTTTTAATAACTGGACTAGGCTGATAGTTAAAATGAATATGAATCTTGTGAGGGCACAAAAAAACCCCAATTCTTGAAGAATGCTGGCATTTCTGGTAATAAACCTAGACTAAATATTAAAACCACCTTTTTTCCCCATAGTTCAGGAGAAACAGATGTTTAAGTGTAATAGAAAAAGCAAGTAAAATTCACTAACTGGAAAAACATATGTCTTTATTATCTTTAAAAAAATCCTTTAAAATCTTTCAGTTTACTATGCAAAATACCATCCCAAATACTCCTAGAGTTTTGCAACTGCATATTAAGGAAGATATTGTCATCATCCAAACTAACAACAGGAAATCATGACTATAGAGTTATTTTTATTGCAGATTCCAAATTGCTTTACAAAAGCTAGTAAGTATTACTGCATCTTAAATATTTGATTTACAGAAATGAATTCAAATGGCAATTTAAATGCAAAACATATCAAAATTTTAGTTCTCAGCAATTCTGGCAAGACACTGAAAAGAAGTGGTAGAAACTCCTCCATCAAATACATGAACTTTTCAGAGGTCTAATCACATAGGTAAGAGACCTAATGATGGAATAAATACAGGCAGGAAAGACCTGGCTACAGATTTAAACAAATTATATTTTCTACTTCCTAAATCAAACTAATTCAATTAAGTATTTTAAAACTTCATGCATATTAACTTATAATACATTATTATAATAAAGTGGTCTATAATATACTAAATAAACTTTTACAACTGCATTTAATTTCTCTCCTGAATTAAATATAATCGTACTGAAAAAAAACACACACTTGGGAGTAGGCTTTAGCAGCAAACCACTGCATTAACATATTATCCTATTAAAAGGTGCTCTTTTCATTCAAGACACTTTATTTGAATCTTGTAAATAACTGAGTGTAATTCGATGCAGTAATATTTTGAAAAGGACTTGCTTTGCCTAATGACCTCAAAAGTAAATAGCATTCTATATCCTCTCACCTCACAGGAAAAACTTTACATGATTTTCAAGTGAAAAAAACAATCTATTGTGCTGTTCCTGTTTGTCACTGTCACCTTCTCTAAGCAGCTTAGGTGCACTGCACATAACTACATGCAACATTATCCTATCACTCTAGAATCAAGCTTCCTTCTTCCCATGGTTTATCATCAGATCATGAATTACTCAAAGCATAGACAAAGCACATTTTATTTAATTTATTTTTAATTAATATATTACTAAGAAGCATCATATATACATAAAGCAAACATCTTTTAGATCTGCAAGGTCATGTGACAGAGCAAGAAAACAGGTGCAAGATACTTTTAAATCTCAAAACTTTATATTATGAAATAGCAACACTACTTTTTTTTAACTTGCTAGGAGATAATCCATGTAAAAATATGTTGACAATAAGAAAAAATGTTTTTGGTTAATCTGGAAGAGGGATGAAGAGCATCATATCATAGAATCATAGAATCATAGAATCATCTGGGCCGGAAGGGACCTCCAAAGGCCATCTAGTCCGACCCCCCT
>JAOTQQ010000001.1:118891642-118916908 GCA_026546715.1 Gallinago undulata | reverse complement strand
GGATGCGATTGGCCTTCTGGGCTGCAAGTGCACATTGCCTGCTCATGGCCAGCTTTATTTAGAATACCAGTTTTATTTATACCATTTTTATCTAGAAACAAGTACACTCTAGGGTACCTGAATCTCTCTGTCTCATAAGTGCTTACACAGCAGGCATATTGTAGGCAAAAAAGGGAAATCAAGAGTTGCATGAAATTAGCAGTATGTTCTTGATGTTCACTATCATACTTCCTTCAGAAACTACTGCAAGTAATAAGACCTCCCACTCACAATGTTAGCCCACGTGGCGAGTCAGGACATCATGGCTGAGTTGACAGCAGCACACAGATCTCTCCAGGTGAACAGTAGTCATATCAATGACTGCTGCATAAGTATAACTTCCATATGTACAATAATATCTCTCTCACATCACAAGCAGAAATAGATTTGCTGATTCAAGACTGGTAGTCTATTGGTAAACACAGTGTACCGCTTCCTTCAAAAAAAAAAAAGGCCTTTTCTGCACATACATACCTCCCCAAAGCAGAGGTTTATAAGGAAGGCCTTGTAACAACCTGAAAATCAGCAAGCCTGCAATGTATTAGATATAAAGCAAAGACTGATTGTAGAAGAGAGTACAGGGATGCCGTGAGACCCCTCTTGCAAGTATGGCAACTCTAACTGAAATTGGCCAGATAGCTCCAGCTGTGGGAGTATGGAGTAGAGCCCTGGTTATCTTTTTCTGGGCAGGTTAAGAAAGCAATAAAAATGGTAATGGGACACTTTTGAGGAGGTCAGATTGATAAATAAACAAATCTGGAGTATTTTTAAAACCTTGCTCTTTTTATAAAAAAAAATATCAGTCTAGATAAAACAACTTGTTTAATGGTAAATTTTATTCCCACTGTAACTTTTTAGGACCAAAACCTCTTAAGAGTGAACTATGAGGATAAAGTTGAATCAACTTAATTTTTTTTTAATACTTTGTCAGTAAAGTCTCCTTTTAACACTTACTGTCAATACTATTAAAATGTCTAATGGTCTCTTAGAAAAAATATTCTTATACATTAATATTTCTTCTATGAGCTACATTATACCAGTTTTTCACAGGACCACACTTTCAGCCCCCACGTTATTTTATTTTTATGACCAACTATATTCTTGTCTTTAACACAATTATAAGATGTTTATTGCCTAAATGGAGCATTAGAGCAAAAACCCCCATTAAATACTTGTCTAATTGATTCTTATGAGGCAATTTTCATAATGAACTATATAACCTCAAGACTCTCCAGCAGATTAATCAAGGGAAAGAATACTATATTTAAAGCAGCAGGATAAAGGAAACAGAGCGGCTATTTAGTCAGTCCCCCACTCTCTGATGTAAGTCTATGCAGCAATATTATTTCCTAATGTTTCACCATAGTATATGTCTGTTTCTAGATAAACCAATCATGTATTTTATTGGATGTGAAAATTTATTTAGATTTTAAGAAAAGAAATTTAGCAATTTTTAAAACTAATAAAATTCTTGTACAGATTATATTTTCCTCTTCAGCACTCTACAGTACTTCGTACTCTAAGAAGATAAAAATGAAGAATAAAAAGCATTCCTAGATTATTGTTATACCAAACTCTTCTCCATTTCATTCTTTACATACAGAAATAAGCCTGACAGTCATTAACAGTTTATGAATTCTTTTTAATTAAAAATCGTTTATTGAGTTTTCTTCTTCTTTTGATGTTATTAAAATATTATTTTAATATATATTTTAATATTTATAATATTAAATTTAATATTTATAATATTAAAATATTTAATATATAAAATATTAAAACATATTCAGCAATATTGGCTGAAATCTATTGTCCAAAACATAGGATCACCAAAAAAGCAGCTGAAATTTAAACCCTAAAGCAGATCTAGGAAAGCAAAACACCACCTCACTCAACGCAAGTACAATTAGCTCCACTCCCAAACAGCTTCTACTTGATGATTGACAGATCAGCAACTGGCAAAGGTTTTCTTCAGCTAGCAAAAGCTGCTTTTTGACGTAATAATTTTGTGAGGAGAAAGGGTATAAAGGATGAGCATTTTTAATTCTAGTGGAGCCACCTTCTTCCCACAAGCAAGCAAAAAACCTCAGTAGCTTAAAGCAAACATTCAACATAGAAAAACCTTTATACAAAACAAGAATCTAAGACCAGACTACTGGGTAAGACCATGAGCCAAAAGGACACTACTACAAAAATAGTCTCCTTTCAAAGTTATGTTAAGTATAAGCAAGAAAGAAACTGGAAATTTGTTAGAGATATAATTTTCTTCATGAACATACTCTAAATAAATGCAGTAACACCAAGCATTTGAAGTAATGCTCACTTCCATCGTCTATTGCATTCTAGCCCTACACAAGGTATAATTTTATTTGTCCAAAGATTTGAGAGAACACTGAAAAGTAAATGAAAAGAGGTTACTTTTTTTGTTTCATAAAAGTCATCAAAACAGGGTGCTTATCTCTTTTACTAATAAGAATGAACCTGCATTTGACCTAGAAGAGAACAGGCAAAATAAGATGCTCTCTTGTTGTCACAGATGGGTGAAAAAAATTCCAAGTTTCAAACCAGAAAAATCTAGAATAAAATGCAAGGAGTCAAACTAATACAGCATTTCCAATGCAGGAATAATCTTTCTTTCCCATCCAGTCTACAAGCTTGTCTTATGTTTCCTGCTGTGGTTCACTGAAAGGAAAAATTAAAGAATTCTCACGGATTAACCCAGCGGTATTTTTTTTCTGGCTCCCTCAGCCCTTGTGGTGATCTGCTATAATGAGATGCTTTGTGTCCTGGGGGGAGCTGGAGACCAACTCTGCTGCAGCATCGCTAGGGCAAGGGCTGGCGTTAACAAGGGTCCTGGCTTGCAGGCAGGTAGGGGATCCCTGGGGGGCTGGGCAGATCTGGGATTGCCCCAAGGACCTTGACAGTAGTTAAATCTGAAAAGCATTCAGCCTTTATTGTTTGATGACTCTACGATAGACGTTTCAGAAAATCATATTTTTAACAAGGCTCCATCTCCTTATTTGCAAGGAAACCAGAGGGAACTGTATCCCAGAATAGACTCCTAATGTATGCTTTAGAATTAGGAACCTCTTCTTCTCCATCCCTAAAGCATTATATGGCAGAGTGGGGAGAGAGGAAAAAAAAAAAAAAAGAGAGAAAATCTGACTACTGGAAAAGATGGCAAGGCTTGGCTCATGGACTAAAAGCAGAGAAGGGATGCAGCCCTTTAACAAAGGATATTATTTTATATTAATGTCCCAAAGGACATTGTTTAAGGAAAGATGACTTAGTAACTGAAAGTTTCACAGACTTATTACTGACTACTCAGCTCAGACATAATTAAATTAAATGTCTGAAGTCCTGTGTTAACGTGTTCTATGTGCTTTGTACTGTAAGGAATATTAATTTTTGTTTTGTTTGGTACAACAGGAAGCAGAAACCTGTCAAGGTATATGAGAACTGACAAGTCTTACCACATTTTTATCTATAAACATATTAAATTCAGCTTGCATTACATCTTACAACCTAAACCTCTGAGTTTTCTTAATTTCCCTTCTGTCTTTATTAAATTAGAGACAGGTAGTAGATTCCACAGAAAAGGCAGAACTAGAGCTCCCCTGGTGGCAAATCCATTAACTCCATGGAGCGCAAAGGCAAGAAGAGTTATTGACTGCTTCCTCCCTCTTATCTTGTCCTGTGCCCAGCCAAGCATCACATCTTACTCCCAGCAGTTCTAGCACAGCTCCTTCTCTACCCTTCCAAGACAGCAGGTACACCACTGAGCACCGATATGAAGTTTCTCTATCACTCTCCATAGTTTCCTAGATAATGCTTATCCTCGTAATTCTTAAGATTCATTTTATAAACCCTTTAGGCAGTAATGTAATCATATGTCTCAACTTTTATTTCTATTTATTTCCATCACCACTGTTTTTTAAGGTTGCATTTACTATGAAAACTTAAAAACCAAAAAACTTCTTCCCTGTCAAAAGCTTTAAACCTGAAGTCTGAAAAATATTCTGATGTTTTCCATTCACTTATCTCAGTAATTACTATTGAATGTTAACTAGTATTTATAGAAATTATTTCACTATAGTAGTGGTTTTACACCTCTACTGTTCACCTTTCCTATATTTTCATTTAAAATAGAAAAGATGTCAGAGTAGATTATCTGTTGAAGCCTAACTTTCTTTTGCCACCTAGTTCTTTTTTTTGCCACTTAGAACTTCTAGCAGTTAGATAAGTTCTAACTCCCTCAGAAAACATTATTCTGTTTTATCCTGTGCTGAATTCAAAAAACTGCATTCAAGACATTAATATAGGTGTTAATTTGAATAAAATAAAATAAAAATCAGTGCACTTAATAACAACATTCAGTAGAAAATTCTCATAGTCTAGATGTATTATTTGCTTTTAAAAAATCAGTGTTAGCAAACAATAGTAATTAAAAAAGTGTTACAGATTTATGCTTTAAAATGTATCCATAAAAAAGTTTCTCAAAACATGAAAAAGCCTCTAGCATTTCTTGAAGAGCTGAATGCTTACTTGTTAGCTTTTAATTTGTGCTCTAATGTTGTCTGGTTTAAAAAAATGTTGAAGCTGACAAACAGGATAAATTATTATACTTCAGATTCTAAATATTCCAAGTTAGGACTACATCAGAACTGGACATGAAATTCAAGGACTAGTAGATTGCCTCTACTCCAAAACCAAAGTTATTTAACTGTTATAACACCCTCAGCTCTATGCTATTAATTCCATAACCAACTCTCCATGTTTTCAGTCACCTGTACATTACTAAAGCCTGGTCTTTAATATTGTTGGTGTACTACAGTTTATAACATCTCTTCATTTTATGAAAATAAGTTTACAAGTTAAAGCAAAAATTATATGGCCTTAACTGCCTCTAATAATTCCATGATATTTAAAAAATGCTGGCAGTTCTGTTTTATTAGTATATAATCTATTTTATTAGCATAGGCATTTTTTTAGATTGATACTTAGAACTGAATATATTACAAAGAAATATGAATCTATCTAGCAGGAAAAGAGAAAATAAATCAGGGTGTTTTAAATAAAAAATAAGCACAGTAACTATGAGCCATAGTTCTCACAGACAGAAAAAAAGGAGAGAAAAACTTGACTAAAAGATATCAGGAAGGAGTAGATCACTGAACCACTTCTTGTGACAATAACATTCTCCATTTTTCTGAACATGTAATTATTACTTGAATAATGTAATATCAACAGATGCAAAAATCATGCAAGAAGACTTTCCCCACCACAAAACATACAAAGCAATGATGAAAATGGACATTCTGCACCCAAGAACAGCTTCTAGCAGAACACAAATAACTGAAAAATAGAAAATGCTTGGAATCAGCAGCTATGAACTGTTACCTAGGTAACCAATTTAAACCAACAATTGCAAATAACTATTGAAAATTTCAGGGAAAGTATTAAACAAATAGAAGCTAAATGTTTTTTAGTAAAACTAAATTACTTTACAGAAACAGAAAACCTTACATTTAATCTTTATTAGTTATTCCCAGATTTGTAATGCTTAAACATAGAACTTAAAAGACAAACATAAAGGAAATAATGTTTTTTGTGAACAGTAGGAGGTTCCTAAGTTTATATAGGCTTGGCTGGTACAAGTGCAGTAAGCTGACAGCTTACAGTGTTCCTCTCACCAGCCAGTCCAAAGCTACTGACTTCTGTGTGCATCAAACCTGGAACAGATCCCTTGTGGGCCTTTGTGATTAGATAAATGCATGAAAGTGTCACCAGACATTCATATAATATTTTTTTTTACCACTCCTTTTCTATGTTTAAGTGCATGATGCTAGTTCTTAAATATATTTTTTCGAAATTGTCTTAGAATAGTAATAATAAATTCCACTCAGGTTTTCATTGTGTGATTCACGATGCTAGAATCTGACCTGTATCAATCGTTATGTTCAGCTAGTTGGAAATATGTAATCCTACAAAGCAAGGAATTATGGAAATCACTTATAATTACGTGTATTTATATGTAGTAGTATTTTGGTTTCCATCATACAATAGCACATGATGAAACAAAACTGCTTCACTAAAATCTCACCTTAATTTGATGTACAATATCACAATCATAAAAGTAAACAGAAAATTTAAAAGTATATAAGAACTGCTAGTATAAAATCATTTACCTTTATGTCTATAGACAGATTGACAGCATGCATAGCATCCACAAGTATCAAACAGTTGTGCAGAAATTGTTCATGAATTCTTGGATCAGTATACATCCTTACAAAGTGAGTAGCAATCTAGAGAACACAGAGAAATCATGCTTGAAACTCTTGATCATCCACTAAGCAAAATTATTATGCTTGTATTTTCAATCTTAGAGCAATCCAGATTATCTGAATTTTGAACTAAAATTTCCTATTAAGAATACATCCAGAGAAAAGAAAAATTAATACTGAAATAATCCCTCTATACTTGCTAAACATTGGAGTCTTTTTTTCCTTTTTAGAAATGACATAACAGTTCCAAAGGAAAATAAGGCCTGAATAAACCAACTTACATTATTAAACTGTATAAAACTTGCAAAATATTAAGAAAAGTCCTTACCAAATATGGACAATAAGCCGCCAGCTGTGTTGCCAATACCAGACCATCTAGAAGATCTTGGTCAAAATTTACTATCCATCTCATTGGTGGTACACCACCTGATTTAAAAACAGAGCAAGATGAATTAAACTCTTCCCCCCTGAGATGCCTAATTTAATTCTAGACAGATATGATGACTATTTGAAATAACTGAGTAGAGGAAAGAACAGAAAAAGGAAACATCTGTTCACGTGTAGAATTTCCCAGGCATAACAGTCTCCCAGAGCCATTGCCAAAAATATGAAAAGTCTCCCCTAGAATATTTTGACTCTGATGCAGCCTGTAAGAGCATTCATCACAACAAAAGGGAAAACACACAAACTGAACTTAATGTCACAAATTAGGAACCTAAACATGTAAATTATTTTTAGTTCTATAGGCATAGCATTCATAGCACTACAGAAACTCACAAACACATGCATGAATCTTTTAAAGTTGCAATGTTTAGGCACATAAGAAGGGAAAGATTACTGATTTTCTTTAAGGTCATATTGAATTATTTGGCACAGATGCAATATAAATGAAAACTAACAGCTCAATTCCTGCATCATGCATTAGTGCTTCTACAACTGTGTTGTAAAGGCCTATGCCTCACAAGCTTAGATTATCTTTTCCCTTTCTATGATTTTTATTTAAAATAAAACTGATTATTAACAAAGTAAACATAGTATATTTATTAGTATTTCTTAAAGAATTCCACATCTTAAATATTTAACACAGCATTTAAAGAACAGACTTCTATTTCTAAGCATCATAATAAACAATAGAAAGAATACAGTCATTTGAAAACTCTCAACTCGAGATAAACTTTTAAAAAAAGTTACTGACATACCAATAACTAAATGTTTCACTGTCTATACCCAGTTACCAGGACTTTGTTCTCCAGATAATAAGCACTTAGTGAAGAGAGAAGCTGATCCTTTTTTATGGAGAGCAACCTGGTCACAAATATTCAAATACTAAGTCAGTCATGCATTCTCTGTTGTGTTATTTGCAGTTTCTTTTAACTTCTTTGGCAAAAATACCTATTGCTCAATTTTCTTTGTCTTTGTTACTGTCTCAGGTCCAAGCTCTCAAATTTAGGGAACACTTTGGACTTCAATCACTGGCAAGGTTTTCAGATAGACTGGGATCATGTCCTTTCATATAGGACAAATTATACAGCTTTTATTTCACTAAACATCCAGAAAGTGTACTGTTTGCCAAGTTTGCAGCTTCCTAAATTGAAAAAAAAATCAATATACTACAGATTCTGAGATGATCAAAAATCCCATACATACTATAAACATATAAATGTCTTAATATTCTAACATAAAGAATTTTTTTATTCTTTCAAAAATACTACCATTAAAAGATTAAAAAAATTCCTAACACTGAAGTTTTATGATAGTAATATAACCTATAACCATGTTCTGAACAATTAACTATCTCCATTAGCAAAAGAAGAATTTGGAGACAACAGCATTTAACATAAATAATTTAAAAATACAGAAGCAAAAAATGTTTCACTAGGTGACACATTCTAGACCAAACAAATGAAAGCAGGGTCACAAACTCTGTGTATTTTAAAGGTCTCTACCTTTACAGAAAGAATACTGTAAACTAAATGAGATTTCAAGAAAAGGATAGATTCTCTATGTGTTTGGAATAATATGGTCTCAGTCTCATTTTGTGGTCAAGAACGATGAATCACAAATTAGATGACACACTGCTGTAGACATAACACTTCAATCAGTCTTACTAAGGGTCTTTAATTTGAGACAGTATTTTGGGGGATGTTATATATCCCATGCACAACAACTATCAAAACCACACGGACTAAGAAAGAAGATAGATGCATATTAAAATTTATTAAATATCTTAAGGTAATTTTATTCACTCCTAAGTACTTTCAGACATCAGCCATGCTGATGTAACCAAGCAAATTATTGTCCAAAAGCCAGGCCACAAATCCAAAAAATATTCAAACTGGAAAAAGAAAAAAATTCCTTATCTTAAACTGAAACTGTGTTAACTATTTCATGTAGTGTTGAAGACACTATAGACCTCCAAAACAGTTTTCTTTTACTAGCACTTAATTTACTTGAGTTTATACCTCCTCAATTACCTTTATCCACCTGCTTTTGTTTGATATTAAGAGTGATTTCAAAATTGTAACCAGTTACAGGGAAAAAGTAGCTAGAGATGCTGCTGCTAACGTCAGATCATAATTTACTAACACCAACTCAAGTAACATCAATTGGTCCCCCAAAAGGTACAGTTAAATCAAATTTACAAATCAGGTATTATCAGCTATAAGTATAAATCTGGTTGTAGAACTCCTCATTTATACCAAATAGATTAGTTGGAAGCTTATAAAATATTTCCACAGAATCACAGAATCTTATTATACTTGAGTCTAAATTTAAAAGATTGACTATTCAAGAGCCAAATAGAAGAAATAAAACAACCATGGGGCAAATCATTAAATACGAAGTGCATTCAGATGGATTCCTATATTAATGCAAAGTAAATACTTCACAACCTCAAATAAAAATTAATTTCAGGAAAGACTAATATTTAAGTACTTGCTTTTGTAAAATAAGCTAGCTAATACATACGAGAATTTTAACAAACTGTGCCTTTATATCTCATAGAAGAGTGAAATTCTTATAGAATTTTCAAAGATTGTTCATTAATATCCAGAACTAAAATTTTGATGTCCATGTGCTTTGCACGAGGGGGTGCTGGTTCATTATGATCCCACTAAGACTATATAAAGTATCACTGCCACTTATCGGAACTAATGCTATAAGGAAAAACAGATGATTATAAATACCCTTACATCCCTTCAGACACTGGGAACTCCTAGTTGGGCAGCACTGGAACTGATCTCCAGTCAGGATGCAGCATCCTATACAGATGCAGTCAGTGTGAGGGTTAGGTTTGATAGGATTTTGTTAAAATAAAAAAAAAAAAATCTGCTAATTATTTCTACCATCAGCTATAAAGAATGTTCACCTGAGAACTTGGTGCTGCAGTTATAGTTAAAGACAAGGACATGTTGGTGGCATAACCACTGGTCCCAAGTGGGAGCTGCCTATGGGGCCCTCTGTTACAATTAGCTGGCTAGTTTTATCCTCTAGCCAAGAGATACGCACAGCACAGGCCTCCACCTACTCAAGTTACCTGTTATGTGCATCATTTAGCTCCTTTAGGTAGGATCCTTACAATGTATTAGTGCTTTGGTATATTTATTCTATTTGGAGAGAAATTCCCCAAAATGATTTAATAAAAGTAAATCTTTAAAAAGTACCATTTCCAGTAAATATCAAAAACAAAATTATTTTTCATTACCAAGAACTTTGTGAGGAATACTTGGTACAGCTTCAGGATTATCTTTTGCTGATTTTGAAAGGAAAAAAATTTTGAAGGAATCAAGTCTTCCATTAGTAATCCAAAACTACATTACAAGTAAAAGTCAAAAGGAATTATTTAGAAGACAATTCTGTACAGGACCTCTTATGACATGACATGTCAAGAAAGCAAACGTTGAACAACAAACCATACTCTGTAGGAAAAAATCCTTCTTTTTGGCATGAACAACAAATAAAGAGCCTCAGAAGGATTCGGTGTACTATCAAGAAAGATACTACGTCTAAAACAACCTTACAACCTGCTGCTTTTAAAAGCAATCAGTTCAGATTTCTATTTCGAATTTCATGCTCATGTACAATGATGTGGGAATAAAGATGGTCTAACTTACTAAGCACTAGAGACTTAACATTACTCCTACAAAATATTTTCAAGCAGGGTGCTAGAGATTATTTCCCTAACTGCTACAATAAACACGCAGCTGCAGTGAAAAAAAAATGCATAAAAATTTCAGTAAGAAAGTCATTAGAATATTAATAACTAATTAAACTTTAAAAAAATTAATACAACCTACAACAAACTCCTGTACCATACTCTAAGCAAAATGTGTCGTTTATGATTCTATTGTTATATACAGAATACAGATTACTCAGCATCTCAAAAACTTAAATGTCTATCACTTCACATCAACTGTTTGAAGATATTTCAGCATATTCATAGTAAGAAAGAATAGGAACAGATGCTGCATAACCTTACCAATAATGGCATTTAAATTGATCTGAGCTCAATTCTCTAATATTGGTAATTATTTTAATTTGCCGGTTCTTCAGCGTGGCAATGTTTAGGCTTGATCCAAAATCCCTTATTTTTTCCTATTCATGCTTTAAAGTGTCTTAAAATGTTATTTCAAATTAAAAAAAAAAAATATCAGCAGGTGAATGAGTTTGAAAACCAATGGCTGCTGCTGCGCACACCTCTATCTGCAATCCTCTGCCTCATCACACTATTCAGTCTCTTCCCACTGTCTTCTGTTTATACATCGAATTGCATTCAACAAGATGGCTTTCACAACAGTCAGATCTTAGATCTAAACAGGTGTAACTTTCTTCCTTTTCTCTCCCCCTCAAAATCTATTCATCCTATCAGAAGATAGATGGAAATTTTACTGTTAGTAAATTGCTATATAAAATATTAATATAATTAATATATTATAGAATATAACTACACTGTTCTTAAACCATTTTTTTTTCTTCTGGAAGACCCCAAAGTGTTCTTTTGTTCCACTTTAATTATTAAAAAATAATACCTCATAGTTTAAATAAAAGAACTGGCTTAAAAAGGGAGACAAATTCTATTGTCCCTTTTATAAAAAACATCAAGCTTCTTCTAGAACATTCGAAAGAAAAGTTATTTCAAATTACTATCTAAAACTCTCTTTTAATGTCATTTAGACTTCAAATGATGTTTCACTGTCATTATTTCATTAATATGAACAGAAAGAAAAGTAATTCAATCTACATGTTATTCTAAACATTCATTAAATGTATGTTCAGTTAAAAGAATTTCAAAAAACAGTATTTAAAAATGATTATATTAAAAAAATAATTTTGTGTAAGTTTTCAAATACAATTAAAACTTTCATTTATAAATTTATAAAGAAAAACATGCAATGTGTCAGAATTCATTTTTTTCCTACTGTTTAATTGAAACAATTTTTTTTCAAGCAGAAAACTCAAAGTTTAAGGGTCTTTGATAATTCTAGGGGGCAAGGTACCAAAGATGAACTCTGACTGGATATATAACATATCCCTGTTACCTATGACAGGAACAGAACACAGTGAATACTGGCCTCAATATCTCAGTTGGGACAGTATGAATTTTAAATAAATTTAGACCTCCCTTCTACAAACATCTACAGTGGGAAACATTCATTTCATCCCAACTCCTTTGTAAATTGCTTGCAGTTATTTCAAAAATATTTAATATAGTCAATGCAAAACTAAATACTTAAAAATAGCAAAATAGATTTTTAAAAGCTTATTTTCTTCCTAAAAAGTTATTCTTTCTAATATAAATCCATCATATTATTGATCATAGTTGGGACCTAAAAATAAAATTCAATAATATTTCTGTCTTTTTTTTTTTTTAATTAGTACAACTCAGATTCACTCTCAGGACACAATATAGATGTATTTTTAATAAATCATCATTTCCACATTTTTATTTTTAACTTTTTAAGATTAACTACTTCTGCTTTCATTTTAAATTAGGTCCAATATTGAATTGTTCTTCTGGTTAGTTACCGAGATTGATTTGAACAGCCTGGTTATTGAAACTCATTAAACCAGATACTTTGATCAAAAAGAATAAACTTTAGCATTTGTCCTATTTTGATTATATCCTATTTTAACTTTAAGCCTTATTTTAAGTGTACCATTAGCTACCTTTAGGCTTCTAGTGGGAATATTATTTAAGCTCCTTTAAGCAATACCAATTCTCCCTAATACCTATGTGCTTTCTTCTAGCTCCACTAATCCTTTCTTTCATGCTGGTAGAATTGTCTATGTGGCAGCAAAGTCAGTGTGGGAATACAGCTTAAAAAGAAGCGCAAAATATTTCTTTACTTTTTAATCCAGATCACACCAATCTGGTTTACCACGCAGTCACCTAAATAGCTGCGCCCATGGAAATGAAACATGGTAGCACTATAGTTGAAAATGCATTTATTGAACTATAGCTTGATAGTCTATGTAAATCAGAGCATGAAGAAAAAACACAAGTGGAATATTTTCACATTTTGACTAATTAAATACTTTTATAAGTATTTTTTGTTGTTTTCCAGTTAATCCTTCTACTATCAATCAACCTGCTAAATTCAAAAGCCTGTGGATAATTAGTCAGAACACATAATGCATTTTTTCCTAATTATATCAAATCTAGCAGAAAATCTGCCAGCTAACCACTCTACAATAATTAAGCTTTTGCATATAATTGCTCGGTTTTAGTAGAAATAAACAATGGAAATCAGAAGTCTTACTCAGGATATCTCATTTTCCTTTAAGCATATAAATGCATTGCTTCATTTGTATTGGTACTTCTTGACAAAAAAATGTAAAATAAAAAATATAAATGCATCTTTAAGAAAAAGATTCTCAGCCAATGTCAGGATGAAAACCTAACTGATGGTATTGTAGGCCAAAAATTGCTTAAAATGCAAATGCTACCAGGTAGAGGGTAACTCTCTGTGTGGTTGTCTGGGGAGGAAGAGAGGAAATTGTCCAAAACCGAATTTCTGAATTCTAAGAGAGATTCCTGCTACTTCCCAGCTGCAATCATAAGGGCTGGCTGCAAATTTTGATAACACCTAGAGTAAAGTGTCATGTTCTGAATCCTCCTATTAATGAAGAGGAGTGAGATAGAAGCACCAATTAGGCTGACCATGAGTTGTGCTTCTGTGCATAGAATATTTAGATTGAGAAAACTGAGGGCTTGAAGTTATGGAAAGAAGAGGCTAAAAAGAAGCACTCCTAAAAAAGAAGCAGTGGTCTTGAAGAGACATCAGGGGACTGGAAATAAGGTGAAGAGGTTCCTAACTGGAGGAAACGGGAGAAAATCCTGGAGAAAAATGCCAGCGGATGCCCAGGGCCTTTGGAGAGTGACACCTGAGACTGGTAACTATGACCACAGCACTGCATGAATTGACATGACTTTCACCTGATCTTCTCAAACCAATACCAGCCTCCATGACAGGGAAGAAATCTGAGACCTTTTGAGACCATCGCACTGTGTGGAGCAAGTGAGCGTGTGAAATCATCAAATAGGATAAGAGTTCTGACCTTGCTGGTTCTTCAGTAAGCCCCAATATCTTGATCCATCACAGGTTGTCATTTATTCTGTCTCACCCAGGCCAATAGGTAAAAATACTTCATAAAAGAAAATAATCAATGAGGATAAATTTGGAGTGGATGTGCAGTCTCCCTTCCATGGTGTACAAAGACGTTTACTATGGTAGTGGAAAGCTAAAAGGAAGAGGCCTCTAAGAAATCTAAAATGAGAGTATTTTTTTTCAGTTGTTGATCCCACTCAACACTGAAGGAAATAACATTCATACTTAATTCAGTGATTTGAGATTAACTTAATTCCTGCATTTATTTGTTTTTAATAGGCAATTTTATTTTTAACTTGTAATGGCATCATGTGACATGCATTCAGTAACCAACACTGTCCTCATCTTTCTTGTGACAGGTTAAACCAACTCTTGAAGGCATACTGCTTTGTTTTTTCATGAAGCATTTCTAAATAGAAGCAGCAAAGTATTGCCATGGCACTCCATATTTTAATGTTTTTTATTTTATTTTAAAAGTATTTATTTTAAATATTTATATTTATGAATTATTTATTTTACTTTAGAAGTCCTTTAATAAGTCACTGAAACACATTTTACATCAGTTACTTAATACATAGTCTCACTTCTAAACCATCTTAAATGCAGAAAAATCAGATTTGTCAAAACCAAAATTTATTTGGGAGTGTTTTCAGATTTAGATGCTTTCCTTCTGGATGTCACTCTTTGGGCTGGAATTGGTCTCTCCCTGATCAATCAATAGCACACAAGGCTGAAAGTTTTTTGCAGTGTTTTTTAGCCAAAATCTTTCTTAATTTTTACTAAAACAAAAATAAATGTTTTTACATTTGTATCACTAGATATGAAGCCTCAAAATTTTTTTGCAGGACATGAAAACTATTTTCCAAATGGAGGTAACCAAGGAAATACCTATAACAATTCTACACAAAAATGACAACTGATTTGTTGGCAGCAAAAGTAACCTCCAGGTCAAATTTTGTCTATTTGACAGTTAAAAGATGCTGTGGATAAAGGAGAAATACCAGATATTTTAACTTCAGTAAGATCACATTCTCTCTCATAAGGAAGTAAGGAAAAGGAAGCCTAGGAAAAGGTACTTTAGGTGGAGTACAAAACTCACTGAAAAACAGTAAGCCTGACTATCAGCTGTCCACAAATCAAACTGCAAAGTCCTAAATTGTATACTATTCAATATTTTCATTTGCAATTTGCAAAACAGCATAAAACTACCTTAGTCCAATCTGGAGATAATATCAAGCAGTTAAAGAATTGAGTCTGGGAAGAATAGGTTGCAAGTACTTGTGAGAAAAGGACTATAATTTAAGCTCTTGAACAATCAGAGTAACGATCTGAAACAAATGGGGTGAAATTCAATAATGATGCTTGCCATGTACTAAGTGTTAATTAAGAACAATTAATTATACAAGTACTAGATTGAAAATTGAATAGACCAAAGTTCTGAACTAGGAACAAATTGGGAGATAACAGCATATCTCATACTGTCGCAGAAAAAGCAAATACTTTGCTAGGATGTATAAATAGGAAAGTTGTATCTTAAACAAATAGACTGATTCTTTCACTTCCATTCAGTTCCAGTAAAATCTCAACTGGTATAAAACACAGTAATTGGCACCAAACACTAAGAAAGCCATTGATCAACTAAGAGAGTTTACCAGAAAACAAATAAGCTGAGTACACAGGAAGACTGAGAGAATAGAATTATTTTTCCCAGGAGAGTGAAGAAGGAATAACAACTATGAATAATTTGCAAATCTGTATAAAGTCACTAGAAAAGCAAAGAAGATCCACTGCACACCACATTTTAGAAGAGAAAGGTTGGACTTAAACTCTAGCAGGAGAAATTTTGGGTAAAGTTAGATAATAGGACAATCTTTCAAATGGAAATGAGTGGAAAATACTGGCAGATATTGCCTGAAGTGGAACACGGGATATCTTTTTTCAGAGATTTTTTTAACAGTCTATGCAAATACCTGTCCAGTACACTACAGGTATAATCAGTTTAAGTCTTTGCACGTGAGAATGAAATAGGTTATTTCTGTTGCTCCCTTTCCTATCTTCTGTGCTTTACTGTGGTTTTTTTTCAAGTTTCGCTTTTATTAACTGATCCATCAGTATGCTTTATTCTCACTGACCTACTAAAACTTATACCTGCTTTGTGCTGCAAAACACCAGAAATGTAAAATTTACTTTCCACTATCCCCTTTTATTCCAATTCCTCCAATGTTTTGAAATCACAATTTATACCTCCCATAACACACTATTCTATCCTTCACTGACTGTAGAAAAAGACCTGTTCTACGAGAAACATTTTAAAGATAAATATTCACAAAACTATTTTTTTTATAACAAAGTATTTCCTTGAAGACAGATGTTAGTGTTTTTATTCAAAGTAACAGCCCAGAAAGATGGCTAATTGGATCAGGAGTTCCCAGCAATTTCTGAAGCCATTGTTTCCAATGGTTATGAAGTCAAACAACTCCACTGTTTCAAAATAGCTAACACATCCCCACTGCTAACAGTGAAAAGGAAAATTTTAAAGCTATTGTTCCCTTTTCTGAAAGCCAAGAAGAAATTATATCTTACTCTAACCAGATACATGAAGGTACTCTTTGGCACCACTTCCACAGAAAAACTCCAAACAAACAAACAAAAATAGTAGTACAAAATGGTTGGCAAACCAAAATCATGATGATCTTTCTGGTAGAAGAACACTACTTACCTCTCCCACAAAAAAAAACTGCACTTAAACAACTCTTCCACCACACACAACACATTACTTTCATTCTAGAAAAAATGACCATGAAAAATTACCATTAATCTTAAAAGAAAAACTTAAAAAAAGAATTATAGCATAGAAGTATGATGTATTGGTATTATCTAGATAAGAAGATCATCCAGAAAGAACAGAATGGCCTTATACCAAGCATTAAAAGTCTTAAAGGATCAGATTTGATTTATCTACTAAATTGAAGAGTTATTTTATATAAAAAAGTAAGAATAGAATAAATCTTCAATGAAAGTACTGTATTTCTCTGCTGTTCTACTGTTTTCACAAGCAATAAAAAAGTTGAATTCTTGCTATCAGTTGCAAAATTAACTGATATATGTCTAAGGAGGTATAACAGATGTCTTCACAAATAATAAATCTTGTTATATAGCCACAAGCAACTTTTTCAAGTTCTGAATAACTGAAAAACAGGAAAAAATATATAGGATTAGGCTAATTTTCTGAAGAGTTTCCAAATAAACCTAATACATTCACATGGAAATCTTGAAACTGATAACCTTTAATGATGAAAGGTATAAATGGCACTTCATATGAAATTAATAAATTAGACTATGGAACTACAAAGGAAAAGTAACAATTGAGTGGTGATATAACAGCAGTCTGTGTGAGTAGGCGTGACATTGAGAATGGAAACCAGGCATTATCTCAGGGGAATAAGCAAAGTTGTTGGTAAAGGAAGTACCAAACTACAGTATCTAACAGCAAGCTCTAAACAAAACATTTCACATATACAATACAGATTTTAAACCTACTTACTGCTTCAGAATGGTGTGACGCTAGAAGTTTGTACAGCTTCAAAATAAAATTAAATTCACAGAATAAAAATCTAGTACAGCTTTACAGAAGTACCACCTTGGTCTCAAGTAGTCCTGAATTTTAAATCAGGAAGTCTCAGAGTACGTGTAAAGTATTGCTTTATGTTTGCACTGTTACTCATCTCTAAGCATCTTCTATTGAAGGCAGAATACTGAGCTAGATAGACCTTTAAACTATCACAGCATGTCCTTTTTAATGTAAATTACTGTAGTAATAACATTTTATAATATTATGTAACTACTTCCCATGCTGGGATCTGAAAAACTCTGGAGGTGGAACTAATCTATAGCTATAGTAACACCCATAGTCCTGTTTCAGTAGTCTAAATCTGGTACTGAATAATAGAAACACTTACAGAAGAAATATGTAGCAATAATCTTTTCTCTAAGTGCTGACATTAGAACCAGGACAAGGTTTAAATTGATGGTACTGAAGTACACAATAAAGGGCCTAAGAAAGATGAAAGGAAATATGCCTTTGAATATTTTTTTAAAAGGCTATTATGTTTTTCCTAAAATGTATTCAGGATTAACAGAATGGTAATGTATCTACCATACAACATGTGAGACTACATTTATCTTAACATCGTAAACAAGAAGTTTTTTATTAGACTTGTAGGCAGATTACAATTTCTACTTCAGGCAGGATGCCAGAACCCTTGCTCATCAAAACTGATAACTATTCTTTCAAGAACTGAAATATCAGGGACAGATCAATTTTAACACCACTGACAGTTCATAATTATTCTAAGCAGAAAAGTTCAAGCACCACCACATGGGGCCATGACAGAAAAACAGATACACTGGGGACATGTCTCATTTACTCCCATCTGTTGCAGAAGGTTTTTACCCTGAGGCACGAACATTTACCTTCCTGCTCCTAATAAAATTTTCAATCATCTTTCATTATCTACGCAGTTCTGTTTTATTTTCAATGATTCCTATCCCAAATAATATCTTAAGTTGACAAATTTCTTCGGTCTTTATGCATCACATACAAATAGTGTTACATCAGTCTCCATTTTGTTCCTTTTCAACAGAAAATGGCCATTTATAAAGAGAACTAGTTTTTAAATCACTGAATAGTAGCAAAAGCCTCTAGATTATAATGTCACCTGCGACACTTATTTTTATCATAGCATTTCACTTATAGATCACTTTGATTTAAAATGCAATAAATCACAGCAACTCATTACAGCACACCTGGCTTCTATGCTGGCTTCAGAATGAATACTATAAACCTAGCATCATCTTATTTAATAAAAAAAAAAAGTTACATACTGTTCTCAATGAAATTTATTATTTGATATTTAAAATCTTTTCAATCTTCATAGTCTGAATTATGTTTTCGCCTCAAAAAGTATCTGAAGTTGCATTACTAAATCCACAGCTATAGCATACTCAGTCTACATATTTGGTATGCACTGCAAAGTAGCATTAATTACACAAATAATCAGAACGTTGATTTGTTCCAATTAACATATAAACATGGTGAAGTTCCCTGTTTAGCTGGAAGTAGATTAGCTCTCCAGGCATCTCAAAGGGAATTGCAAGAAAAGAAATATAATTTCTTCCTAAATATTTACCCAATTATTCGTACTTAGGTCATTTAGGCTTTTGAGGGCCAGCATATATGTATATACACATATACATTTCTACATATAAGCATAAGTGTCCACTCATACATATATGAAATGCATATATGTCTACACACAAATTTATACACAATTATATACACCCCTAAGAATTAGGGGGTTTTGGTTTATTTTAAAGACCTTTTTAAAAGTTTTCCACGTATAAACACTTTGAATCTTTTCAATATAACACTCCAAGGACTACCCTTCATGCTTTTATTTCCACGAAGCTGCATAATGCCATCCACTAAAGAACAAAAATTGTACAAAGCAAATAGTTTTATAGTACTCAAATGTCTAAACAAGTACATTAAACATGGTGTTTAATGGCATTTCTCCACTGCATATGAACTTAAAACTCAGGAAAATAATTATTTTCTTTTCTATCAAATCAAATCCTGATATGATTTCATTTTTTTCAGCTATAGGGAACAAGATATGATGCAATTCTTACACATGGGCTATTCAGGTTGACTAAGAAAGGCAAGTAGGACAGAAAAACCTACTTATTGGACTTCATTTTTACATATTTTGTTGCATTCTTATATTCTGTTATTCAAAACATGAAATATAACACAGAAGAATGCCTAAGAACTTTGCTAATTATATTTTAGGAACTAATTTCCAAGACTTACCCACTCAAGAGCAATGTTCTCTCATAATGTTTTGATGGAAGGCAGACTTATGATGCTCATGATGGCAGTTTATTAGATAGTTACTTCCCCTTCTTGAATGCAGCTTTTTATCAAGCATGCAAAAAGAAAGGTTTGTTCCTTAGGAAAAGCCTGTTTTGTAGCGATTTTAACTGAAAGAAATCTTATACAAAATTACATGAGTCTTCCCTTTTACCCTTCAAAGACAAAAAATATTCTTTAGGTCTTGTTTCTTAGTTGTCTCTAAGAACTATCAGATTGAGAAGTAAGAACTAATGGACTCCATAACTACCTCTCCTAAAAACTGAAGAAAGAAGAGAACAAGAAAAATTCATGAAAAAATTCAAGAAAAAAGCATGCTTTTTAATTGCTATACTAGAAATAATCTTAAGGACAAGTTTTAAGTTCCGTTTTAAAACAAGAATTCTACTAAATTCCCATATAGTTCTGTGAAGACATGTTATCTCTCCTTCCTCAACCTTTTTATTGCAGATGCCGTGCTTACAGCGAAGTGAATAAAAAGCATAAAACCCAAAACTTTCCTACTTGAGAGCAAAAATCTTGAGAGGTGCTACTATACCTAACATTGTCAGACAAACCTACATTGGCACTGGATTAACACTTCTCTTTCCACTTCAGTAGAATTTCCATTCTAAGCAGATTTTCCAGTAAAGTGAAGATGTATCTACTCTGAAGGCAGCTCTTACATCTCGGACTTAGGTTGATTATTCAGATATCATTCAATTTACCTGTTGTCATATTCTCTAATGATTTTATATTAAATATAGAATTATCTACTCTCTTCAAGATCTTCCTGGGATACATTCAAGAAAAACCCATATTTCCCAAATCATAATTTACCTTTTTCACCATGGCAAGAATCATAAATAATAAGGAAGAGACATACAGCTTCTCAGGTGGCAATTTAATTCACTAATTTGCAAAATTTTCTTTTGTTTAGTAAGTAAAGGTTTTGAATTATGGCATTCCAGTCCTCTAGCAACTTTGTAGGGGTTTTCCTGACTCTTATTTTTTCATACTATTAGTAGTTACTCTGTCAGAGATAAATGTTGAAAAGAAATGTGAAGATAAGGAATGGTAGGAGGTAAACTGAAAATTTATTAACTCAAATAATTCATGTTTCCTTCCCTGTCATTACTATTGCCCATATAATGCCTTAAGTGCACACTGAATCTTGCATTTTGTGTATAATTAAGGTCTTAGTAGAAAAAGGAGAGTTGCATTTCACAGTTTTACAGTGTTTGGTCTCAAGTTATAACATTGCTTTCCATTTTATGATCAATAAAACATATTACAAGCCTGACCTCCCAAAACGTATGCCAAGCTGCTTTTAGAACATATTTATTTTTTAGTAGCTGTAAGGGCATAAGATGTGGAGATAATAAACTCCTTGCTAATGTTCTCTGTAAGCTATTGAGATCTTAATTCTTGCAAGAGTAGAGACTTGATGAATGACAGTTATCTTCAACTTTAGATGGAAGTAATCAAGATGTATATTTAAAACCTTTTTGCACAACAGTAGCTTAGGCTTGGCTCACTATCACATTTCACTTTAAGCAGCTTAAGTATCAAAGGAAAGAATGAGAAATGTGGCCTGGATAGATCTTCATTTATTTAGTAGGAATGGATTGCCCAACAGACTAGTTTGAGCTAAAAGGAGCACCATGGTCAAGAAATATTGCTAGTCAAGGCTAATTCTTTATTCAAAGGAGAGTGTTTGGATTATAAGACGCGGGCACATAAATGTTAAGCAAAAAATGGTAATTGCTTTCTGATCTAGGCTGTAGCAAGAATAAAAGAACTAATCCTCTTAAAATTGGTGATACTAAGCAAGTAACAACAAAAACTCATACAAAATTGAGGATATTTGGGACTTTCAGTTGGGTCATATTAACATTTACTGTCCTTTGACTGACGTTTTCTTTATGACACTTCTAACTGTTCCCCTGAAAAAGCCTGTTCAAATGCTTCGTCTAAGGCTCACATGACTAAAATCACAGAATTGAGTTTGTTTAGAGGTTCTAGCAGGGGAGCATAGCTACCATGTACCCTTGACTGATGAACACTACGTCTCTATCGTGGAACATTGTCCTCTGCAACCAAGTGCACAGCTTTGGAAGGGGCACACATGGAGGGAGGAAGGGGACACCTATCTAGCCAGTCAGATCAGCTAACCAATCCTGGTGATCAATGGAGTGACAGCTGTCACAGCCAGATTGCTCTCACATACAAGATCATCAGAGTAGACACATCATCAGACAAGATCATCAGATCCTCTCTGCCCCATTTAGCAGAAAGAACAGTGCAATAGCAGACACCAATCCCTTTTGAGGAAGTAAAAGCCAAAAGGTAAGATGAAAATGAAGGCCAAAAAGGAGGATTTACAAAGATAGTGAGGCAGGACATCTGTGGAGCAGAACAGTATAAGATCACACTGTTAAGAATTTTTATTATGCAGCGATGTAAGATCAAAACCATGAATTTCATAATTTGACAAAATTTTCTCCTTTTTTAAAATTATTGTAACTTTAGCAATGCTTGTGTATGTAGTTTTGTGAGAAAAATGGAAACAGAAGCAAAAGAATAGGACATGTTCGTGTGCATGCACTAAACTATTTCTGTTGTCCTCTTGCAAAGAGAACATAGAACTCATGAACCAAAAAAAGCTATATACAAGTCAATATAGCCAGGTAGTATCCGTAACTTCCCACACAGCATATATAATGTGCCTTCTCATTCCAATCTTGCATTTCTCTGAAAGCAGAAAAGTACAATTCAGTGAAATTGTAAGAGAGAACTGTAATGCAGATAAATGTCCCGTCAGTAACCACAAAATTCATCTTCACTTGTGACCCAGAGCCAAATCTGCAAAGAGGTCTGCACAAAGGAGGACATTAGCCTACCAAATTATCTGTCCTATTAGCATGATTTAATAGAATTTAATATTATTTTCTGAGAATTCCGATATTGCCATTAAATTGTTCTTCTTGGGTGGCAATTTTGGGGAGCCTTTAGAACTAAATAATTGTAAAAAAACCTACTGTACGATTGCTGATAGCTATGGGACAACTCATTAAAAAAACATACTCATTTTAATATTATTTATTATATACTCTTAGGCAACTAAAACAACACTTTCAATAATTGGCATCAGTAGAAGTTCCACTTGGACTGAGACATTTGTGGTTTTTTCCCAGTAGTGTCCACTAGATCTGAGCTTTATAGTTCAGATTCACTCCATTCATCTTTAGATATTATAACTCAAGTACAAGTTTAATGCAAAATAAGATGCATTTTAACATTCATATGCTCCCCAATGAGTTCTCACAGGCCAGAACAAGGCTAGCCATGCCTCAACGTCTACATGTTACTAGAGTCTACAATAAAGAGAACAGACACTGGGGTTGAGGAATATATACATGCAGCATTTATGGTGAGCCACAACACTGGCCACGTAGCAAGCCATTCTCTCTGCAAGTTATCATTTATACACATGGGACTCAAATAACACACAGCAGAACAGACTTTTTGTGACTGTAAGACAGAAAACAATACATTGCAAATACACCTACTTTCTGTAGGGTACATTACTTTAGCTGGGGAATCTCCCTGAGTTAATCGTAAGATCAGACCCAAACTATGAGTTGACAGCTAGAAATCTATTTCTATTGGGTGCAGGGGTATAGACTGACTTTTCCATCTTATCAGCAGAATTATTCAACACATTAAAGAATACCTAGTATAATTTGCTTCTATCTGGATAAAATGAGAAAAGCAATGGGATATTCAAAGCATATGAATGATAGAGAATATGCCCAAATAAGACTTATGGAAGATGATATGCAAATAGGTTATCCATAATGCAGAGAGGTCAGAAATCACTCAAAAAAAAAATGACACTAGACAAAATCTTTTAAATATGTGGCTTATGAGTCATTATTCTGGAGTTCTTCCCTGTTCATCACCAGACTGCCCTTTCTTGGTGTTAACTACCCATCCAAAATTAACGCTGAAAGATACAATGAAGTTAGGGTCAAGAAGCAAAAGGGAGAAATCATGCAAGGAAATAGAAGTAATAATTACTAGTGCCTGAGCAGTTTATCTGATTTGAATGCCAGAACTGTCTAGGTCAGTCATAAATGGAACAGGTCACTTTGTCTAACCTTACTCAGGCAATCATGAGGTTTCAAACTAACCTTGCAAATAGGGCAAGATTTATAATCTGGAACCATCATCCACATTGCCTTCCTAAATGACATTAGAGTAAAAGCAATACAAAAATTATTCTAAAAATTCTGAAAAGCTAGCTTTCAAATACACCACAGTGTTTCCTTCCTGAGATCATTAATGGAAAGAGTAAAGTAAGAAGGTTCACCAAACTTCACCTTTTATGCCCAGTTAGAAACTATAAGAACACAGAAAATATTTCATGAACACTGCTAGTCAAAACATCCTGATCTTGGACCACAGAAACACAAGGAAAGGATATACATATCGATAGGCAATAACTTCTCCACCAGAAAATACTTTCAGTGGCAAGTTGTCACAATATCTCTATGAACAACAATTTTAGAAGTCCACAAAAAGGAGTATTAGGAGGAAGAGTATAGTGAAAGAATAATTTCACCTTTTTGACAATTTTTCCACACAGTTCTTCGATTCTTCTCATAATGGTTATTCAGCCAGATGAGGATGGTTCGTTCATATGGAGAATATATATTACTGGATAAAGGTTCTGATTTTATTCTTGGCATTTTCTGCGTGCTTTCCAAGCTGAACTGATCAGTACTGTTACGTGAAAAAACACGTGGAAGAACAAACACCTGAAATTAGAAAAAGCGCCTTTAAGCATGAACTGTAAAAAGAACAATTTCAAGTGGATTGATAAAAACCCACTTCAAATTCAAAAGGTTTTCTAATTTAGAAAAGGTTTAAAAGATTACACATTAGCATAAATGTGTAACACAAAAGAGAACAGATTTGCTGTGGTTTTAGGGAATTCCTTTGCTTCCTTAAACAAAATGCAAACTAAAGCTTCCAAATGGTCTTGGGAGTCTGGAGACGTCCCAGTTGACTGGAAGCTGGCAAATGTTGTCCCAATTTTCAAAAAGAGTAAGAAGAAAGACCCTGGTATTTACAGGTCTGTCAGTCTCAATTCAGTGTCTGGTGAAATTGTGGAGAAAGTTATTCTGGGAGTTATTGAAAAACACTTGAGACACAATGCAGTTCTAGATCATGAGCAGGACGGGTTCATGAGGTGAAAGTCCTGCTTAATCAACTTAGTTTCCTTTTATGACAAGGTCACCAATTTAGTTGACCAACTGAAGCCAGTAGATCACACACAGAATCTTCATGGTTGGAAAGGACCTCTGAGATCACCAAGTCCAACCATACACACACAAAAGACCCCCACAATCTCGGCCACTAG
>JAOTQQ010000001.1:118877719-118891542 GCA_026546715.1 Gallinago undulata | reverse complement strand
TTCTCCAAACTAAACATGCCCAGTTCCCTCAGCCTCTCCTCATATGACTTGTTCTCTAGACCCCTCACCAGCTTGGTAGCTCTCCTCTGACATGCTCCAGCACTTCAATGTCCTTCTTGTAGTGAGGGGCCCAGAACTGAACACAGTACTCAATGTGAGGCCTCACCAGTGCCAAGTACAATGGCATTATCACTTCCCTGTGGGTGAGTTGGGTTTGGATTTTAGCAAAGCTTTTGTTGCTGTCTCTCAGTATTCTTCTGGGCAAGGTGTTCAGCATACAGCTAGACAAGTCCATCATGGGTGAACAATTGGCTGATGGGTCAATCTCAAAGAGTTATAGTCAATAGGATCACATCAGGCTGGCAGCCAGTCACTAGAGAGGTTCCCCAGGGCTCAATTTTAGGGCCAGTGCTTTTAAAAGTTTGTATATATAATCTGGATACAGGAATCGAATGTATGTTAAGTACATTTGGTGATGATAGTAAATTAGGAGGAGCTCTGGACTCCCTCAAGGGTAGAGAGGCCTTACAGTGAGATCTGGATAGACTAGAGAGCTGACCAATCACCAACTGAAATTGAAATTTATGAAATGTATGAAATTTAACAATTTAAGAAGAGCGAGTGACAGATTCTGCACCTGGGATAAGATAATCCTACGTATACATACAAATTTGGGGATGAAAGGCTGGAGAGCAGTCCCACGGAAAGAGATCTGATGGTTTGGATTGACAGCAAGTTGAACATGAGTCAGCAGTGTGCATTGGCAGCCAAAAGGGCCAGTGTTCTGGGCTGCATCAAGCGCAGCATAGCTAGCTGGTTGAGGGAGGTGATTGTCACACTCTGCTCTGTGCTGCACTGTTGTGGCCCCACAGTTGTGGGGGTTTTGTGCAGTTTTGGGCACATCAATATATGAAACACATCAAACTATTAGAGTGTGTCCAGAGGAGGGCAACCAGGAATGGTGAAAGGCCAGACTTAGGAGCAGTGGCTGACGTCACTTGGTTTGTTCAGCTTAGAGAAGAGAAGCCTGAGGGCTGACCTTGTCCAGTCTACAGTTTCCTCAAGGAGGGCAGTCAGTAGAGAGGGAAGTTCGATTTTGTCTCTCTGTTGACCAGCAACAGGACAGGAGGAAAAGGAATAAAGCGACATCAGGAGAAGGTCAGATTGGGCATTAGGTTCTTCACTGAGAGGGTGGTTGGTCACTGGAATAGGATCCCCAGGGAAGTGGTCATGGCACCAAGCTGTGGTTCAAGGAGCATCTGGAAGATGCTCTTAGAAATATGGTTTAGTTTTAAGTAGTCCTGTGAGGGGCAGGAAGTTAAGACTGTTTAACATCTTTGTTGGTGATATGGACAGTGGAATGTAGTGCACCCTCAGCAAGTTTGCTGACAATACCAAGCTGTGTGGTATAGTCCACACACTGGAGAGAAGGGATACCATCCAGAGGGACCTGGACAGGCTTGAAAGGTGGGCCCATGCCAACCTCATGAAGTCCAACGAGGTCAAGTGCAAGGTCCTGCACGTGGCTTGGGGAAATTCCAAGCACAAATACATTCTGGGTGGAGAATGGATTGAGAGCAGCATTGAGGGGAAGGACTTGGAGGTGTTGGTTGATGAGAAGCTCAACATGACCCAGCAATGTGCACTCACAGCCCAGAAAGCCAAACCATATCCTGGGATGCATTAAAAGAAGCATGACCAGTAGGTCAAGCTGAACCACTGCTGCCTGAAAAACAATATTTAACCATATCAACATTTTTAGAAGATTAAAAAAGGCCAGAGATTTAGGTAACTACTTACTATACGTCTTCAAGGTTTTTTTTCTATATTCTATCTTATATTTCACTTTCCATTTTAAGCCTTTCAAAGCACTTTTCAAAGAAAGGCTTCCCTCATGAAAATATAACCAATAAACCTCTAGTTTTCTCCCTGCATCTGCTCATCTTCTACCTAACCACAGATATGCTTGGTGAATCATTCTGCAACCCCACAATAAAAAAACTGCACAACCATACATACAAAAACAAAAGAAAAAAAACACACACAGACCAAAAACACCCACAAACTTTTTTCTCTAAGCTAAAGTTCAATGAGGACACTTGTATTCTCCACAGCAATGACCAAATTTTTTGTTCTTGTAAAGAACGTGAGCATCAAACTATCAGCTGCTTGATTTCATGTCCTATAATCTTATATTTGAAGGAGCACACTATTGACAACTGGGTTTGCGGTTTAACAGTCCCTCTCTAATAATGTTGAGAAAACATGCAAAGAAAATATTTTGCTTAGATTAATTAGGCAATGTTTTCATATTACCTAATCACACTAAGTAAATTACAAGATTTACTTGATTTTGGTAAACAAATATTATTTCTTCATTGGTTCAATTTATTAAGTTTAATCAAAAACTCATCAGGCCCCTTTTCTAACAATACAAGAAATAAAGTTGATACACTACAGAAATTATTAAAAAATCATTTTTTACTTTTGGTTTGAAGATGTCTCTAAACTGTTACTGTAAGAAGTACCAGAAATTTTCTTAAGTGTCAAATTTCAATTATTGATAATTTGATCCAAGTTGAAGTTAAACTGACAGTGAAGTGAAAATGTCAGGATCATGTTCAGTTGAGTTTTGGATGTCTCCAAGGATAGAAAGTTCACAATCCCTCTGAGCAGGCTGACCACTCTTACAGTAAAAAAAGTTTCTTATGTTTAAATGGAATTTCCCATTTTCCAATTTGTGCCTACAGCCTCTCACCATGTCACTAGGCACTACCGAGAAGAGTCTGGCACTGTCATCCTTACACTCTCTCAACAAGTATTTACACACATTGATAAGATCCCCTTTGAACCTTCTTTTCTGGCTGAACAGTCTCAGCTCTCTGAGTTTCTCCCTGTATGACAGATGCTCTAGTCTCTTAAATTATCTTTGGGACCCTTCACTGGAGTCTGTCTTGTACTGGGACACCCAGCTAATATTTTTTTCATTTATTTTCCATCCCTATGAATAGAAATATATAATTATTTATTTTTAGTCATTGGTGAGCGCACCAGATTTACTCTGGAAACATGATTTAGACATCCAAAGTTTTTATCTAACACCAGTAAAAATGAAATTGAATGAAATTTTAGAAGTCCATACTGACCAAGTCCATTATATCTTAAAAGGAATAGGCATTACAAAAAATGCTTACCTGTTTAAAAATTCCATCTGAATGTAAGAAAATAAATACCATGGTTAAGTAAGCGTCTAGTCACCTAAGTAGTTCCAGTGAAAAGTGTTTCTAACCGGGTCACAAAAAAGTATGGCAGAGTTTTCTTTATTTGTAATAAGGTTTCTATATATATAGTATATATATATATATACTATATATAGTATAGTTTCTATATATAGAGAGAAACTATATATAGTATAGTTTCTATACTATACTTTGTATAGTAATTCTACAAAATGCAGACTGTTTTGATATAACATTTCCTAATTGAAACATAGTAATACACTGCTAAAATTTCAGAACTAAGAAAAATAAATATTTTAACTCATTTAGAGTAAGAACGTTCACTGTTAGGGAGAAAAATACTTAAAAGTATTTAGTTTTAAAGATCCATTTTGAAAAAAAAAAAAACTGGAACATACCAAAGATCTTTTTCAAAACAAAGATTTTTTTGCCATCAGTTCTTCAGAATGTAAGTAGTAAATGTATCTACAATTTACCTTATATATCTGCAGTAGCACATCTGTCCAAGCTCGTTTGCTCATTGTCTCAAATAGGCTGTCCTCCAGAATGAATAGGTGGTTGTCACTAAGTATATTTGAGTTTTTCACCTCTGCTTTTCCCAAGTCATCATTTTGACCCTTTAGATAAAGGAATTGGATTTATTTCCAATATGCATTTCAGCAGTTTCCATAGGAAATTCACAAGAGGACAATAACAAATCAATGGCATAAACGACTGAGTACATCTACTACAGAGCAACAGAGATCAGCATTAGAACCATTTACACTTTGCCACTACCTCAGGGAGAAGAATAATACAGAATTCACAGGAGTTGAAAGCCACAATAGGACAGAGAGGCAAAACAAAGGATATTTTTTTTTTAAATGGTAAAATCAGTAGAAAGTAGTAAAATCAATTCTACTTTGAGAAAACATATCTGTTGGAAATTGATCATTGGTATCACCAGCACTGGAAGGAATTGAAGAGGAAAATCAGGGGAAGAGGGTGTTAATGTTAGTGTCAGCTTACATTTCCATTCAGTCTAATGCATGGACTTAGATTTATGCAATTCAAAACAATCACCACAGTAGGACTACTCATTGTCCACAGAGAACTTCCACTAGTCTTCAGAGATTGACACTAAGCACGTGGTCTTTGATAAAAAAAGAACAAAAAAGGAAACAAAACAAACAGAAAAAAAAACCAAACTTACCCTCAGAGCAGTTTGCACTTGAATCCATTTTTTATAATCATCAGGTTCAAGCAGAAATTCTGGCATAACATAAGGAAGATATGCTCCTTGGTTTCTGAAGTCATAAAGCAGGAAAAGTTAATAGGTTGGCATGATAATTCTTTTTTAAGAGCAGTCCATTTTTGAAACTTGCTCTACATCTGTGTAAGCTCTTCTGAGGTATGAGTAAACTTTGTACTGATTATCGAGTTCTAGTAATTGCTTTAGAGAGCTTCTATTTATGAAGTTCACGTTCAATTCCTGTACCTACAACCAAATGCTAAAAGCACATACAGTTCTGGACAGACTGGAATCAAAATACACAATATCCATTTCTATGTGAAAGCCAAAGGACCAGTGTTACATAACATTAGTAGAATTAAAACTTGATGATGCTTTTATCTGTCTGCAGGTCTGATATTGAAAGTCTTATGGGTGTAGTAAGCAAAGGTACTTCAAAACTCTGTTAATTGTTAAACTGACCCACTATCTACTCTCAAGTGACTAATAAATGTAGTAGGAAAATTGCAGTAACAAAAGGCAACTTCATTAGACTGCATACCAAAAAAGCTAACTTCCAAGTAAAAAAGAATATTCTTCAACTTAAGCGACACAGATTAAACACATCTTGCTGGGAAGATAGGAAAATAATGAAGATCTAAAGTTTAATTTTCTCAGAGGAGCAGAAAAGTTTCCTGACTTTTGGGTCACAAATATTATCCAAGTGTATCCAGATTTATACTGTTCTTTGTGTTTTTAACATGGTTAACGTGAATAATAATAAGATGAGCTTATCTTGTTATATAACCCATCTCTCCTTCAAATGAAGTGATTGTACTTCTCTGGTACCATACAGTCAAAATTCAATTTATTTTGTACATTAAAAGTCATACATCACAGTTCGAAAATAGGATCATAACAACTTATTTCTCTTCCCACAGAATTACATTTTTCTCGTAGCAGCACAGGTTTTGTCTCCATATTTTACATAGTGACATTATCTTCTCAGATTACTGAAATTTCATGTTTCATACAATTATGTAGCATGTTTTTTAGCATCAAGTTAGCAGACCAGTTCTAAAATACACAATGTCTGAAATTCCCATTTTCTATATGTCATAAAGTCTGTTCCATGAAATCCCTTTAACACTTCAGTTCTTCCCAAATAATAAAAGAAGGAAGCTATACAACATTTATCTTTTCAGGTACCCTATTTTTCTTCCAATGTTTTCACTTGGTATATACAGGATATAGGTGTAATCTACAATTTTCATCCTCAGAAAAGCTATATAACAATGGTACATGTCATGATAGTAAAGAGGGGTTCTACATAACTGAATATTCTCATAACTGGCTGCATTTTGTTATTGAGGAATAGTGTCTTAAAAAAATTCCTCCTCATTTAGGTCAATAGGTGAATATTTAACATGATGTCAGTTATCCAAGGTCAGCATTTTCACACTGTTAGGATGTTTTTCCTCAGACATAAAGCTTGCAACAAATTAGTTAGTTGTATTTTAAAATACCCAAACTTTCCTTTTACTGCTCTGATAATGTACCAACAAAACCTATTGAGGGAAAGAAAATAAAACTGATAGTCGGAATATTGCCTGAAACAGTGAACAGCATCCACCTGCTTTAGCAAGTGGAAAATTTGAAAGACCAATTATGTTTTTTTAAACCATGCTGACCAGAAAGTCATGGCTGGGGGAAAGCAAGCTGAGGACTGTATGTTTCTGTTCTGTGTGCTCTCCCGGGCTTCTTCAGGAGAGAATTCGCACTTTCCACAAATCACAATGAACATGCAGGAATACCAGATCACAGACAAATTAGTCATGTCTAGGCTGGCTCTAGATGTCTTACCATTGTTACATACAGTTGTGCCAGCAGTGCAGATATCAGACATTTTTGTACTATGATCTATAAATACTCTTAAATAACAACTTGTGTAGAAATGTAAATATTCTAGGTGATCCTAAAAGGCACAGGTAGGAAAAGAATATCCGTAAATCAGGAACAATGATGAAACCTGATAGGATTCAGACAAACTAGAAGAAGCAGAAACTAAAAGGATGTGGTAATGCTAAGTGCATACTGAGCACCAATTTAATTATCTCGCGTCAAATACCTATACGCACAGGAGTCCAACTAGAGTTACTTTTCTAAGGGGAACCTATATCATTTTGCTAGGATTCTTATGGATTACTACTTAATTTCCAATCACCAGACCTCATTAATCAGTCATCAATGTATCCGTGTACAGAGGTGCTGAACTTAGCCTTGACCAATTGGCTGCTGCTCCAATTCTATTCTGAATACGTCACTGAGTTAACAGATAAATATGAAGTGGCTGTAACTGAAGGATTTTATTAAAATTTAGCTATTAAATAGTTTTCCAAATTACCCAAGAAACCCCCTTAGAAACACATAAGTATATCTTTCCAATTGCTGTTATGCTTAGCAAAAGGGGTTAGGATCCAAAGTATCATAATTTTAAAGTAGACAACTAACATCATGTATGCTAATTTCAAGACATCTAGATCCATGGAAAATCTCAATGGGAAGATGACATAAGAACCGTGATAGAGTTGCTTAGGAGGCACTTTTCAGATCATCTAGTCCAACCATCAACCTAACACTGACAAAAAACATCACTAAACCATATCTCTAAGCTGTATGTCTACCCATCTTTTAAATACCAACAGGGATGGTGATTCAACCACTTCCCTGGGCAGCCTGTTCTGATGCTTAATAACCCTTTAAACCATCAGGCCTCACCAGGAGTGAGTCTTGACCCTATCTATGCATGCTCCAGTAGTATTCCATGAAAACACTTTAAGGAAAATTCTGTGAATGGATATTTTGATTGAAGCTCCTGAACAGACTTTGTTAGGGGTAGTTTCAAGTATAAGGTATGAAAAAAGGACAGAAACCTGACTTCCTCCTTGCCAGAAAATGCCAGAATATAAACAAAATAAGGTATATTGGAAGATCTTTCTGGTACAACCTTAATGTAAGTGGATTAATGATGTTCTTTGATTTCTTCCACTCTGTCTTGAAGAAATATTTCCACTTGGAGTGTTCATTTTCAATGTTATGAATAAATGTATACTCCCAGCTTCACAGCATACACACCACTCTATCAAAATTCAAAAAGTGCTAAGAATTTAGCTTGTCTGCCCAAGCCACCTGACACAATCAGGTGAGGAAAATTAGTGTTTTCCAGAGCTGACAATGATCAACAAGGCTTTCTGGCATACTCAAAGATATTGTGTGGCATGCTCAAATTTGGATGATGACTAATGGTAGGTATCTCAGTCATCCAATGAGAAGTGATATTATTTTGGTTCCTTCGTACAATTAAAGTAAACTGCAGAGGATAACCTTGGTAAAAACTAACAATTGTGATACATAAATCTTGGAACACAAAAGATTCAGTGTAAAAGAAACCCTAAGGCTATGACACATTGTTCAGTTGGAATTATGTTTGAACTATGCTAACAAAAAAAGGGGAAAGATGCATGTTTTATCATACATATACTTACTTAAGGAAAGAAAGCAATGTAGAATGCTGCCAGTGGAGCTGTAACATTTGTTCAACTGGATCAAGGGGCAATGACTTGCTTGATGTAGTACTTGGTAACAACTGTCCACTCAGATGGAATATCATGTCATAAACAGTCTTAGTATCTTTGCCAAGGTTTTGTTTAAAAGCTGTTTCTTGAGAAGAGCTCATCTGGACTTTACACACATCACTAAGAGAGAAAAAAGCATCTGATATTATTCTTTTGAAAGTGCAAAACAAGCTAACATTATATATATCACAATGATAAATTTAATGAACCAAGAACTAAAAACTGCAGCAAGTAGTCTGAAAAGTATGGCACTTTTTCCTTTTTATAGAACTTTCACAATAATGTAAGAACTTTGAACAACATGGAATATTTAATAAGTATATGTGGAATATTTCATAAATAACTTTGTGCTTGTCACTGCTTTCTGCCAAACACAACATTGATTTCTATCATGTTTATAAATGCCTATGTGTTTTGTGTCCCAGGAGATTGGCTTCTTTATTATTTAGTAGCAAGCTAGATAGTGGCATTACTTAGTTATCTTAAGACTAATCTTATATTTCCTGAGTGTTTGCAAGACTGTTGATTATGAAATTTTCTTTCCCATCTGTTTTTTGATCTCAGAGTATGTGGGGGGAAAAAGACATATTCTTAAAACACATATTTATGACACCAAAAAAGGGACAATTGCTAGAAATGTGTTCATTCTGGGAGAAGAATCAATTTCACTTAAGACAGCGACGTATAGTTTGAACTGCACATTAAACATGCACTGCATTATGATATATCAGAACATCATAGTTGGAAATATATTTTAGAAACAGAATAACACCTGAATGACATTTTCATATAAAGAGTACAAAGATGCTACAATTTTAATATACTACTGTGCATTAGAGTGTGATTATATTCCTCAGATCATATCCAAAACACTTTATATATGTCTGCCTAATAAAAAGTTAATAAGTTAGCTCCAAGTAGATGTTAATTACCGTCTGAGTGAATATGGTATTGAAATAGGATTTTGTCCCTTAGACCAACCAAAGAGAGTGAACCAATTCTTAACAGCAGTTAGGGTTTTCTGAAAGAAGATGTACTCCTTTTTATCTTCATCAGGAAAAAATGACAATTCAGATTTATTTTCTCTCCCATCACTTTGCCTGTCAGTTTCAGTCTCATCACTGATCTCTTCATCAGCGATCTCTTCATCAGTGACCTCTTCTTCACTCTCACTTTCAGAAGTGGTATCCAACTCTGAATGACACAAAAAAAAAAAAATCCAGAAAGATTCACTTATTTCACTATTTTTGTCCAGTATAGAACCAGTATTTTGAAAACAATTGTTTTCAGAAAACACAAAACCATCAGACAACCAACGATCGACTTATTTCAGGAGTAAACAACTTAAGCTACATGTACACATCTTTGGAATAGAACAAATTATATTCTAGGACTCTCAGTTCACTTAAAGAAAAAAATATCCAATCAGAAAAAAAAATCCAGGCAGAACTAACAAGACCACAAACAGTGTTCTTAAATAAAAAGTCGTACATACCGTTCCAGTATTTTGAGCTTTACCAGCTAGTCAATGCTAGTTCCCCACCCCAATTCACATAGCATGGGTCAATAACTGACTAGTGTTCAGTTTATCAGGTATTCTATAGGTATAACTAAGCCTACATCCCAAATTAAGCCTTTGGACTTTCCTTCCCTCTGTTAGGCCTTCTCTCTCTTAAATTCTGAGACGGTCAAAACTTAGATTGTATATTTTAGCAACTACTAGTTGTTAACAAATAAACGACATTATTGCACAAAAGATAACAACAGAACACTTTTCCTCATGGCATAAATAACTCAGATGATTCCATCGTTGAAGGTATATATCATTGTTGCAGTTTTAATGTTTCTTTAAATTATGCAAAATTAAAATTAATACCTTGGACAGTGAATAAAAAAAAAATATTGTTAGGATTCAAGCAGAAAAAACAATACAATACAGAGAAAGGGACTCATCCTTTATAAGATCATCGTGCAGTCAGATCTGAAATTGTGCAATCCTGCCAGCTGACAAGATTACTTTCCTCATCTTGTCACTGCTACTTTCACCAGAGGTTATTGTCTTTTCAGATCTGAAACTGACTCGGTCTTTTGAATTCTTCTTACATCACTCCATTGAAAATGAATCATCTTGTTAAAAAACTTCTATTTAATCTGTTTAACTACCCCTATTTGTCTTGGCAATACCTTAGAGAATGATCACACAAACATCAGCGGATCTGCAAGACTGGAATCCTAACACTGATGAAACAGAAAGTTAGAAAACTAGCAGCTGAAAGGACAGAGTCATCAACAGCCTCAGATACTAGTCACCTGACAACCCTAAAGAAGATCTAGTGCTCTTAGTTCATATGCAACAGCACCTTAACCAAGTCCCTGTATTGGGTTTGAGAGGCAAGGTTTTGGTTGTAGGGGGGGCTACAGCTCTGTAGACACCAAGGCCAGTGAAGGAGAGCAGTGGCAAGTTATGTCCCTCGAGGGTCTGTGCTGGGACCGGCACTGTTCAACATTTTTATCAATGACATAGACAGAGGGATTGAGAGAACCATCAGCAAGTCTGCAGATGACACCAAGCTGTGTGGCGTTGTCAATACACCAGAGGGATGGGATGTCACTCAGAGGGACCTGGACAGGCTGGAGAGGCGGGCCCAGGTGAACCTCATGAGGTTCAACAACAGCAAGTGCAGGGTTCTGCACCTGGGCCAGAACAATCCTTGGTATCAGTACAGACTGGGTGACGAGGTATTAGAAAGCAGCCCTGAGGAAAAGGACTTGGGGGTGATGATGGATGAGAAGCTGGACATGAGCAGGCAGTGTGCACTTGCAGCCCAGAAGGCCAATCGCATCCCAGGCTGCATCAAAAGAAGTGTTGCCAGCAGGTCCAGAGAAGTGATTCTACCACTTCGCTCTGGTGAGACCTCACCTGGAGTACTGTGTGCAGGTCTGGAGCCCTCAATATAAGAAGGACATAGACCTGATGGAGCGGGTCCAGAGGAGGGCCACTAAAATGATCAGGGGGTTGGAGCACCTCTGCTATGAGGACAGGCTGAAGAAGCTGGGATTGTTCAGCCTGGAGAAGAGGAGGCTCCAGGGACACCTAATAGCGGCCTTCCAGTACCTGAAGGGGGCCTACAGGAAGGCTGGGGAGAGTCTCTTTCTTTACAAAGGCCTGCAGTGACAGGACAAGGGGCAATGGCTTTACATTGGAGAAGAGCAGATTTAGATTGGATATTAGCAATAAGTTCTTTACAATGAGTGTAGTGGAGCACTGGAACAGGTTGCCCAGGGAGGTGTTTGAGGCCCCTTCCCTGGAGACATTCGAGGTGAGGCTCGATGAGGCCCCGGGCAATCTGGTCTAGTTGGGGGTATCGCTGCTGACTGCAGGGAGGTCAGACTAGATGACCTTCTAGATGACTAGATGACTAGAAGTCCCTTCCAGCCTGGACCATTCTATGATTCTATGATAAGGAGGAGAGCAAGGAGGTGCTCCAGACACCAGAGCAGAGATTCCCCTGCAGCTTGTGGTGAAGACCATGGTAAGGCAGGCTGTCCCCCTTCAGCCCATGGAGGTTAACATTGAAGCAGATGTTCATCTGCAGCCCGTGGAGGACCCCACACTAGAGCAAGTGGATGTGACCAAAGGGGACTGTGACCCTGTGGAGAACCCACACTGGAACAGGCTCCTGACAGGACCTAAGGACTCAGAGAGAGAGCAGCCCATGTTGGAGCAGGTTTGCTTGCAGGACTTGTGACCTTGTGGTGAATCTACACTAGAGAAGTTTGTGAAGAACTGCAGCCCATGGGAAGGACTCACATTGGAGAAGTTAATGGTGGAACATCCCCCATGGATGAGACCCCACACTGGAGCAGGGGAAGAGAGCAAGGAGGAAGGAGCGGCAGCAATAACACGTGATGAACAGATCGCAATCCCCATTTCCAGATCCCCTGCACAGTGTGGGGGAAAGAGGTAGAGAATTCAGGAGTAAAGTTGAGCCTGGAAATAAGGGAGGAGTAGGGTGAAGGTGGTTTAAGATTTAATTTTTATTTCTCATTATCATCCTCTGAATTAAATTAATTTTCCTCAAGTCAAGTCTGTTTCACTTGTGACGGTAACTGCTGAGTGATCTCCTGTCCTTATCTCAACCCACAAGCCTTTTGTTATATTTTCTCTCCCCCTGTCCAGCTGAGGAGGAGAGTGAAAAAGTAGCTTTGGTGGGAATCTGACAGTCCCGCTGACAGCAGTTGCTTTTATAAAGTACTTCATAACTGCAATAGAAACATCAAAGTCTAACCTGAGTGTACCACTAGACCTTTGCAGAATATAGCATATTTACACAGTGTATATGGTTGGTTAGTTCATGACTACAAAAGCAATACTCTTCTTAGCAACAATCCATTAGGTTTGTTCTGTAGTTATTTTTCTGCTGGCTCCTCCATGGACATGTTATTGCAAAAGGGACCTTGATATTTTTTCACTTTCTGTTTGCATTTGGGGTGTTTTCTTTGTTTGTACTAGTTTGACTGATTTCCCTTCCACTTAGTCTGCTAAAAGGAAAGAGAGTGTTTTCTGCTTCTATACTCTAGGCCAGGTTTCTCATGGTATCACAGAAGAGAACGTGCTCCCCAGTATTCATTCATTATATTTGCAGAAGCATTTAAGGCAAAGCTTAGAAATGTGAAACATAACTCCTTAAAGCATTAAGTCAAAAAGCAGTTGTCAGAGCTCAAAATGTTTAAAGGGAATATCTTCACTATACCTGACAAAGAATCTTCATAGGTTGAGTCAGTGGCTGCACCAAAGGAACTTGAGGAAATACTACAGGAAAGTGATTGTGGAGTGTAACGTGGATGTAGAATAACTTCACTACTGCATTCCTTACTGTCTATAAAACAAGATTACAGGCTGCAGTTGAGAAAACATATTTTATTGTCTGTGCTTTAAAAGTTTATAAATGGCTGTCTGCTTCTAGATTTTTCTATCTTGTGCTTCAATTAATCAAGTAACAGTTCTCATTTGACTCATGATGAAAATCTCACTTTGGTCATTAAACCGGGGACAAAAAAAAATTACGTGAATTTTTTTTTCCATTAATTTTGTATTTTACTTGCTGAAAAGCATCCATCAGAACAGTGTTAATTCAAGAATTCTAAGTCATGAAAAAAACATTCTTAAGGAATTTTTGATCCCAGGTCTGCAATGAGTCTCAGAATACCATTCTCAAGGAATTTCAGACTCAACAACACATATTTTTATGAACCAAACTCAAAATATGCTTTATCAATCCTTTAGTTTTGTCAGAACATTTAGTCTGACATTTTCTTGTTGGCCTATGATAGGAACAGAGGACCTCTGTTCGCTATCTTTGATGTCAGTCTCCAGAACAAGAAAAGAGGAACCCAGTGTAGTATCTAGAGAAGTAAAGGCACCAGTAAAAGAAGGAAGAAATCTGCATGATTATCTTCAATTTTTGATTCCTAGCACTGTTATTTGTATGGTTTGGAGCAAATAAAACAAGAGCATATTGTCAGATAAACAGAAGCAACACCTTCAGGAATAGCTTTCAAAGGCACTGTATTGGGTAGATATGGTTTGGTCACATTAAACAGCATTCCACACCAAAATAGTCTATACAAAACCACATAAAATAGACTTTACCGATTTGTGATAATCACAGAATCACAGAATCACAGAATCACGGTGGTTGGAAGGGACCTCAGAGATCATCAAGTCCAACCACAAAA
>JAOTQQ010000001.1:118830149-118877619 GCA_026546715.1 Gallinago undulata | reverse complement strand
TCTTACCCACAGGCACTCAACTCTACTATTACCCTCATTTACCTCCACACATTCATATTCCTCCCTAACATACAGGGAGGAATGACTCGCTTCAAACTGACACAAACTGATAGCGTTATCAATTAGCAATCAATACAGGACAGAAATATCCCATTATTAATGGAGGATCAGTTCTTATAAAATCATTGGTCCATATTTGGCTTAAGCCTCAAGAGAAACCTACAAAGTATCTCCAAACGACAAGCTTGCAAAAATGACTTACTGTTCACCAAAAAAAGAAATAAAATCATCACACATCTACAAGAGATAATACTTTTCCCTCTTTCCTATCTTCATTTAATTGTGCTATGATCCATGACTTATATGGTATCTATCCCTATCTTCTATAGGAAAAATAATAAAATAAATAAAAAATAATAATGCCTTTTTTCAACTTCACAAGTACCATCTCTCTTTTCTCTTAGATAGTCTGAATAACATATTTAGTTAATGCAGTCTTAGAATTCAGAGTCTTGAAAGCTAAATCTGCTTCAGACCTAATGACCTGCTTACCTGAAAACTCATCTATTTCACCAAAATATATCAGACACCAACAACTATAAAAAATAAAGAAATTTACCCCATACTCAAACCTCCTTTGAGCAGGAGGTTGGACTAGATGACCTCCAGAGATTCCTTCTAACCTGAATTATACAATGATTCCAAACTCTTCCCATAACCACAGCCACACACAAAGAGATTACAGAGTACTGAAGAAGGCAGAAATAGAGAAGGGGGCTGGAAGCAGGCAGAGATGGGGCTGGCAAGGGTAAGGGGGTGTTGACAACACAAGCACGGATGTAGAAACAGAGAGGCAGGCAGAGACACATTGCAGATTTAAATACTTCTAGTCTCTGATTGCAGGTTTTTATTAGGCTTTAAAATATGGCTATGCTCTCCAGCCTTCAACGACAGTAATTAAAAAAACTTGAAAACTCTTCCAAACATCATAACATATCACTTTCTCCTCTTATGCTTTCTTCAAAACATATCCAACTGCTCTCCTAGGAATTGTTGATGATCTGTCTCTATCAATATTATTTAGATTAAGTTCATTTATTCTCTATTGTTTGGTTTGTTTTCTCTACTCATACTTTAAAAACTTCGCAAAACAGTCTGTAAGATTTAGGCTTGTCCAATATTTTTTAATAAACATTACCTAATCATTTATATAAGTTTTTCTCATTTTCAACAAGAAAATAATAGCTATTAAACTGTTTTAAAATTTCATGGCAGTATCCCCTTGTAACTAAAGAGCATAAATGCTGTCTTGATGATAACATCCCTGTTTTCACACTGGAAGCTGTGAAATACTACACATACTACATAATACTACTACACATTATAATTTTAAAAGGTACAGTGCTGACTGCTTACCACTTCTCAAGATAATTTGTTGATCAGAACGGTGAAATGCCAAATACGGGTATAAAGTAAGAAGGCAATTCTCTGCTGTTGCAGCAATTTGAATTGAGAACCTGTCCAAAACAAAATACGAAAGTGATAGTTTTCTACTTAACCATGGTAATCAAGATACTTCAGCACAAGAACAAAAGACAGAACTGGATTTCTTTTCTCTTCTCTTCTGGTTCAGTAGGAGAATACACAGATGGGACTGAACAAGACAAAATGCTGAAGTTTAGTATTCTATTTCCCCTTCATAGTTTTACTGCGAGCATGGATGTATCATTAATCTGAAAGTCCAGGAATTAGCAGAGATTTCATTAAATAAATGAACTCTGTCTCCCTGAAAAGAAAAAACAATTAAAATTACAACTGTCATTTATGAATATCCTGAAGGAGTTTGCTAACTTGCTAAATATATCCTATAACTTTTGATAGGGGAAGTTTTCTTGAAAAGCAACTTCTATTTTGATGTAATTTTTATTCTACAAGACTTTACAGAAATGTCAAAATAAATAGATTCAATTTAAAACCAATGAGATATTGACTACAATTGCTAGAATATAACAGAAATTGGCGTACAAGCCCCAACGTTCACTAGAGTGTCTGTACTGTTGGTAGCAGCCATATTAAAGTATAGTAATCCACCTTTTAACCCTTTTTTCATACCTCACCTCAATCTCTCAGGGGGGGGCAATCAACAAGAAAATTCTTGTCATCAGTTGATCCCTGCTACCCATCTGGATATATGTTCTTAGCTAATTGCAACTCACAGGTAATTCAACTGAGCTTCATCCTATGTTATTACATAGCTCTTTTTTAAATCCACATTAACTTATTAACTAACACTAATATTAATTATGTTGACTAAGCTGTCTAAAATACAAAGAAAAATGCACTTTAATAATTCAAACAGCACCATCCATCTTGCTTTACTATATTGAGAATTATGCAAATTGAAAATATCTTGCACATAATATTTTCTATTTTCCTTTAAATTAAATATTGAAGAATAAATTCCTATTTAATGTGAATTTAAATTATTATTAGAATATATCACAAGACTTTTCAGATTAATTTATAATATGACATAATTAGATTCTAATGTTTTGTTATAGAATAACATAATCAAGAAAAACATAAATGTTTTAAAAGTACAAGACAGTGGATTTTCTTTCCACTTTCATACTTCCCTCTCGACACAACATTCTTAGATACCACCACTTTTAGCAGAATTTTATTATGTAGAGAAAGGCCCCAACAAAATCCATAGCCATCTTTGTCATTTGTAAATATTCACATTTGGATACCACTTTCATAGCTAACAGTTTTAAATCAGTAATCCAGCTTTGCAATATTTTGGCTTTTTCTTCAGACATCTCAATCCTATTGAAACTCGGCTGGGAGCAAGGCAAGGGCTTTGGCCCATTTCACCTTATAGCATAGTATTTCTTTTAGCTAACATCACAGTTCATGCTTTTATTCAGCAAAAATCTCAGCAGCAGCTCAGCAGCAGCACAGATGGCTATGACAGTTATCAGTCTATACAAAATGTACATTTGTACATGCCCAAACCAGGCATCAGAACACAATGCCTTTTCCTACCTTTGCCAAGCCATTTAAAAACAGGATCAATAACTACAACACAGAAAAGGTTGCCAATTTGCAACTCATGACTTTACAGTGATAAACAATTCTCAATACTCTGGAGGCATACTGTAGGTTAACTTCAGACAACAGAATTGGGGGCAGGAGTGTAAGAAAGCCATATGAAGGTTAATGAAAGACATAGCTCTCAAATTATATCAAAGTAACTCAGATGTCTGTATTATTGGATTGAGTCAACTTTCTGATTTCTCAGTTTGAGGCGAGTCCCTCAGCCATCCCCACCCCCAATGCTAATTTAAGAATTAGCCATGTGCCAAATCTTCATTCATGCTCTGATATGCACAGTCATGAAACATAGAAAAAGGTGTTTAAGGACAACCACGTCTTAACTGACCCAAATTCAATGAGTGATACTACTCAAAGAAAAGGTACTACTGCACAATCTAGAATATAAAGAAAAGCCATTGCTACAGAACAGCAGTGTACCAATAAATGTCTGAGACTTCACAGTGCTCCAATAAGAGAAGCTCCTCCCTGCTCCATGCTGCTAGGATTTAGCTCCTGTGACCATGGCCCTATGGCCATGGCTCTACCATGGCTGCAGTGACCATAAGGTGGTGGAGTTCAGGATATCGAAAAGAGAAAGCAAGGCAAAAAGCCATATCCCAATCCTGGAATTCAGAAGAGCAGACTTTTGCCAGCAAAGAGCCGTAAAATTGAAGGGACTGAAGAACCTTTTATATGGGGAGAGACTGAGAGTTGTGTATTCAGGCTGCAGAAAAGAAGGCTCAGGGGGATGTTATTTATATGTACAGATGTCTGAGGGGAAGGAGTAAAGAAGATGGAGCCAAACTCTTTTCAGTGATGCTCAGTGAGAGAACAAAAGGCAACGGCTACAAATTGAAATACAGGAAAGTCTATCTAGTCATAAGAAAAGAAAAGACTACCATCAGAGTGGCTGAACGCTGGAAGAGTCTGCCCAGAGAGTGCTGTGGAGTCTCCATCTTTGGAGATATTAAAAAACCAACTGGACAACAGAGGAGGGGAATGAAGAGAGGACTAGACGATCTCTGGAGGCTCTTTCCAACCTCAACCATATAGTGGCTAATAAATATTGATTCAATTATTGGCCACCTGTCCACTCATCATTATTAAGTATTTTCATATGGTATTTTCCCAAAAATGGGATTTGAAAGGGAACTTCAAGAAGAATGAGCCAGTAGCTAAAAAACTAATCTAAGTTTCAAAAGGTGACACTCCATTCATAAGAAAGCATGGCAGAAAAAACAAGAGTGCTAGGAGCTAAGTATTTATACACATTTCAGGCATTAAGATACAGGGCAACAAACAGAAAAACATGCCTATTTCCATACAAATATAGCAAACAGATCACAAGGATATCATCTTGCACTAGTGACCTTTATTTATAACACCATTCATGAAGTGATGTTACAAAGCTAGAAGTCTTGTGCAATGTATTTATTCTGTACTTGCAGGAGAGCTTAAGTAAATAATATAGAAGTCTGTGCTATTCTATTAGAATGAAAGGTACTTGCATTGCTAGCAGATGTGGTTACTAAATTTGTTAAATTATTCAGTGTATTGAGTTTTATCATGCTTAATAAAGCAAGTAAAAAAATTTGTTGTCTACATGAACCATCATTGCCATTGCTATTCCAGTGGTTATTCTCTAATGCATATTTCCAAAGAACAACGAACGGGAGAACGGCCATTAAATATATTGTGTTTACCAACATTTGAAACCTGCTGATCACCAAAAACTAAAGCTCTCTGATGACAAAAAAATACCATCCAACATTCTATACAAAAGCAGTTTGTTCACTTCTCTTAATTTTTTTTTCATTTGTTTGTTTTAATGTTCATGGAAAGACAAAAGAAGATGAATCTAAATACATTTATCCTTTTTATTGTGCTCTATAGCATTTCAGACATTTTCTAAGTAGAAACAAGTGATTGATTTTGTATCAGCATACCACAAATGCTCTAGAAACACAAACATAGTGAAATAACCTTTCTTCAACAGTATTCATTAACAGATGCAGAATATCACTAACAATTTCTAAAGAGAAATAATCCAAAGCCATAACTGAAAAATTTCTGTAGCAACATATCTTGGGTAAATTAAGAAAATATTTCAGGGAAGCTCTCACTGCTAGTTTAGGTAGCAAAACAAACTGCTTGCAGAATTGATTAGCGTCAAAAGGAAACTTGACGTGACAGTGAGGCATCCTACAGATCTTTAAGAACAAGGAATAGTCTAGACCAGGGAACAAATAGCTGTAATGTAAAAATAAATAAATAAAGACCTGCCCTCCTGCCTCCCTCTAAAAATCCTTGAACACATCCAGAGATGACAGAACTGGAAGGGAGAGGAAAAGATCACCCCTGCAAGCCTGACCATTCTATTTACAAATAAGCAGTTCCCCACACTAAGGAGTCCTTTTCCTTTGCAGCAAGAGGTGAGGCTTCCACAGCAATCAAAATAATTAAATAATGAATAGTGACAGACACATGTTTTCACATGATATACAAGCTGGGAAAGCAGCCATGTTTTTTTCTAGTAGCAGCAATGATACCAGCTCTTAATTCCTGAATAAAAGACACTTCAGCTAGCAGGGAGCATCAGAAAATGGTAGAAAGCCACAAGCACAGAAAAAAACAGGAATGATTAATGGGTTCAGACCATCCTGGTTTTCAAAACCATTCCCAACTATCCGAAGTAAAATGCCAATACATTATTAGGTCAGATTATTGCAGCAAAGAAGCAAGCAAATATCAAGAACTCCAATGTTTTCTAGCTCCCTGCTCTCTTCGAATTTAAATGACGTTGAAAGAACTTGACAGCTCCTATATTCTGTAAGACGTACCAGAAAAATACATGCATAGACATTTGCCAGCAGTGCCTACTAAAGAGCTGCATGGTTTAGGCATGATTCCCAACAAGGAAAACACTCCATGCAAAACAGAATGTACGCTTTTGTTCTGTGAGATGCTCGGATATCATGGACTACCAAAGAAATGACTGATTCATTACTGGCTACCTTTAAGTGATCATGTCTCAGTTGCATCATGTTATTGGAGGCTAAGATCCCTGACACCCTCTCTTCCTGAGGTTGCAGCCATGAATGACATGAATAACATCAGAAATTGCATTAATTTCCCCAGCTTCTAAGAAGGAGATGGAAAGAAAATGGAGGGCTATAAAACATGGGAAGCAAGGACTTGCAGCACATTTGTGTCATTAATGATCACAATTTATCTACCCACCACATGTGAGGAGAGTGGGCGTTAGGGGTGGTAGATTTTTTGCTGCTCAAAGCATAATTTCTTTTGATTGCATGCCACATGTACATGTTGTTTACTGTCTATTGTTCAGAAGGATTAAGTTAAATGTCATTTCAATCAGAATGGCAGAAAACTGTCTTTCCTGCTAACTTATTTATCTAATCAACAAATTAAAATATATAATAACAGAGAAGAAATATATAAACATGCCATGTTCACAGAGGGTTTTTTTGGTTTAGTTTTTCAAGTTGAAGGAAATAAGTGTCATAGCTAAATATTTCTTCATATTTATTAAATACTTACTCAAGACTTTCTTGGATTTTTGTTATCATTTACTTCTGCTTTCCTATCAGCCCTACACAAGGAAATGTCATCTATTCTGCTTTGGAGTCAAAGATGCAAAAAGGACGAATAGAAATTTAAAACAACATTAGAAATTAAATGCAACTTCTCATTTAAGGCAGTCATTAAATAAATATTAATGCACTTTATTATGATCCATTTAATGGAATCTGTGCACATAGTAAATTACTTGCATAAATGATAACCATATATCTTTTCAGTTTTACAGCATGATTTTGCTATAAAACATGATTTCCTGTCGTCTTTCAACTGTTTCCTGTAAAGCAGCCAAATTCAACATTATCCATCCTGTACCCAGTGTTCACTCTATTTTAAAGAAAAAACAAATGTTATTATTTAGGTGGGCTTAATATGGACTACGTGAATCAATTTTAATGAAGTTTTAGACCTGAATTTAGAAAAGCAAAACACTCCAGAGTCTGAGTAAAAAATGACCAAAACAGAGTATTTGTTTTGCTATTTGTATTACTATATAGTATTAATATCATATGAGAATTAATTTTTAACTTGCTTATTTTAATTCCATCCCAGAACAAAGAATATGAGTTGAATATCAAAATTTTAGTTCAAAATATTAAAAAATGCATACTAACACTTTGAAAATGGAAATATAGAGAGAATACTTCACAAATTAATACACCTTCAGCAACCACAAGCCATTATGAATAATATTTCTGCACTGACTAATGGCACACACAGAATCCCTTTGTTTGGGATGGTGTGCTATTCTATCCAGGTGTGTTCAGGTTTTATATCACCTGCTCCTACAGCCCATGCATATGCACAATTCCCTGACAGGAAATGACGTATGCATTGGCAAACCAACATTACTACTCCTGTCCTTTAACAAATACATATGAGTTATGTTTTAAAATACAGCAGCAATTTTAAGATTATTTGACATTCCTGAGCATAATGTTTTTTTAACCTTTGCAAGCTGGGAAGCCTTTTAAGATGGTAACTTTCATTTGGTACCTTTTTTTCAAAAAGGCATTGAGTTTGCCTTTAAATAGAGGATGGTAAACTTTCTTTCATTTTAATGGCAAATATAGAAAAAAATTTATTACACAGCAGAAAGTATTATTTCTCTATAATAAGGTTTGAGAAGCTGCTAGTGCATGACATAAAAGCAGTTATTAAAACCAAATATTGTGCCTGCTTAGCAGCTATATTTCAGATGTCATGGTAAGCTTAAATTATCTTTTCCTCATAATTACTGCAAGCTTTAGCACACATTTATGAATCAAATCCCAAACAATGATTAAATCTCAGAATTAAATAAAATTTATAAGAAATACATTCTTGGATGACAATCTATACAGAAAAATATAAAATACTAATCCAATGTAAACTGCAATAACTGAAAGGTCCATAGCCCTTGTATCAAAATAATATAAAATTTAGTTTTATACTTAGGAAAAAGCCCATTTTAGGCTGTAGGGTGGAGATATTTAACCGTCAAATAGTTGCTTTACTGAAAATATTAACTGAGGGAATGACTTTTAATTACCACAGTACCTATATTTCCTCCTCATGCATACACCCATTCATCCTACCAAGAGGAGAGATGAACAAAAGGGGCAAATGCTGAAAACAGTTATTTTTCCACAGAACATTTAATAATAGATTTTATTTCCATTTACTAGGGCAGGGAAGACCTTCTGCATTGCTTTTCAGCACTGAAGTTTCTTAAAAACAGCCTATTACTTTAAAATCAAAGTAAGATGTATGAATTTCATGTTTGCATATATCTTCAGCACTATGCAATGTTTCAAAGAGATGAATTTTGGTATGAACATTGCATACAGATTGCTGTCAAACTCTAGGTGTCCTGTCCTAAGGGAATTTAGGTCTAACAGGAATTAGACCATGCAAATTCCTAAGTATTTTTCAGATGTAGAGCTTATATTACCAAATAATTTCAGCAGTTTTGAAAACTCTGAATCCTTTCTGACATAGTCCACAGGACTGCATTTGAGGAAATATATAAATAAATTAATAACAATGTAAAGCAACATCTGTCCCTTATCCTTTCTCTATGATAGTGCCCACTTCTGCTAATGCTGCTCTCCAAAAAGTCCCTTTAAGGCACTGCAGAAGGTTATGAAGAACCCATCATGGAGGGAGGACTAAGACACCAACAGCTTTCCATACTTTGCTATCCAGTCCTGTATTTCATGTATCAGAATGATATTTTAAAAAGGTAACACTTTTATATATATATATATCCCTTATATACAGGCAGTATGGTCTGAAGCTGAAACATATCCCTAGCATACTTTTATGAATTCTCAGCAGTACACATTCAAAAAACCCCACATTCATATTTGTGTTTATATACATATTTTAGAACATGTTAACAACAAATTGCACTAATATAGATAAGCTACATCCATCCACGCAGTCTTTTGTCATCTGGCTGTTAAAATGATTCCTTTTTACCTTATGCCCAAAGAAAGCCTTCACTGTGATCAGGAGTTGGCCTCCTTTTTGTGCATGAGTCAACTGTTTCCCTTTAGAGCTGCTCAAAAATACTGCCTTACCCCTTGAAAATTTAAAAAGCAGAACTATTAATATATTAATCACTTAATAGTTCCCAATTCCTTTCTCAGAAAACACACATGCAGCTTTCCTTCTCAGTAGCCAAAAAAAACCCACACACAAAAATCCAAAACCAACACAGAAAATACAACTAAACAAACAAATAAACCCCAAACACAGGATGCACAAAAAATGAACCAAAATCAAATAAAATAAAAATCTACCCACACTCTTCCATCTTAGGGATTCCATATTGATCTTTGGTATGGACAGTAGCCTTCAGATTCCTAATAAACTGTATTCCTAATAATCAATATTGCAGATATTGCAAGAAGAACTAGAGATCATGAAATGCCCCAGCTCAAAGTATACAAACTCATTATAGACTACCCTACTCTAAAACCTTAAAAACAGAGAACATAAAACTATAGAAGGAAAAATTAAGGATTAAGAAATAACAATAGAAGATGAGTTAAAAGCGGCATTTAAAAAATAACCAAAAACACCAAAGAAAGCAGGGGGACACACTCACAGAGAAAAAAAAATAGGTAGCAGTAGAGTGCAAGGGAAAAATGATGGACAACGTGGAAAGCAAAAGACTGAAGAATGACACACAGAGAGGGAGGGAGGCGCATCTCTAAAATAAGACTGGGATGTGTTCTTTGCTGGTTCCTAGCAAAATGAAGTTCTGACTTCCAGTTTAATTCCTCCTTGAGAAGTCTTCTTACCTTTACTCTGAAGCTCAGAGGCTCAAGGAATTAATAAATCATGTCTAAAAATCACATGAGCATAAGCACAAACATTCACAAAAAAATTAAAAAATTAAAAATAAAAAAAAATTAGTACTCTTGCAAAGTTTCACATTGTACAGATAGTCTTTAAAATAACTAGAATCTTACTTGGAGACAATACCTGCTAAGATACTCAGAGATGTCTTCACCCAACTATTATGAGTTCAAGCTCCAACAGGGTAGGTTTAGACTAAACATTAGGAAATAATTTTTCACAGAAAGAGTGGTCGGGCATTGGAACAGGCTGCCCAGGGAGGTGGTTGAGTCACCATCCCTGGACATGTTTAAGATGGTGTTGGGGGATATGGTGTAGGGGAGAACTTTGAAGAGTAGTGTAGATGGTTGGATTCAATGATCCCAAGGGTCTTTTCCAACCAAAATGATTCTATGATATATCTAACTTTGTCAGTTTGGACCCTGCCTCCAAATGAATTTGAATTGCCTATGTTACCTGTTTTTGTCTTCATCGATGAAGAACATACTCCCTAAAAATGACACTGGCCTAAACGATATGAAGCTGATATGACAAATTAGTTCCTTATTTGTGCCATCTGATGAAATAACAATATTTTTTCCTTCTGGGAACTGTACAGAAAAAGGGTAAATCTTGTCACCATCTTCAAGTTCAAGCTCTGGAAGTTCAACTTGAATTTGTGATCTCCTGTATTAAAAATAAATAGTAATGGTGTTTGTACTCACAGGATGACAGTAATAAAATTGATCCACAGATTCATACATTTACAAAACTACTGTTCACAGCTAAATACAGAAGAACAACTTCAGTTTTGACATGTAAATCAAGTGAAACTAACTTCTTTAGCTAGCTCCTTTAACTCCTAATTCCTTTAGCGTTTAGATGCCAGTTTGTTTTCTACGTATGTATCCAAACATTTTATATTGACCCACAGTAATTCAACATCCAAATGAAGAGCAATTTCTACTACTAACTGTGCTACAAAGGCCATAAATACTCCTTCCTTATTTAGGTTTCCTAAACCTAAAGCTTTCATTAATATTGATAAAACTGTTTTATTGCACAAGGTAAAGCAAGTTTTGAAATAGAAATATTAAAAGGAAATTCATGAAGATACTTAGGATGCTTTCTGCAGTTATGTAATTTTAGGTTTCAGCTCTGAAATAAGAATGACAGTCAGTCCAGGCCCATATGGAATCCTTTCAGTTCTGACCACTGACTTATTGATAATATACGAATCCCTTGAATTACTACGATTCAAATTAAATAAGACAATAACATTTTGAAGATAAAATTAATTTCATTAATTTATGGCAACTTAAAAAGTTTTGCTCCAATTCTGCTAGCTTTAAAATGATACACACATAAGCCTAACAAACTAATATTACCACTCTTTGCTAATTATAAAGAGAAAATTTGTATCTTAGAGACCAGAAAATCATATTTTGACACACATGTACACAAGAGTGATTGGAAAAATTAAAATATTATTACTTCTATATTACTATCAAAGATTACTATCAAAAGATTAATATCAAAACAGTGCTGGTTATGCTACATAACATGAGGATTACAAAGAGGTTCTTGTATAAATTCAAATTACAGGACAAAGTGGGTGATCCACAGAAAAATGAAAACAATATGGAATATTTATTATAGTAAGTGACAGGATTAAAGCATTTGTGCTGTCCTCTTTGGTACTAAAATTTTGCTTAGGAAAAAAAATGACATAAAAACTGAGACAAAACATTTCTCCCACCCTGCCAATTGTCCAAACAGCAGCTAGAATTCAAACAGTGCTTTATAACCTATGGAGCAGAGAAAATAAAATAACAGAAAGATTTTATCACAAAGCAAAAAAAGAAATAAGACCACAATCTCAGTACCCAGCTAAAGTTAACTATCTTAGTCAGATTCTCTTTTTAATTTTTGTACTATTCAAAGTAATTTCAAAAACATCTGACAGTGAATATATCAGAAGATGGTCACTTTGTGAAGCAGGAATATGGGGAGCACAGAACATGGGCTCGTTGAATGTACAGCAATATTAATTATATTAATTTTCTCTTAAACACAAAAACTCTCCACTGAGCAGAAAATTAATACTAACCTTTACAAACAAAAATTAATCCACTTTTTTGGAAAAGAATACAACCAAGAAGAATTATTCAGGATTTCTGTAATAAATCTATTGTGAGATCTTTACCTTAAAAAGTCTTTTGGAATGATATTGATGGTTGCTTCAGTTTTCACACACAGAGGAACTGGCATCAGCATTAAAAACGGGGGATCAAAATTTATTTTTGGTGACTTCACAGTGCCAGATAATGTTATTTTGTAATGTGATGGATTATCATTTACACACACTGACACCTCAGATGTGTATGTCCCAGTACAAGCTGTTAAAAAAAAAAAAAAGGAAAAGAAAAAGGCAAAAAATTATATTACATAAATACATGCAACTAAAAGAGTTACTGTAAAAGGATTTGGTTTTGTTTTTTGGGTTTGTCTTTTTTTTAAAAAAATAAGTCATCAGTATTGCTTTCTTACTCAAAATGTATCTTAACGTACAGTAAATGTTGTATCAGAAGATTCTTTATTAAAAAAGCTTAAAACACATGCCTTTCGCAAAAAAAGAATTTTTAAAAAATTTTTCAAAGTTTGAGTTCTTCATTTACTGAATTAATATTCTTCTATATATAACACCCATGTAACACTTCTCAGAATATTAAGAATTGAAGTCATATCATAAATTACACTCATTAACACATAGAATGCTAATTTTATAAAGGAATAAATATGAGAAGAATCTGACTGCCAATACAAGAAAAAGTTGGTGCCAATGAAGATGGCAATCACTACATTCTAACAGATGACTCTAAAACCTATACTGTTGCCAAGTCAGCAGGACAGGTTCTGCCCTCCTCTGAGAGCATCTCCCACTTCCTTGTGTTCTACCCTTCTCATGCCATCTTGCTGAATGCTGCAAGGCAGTTTTCTCCAGGATGGAAAAGCACATTTTCTTTCCCTGATACAGAGAGCAAGGTGCTTCCTTCTGCAACTGTTGTAATGTCAAAATGGTGTTCCAAAACCTGCAATGCCATTTACCAAATTTTCAGTCATTCCCACTTGCTGAAAAGTTAGCAAAACAATTTTGAGGGCCAGCTAATGAATGCCTCTTGTATTTAGAAACAAATCTGTATGACATGTTGTAAGAAACCGAAAAACTTTAATCTTTTCATTTTTGAGAAAAACACCTTTCCCTTTGATTCCCCTCTGTCATCAGATTACTAAATATGTAAATATCCTCGCCTAATATTTAAGAAGGGAAGAGACAGCCAAACAAATAATTTTCTATTTTATGTGTCTGTGTGAGCACATATGTGTTATTGCAAACAAAATACATGTGACAAGTTCTTCTGAGATTAGCTCAGATAATTATTTTCACAGCCTGAGAAACAGCTGTCATTGTTTACATACACAAAGAAGAAAACCTAGTGTCTTCAAAATATTTTGTCTTATTCCCTCCTTATAAGAGCCAATTTCTTCATGGAGATGATAATAGAGGAGCTTCACAAAAGCCTGTTAGCACATCAGAATGCGGCCCGTGGATCCCTTAGTTTCAGACCAGAAAACATGAAACTGGCAAAGTAAAAACCAGATGAAAGGGGAACATGCTGCAGCATTTGCAACATCTGGCTAATTTCCCGTTAAATAGAAATCAACTTTAGGAGACAATACGGCTGAGAAGAATAAGAAACTTGTGCTTCTACATTTTGATACACCGAGAACACACCTTTTTTCTGACGCTTAGCCCTTTTATGAGGGAAAGATGAGGGAGCATCAGAACAGGTCATGGAGATTTATAAACAGATAAACAGGATATTTTTGACATGATCATAAGAAAAGGTGTTCTATACAAGTTACTCCCATATACGAGCTAGACAGTACACTATCCTACAGCTGAGCTCTAACTAAACTGTATTTCTGGTATCCTATCTTCATTCATATGTATGACATTCAGTAAAGGAAAGTGAAAGGCCATAACAAACAAATGTCATAGGGATGGAATGCCATGAAGGAAGAAAACAAGAGGAGCCTATGTCAATACCAAGGATAGGCAATTTTCACTAATCCACATTATTTTGAAATATTTGTATTAAACCATAATTCCAAAGTTAAACTTTCAAAAGTTAGGAAAGAATAGCATTAAGATTTCTTCATACAAATTTTCATCCATCCTGTACATAACAGTTTTAACAAATCCATTAACTACACAATCATATCTGTTTGCCATAGAATCCCTGACTCACTGATAAGGCAGAACAGTGCTTATTCTGCATCACTGATTGTTTTGCGTGTGGCTCTAACATGTGCTAACATCAAAATTCTGCATGGTATGTAAGCCAATAATTTATGGTCGATGTCAGAAAGACAGGATGTTGTGACACTGTCTTCATTTTAAACAGACAAAAAGACAAAAAAGTGAATGATTCCATTAAGTTCATTAGTTTGCAATGCCTCGACCAATGTTTTCAGGGTATTTCATGTTAAATAAATTACTTTGAAATTAATGAGAATTATGTCCTGAACTAAAAGTTAAAGTCATGGATTTATTCTATTAATCACACCTTTCATAACTACTGTCAAAGCTTGTGCTGCTGTTACCATTCTGATATACCACCATTAATTTCTGTAGGGCAAACACCAAGCAGTCCAGCAGACATGAATTTTTTTCGGAGAGATTTGATGCTATTTACAAATTTGCTAATATAATTTTTCTAAAGGTTAAAAATATCTGTAGAATTTTATATGGGATGTTTCCTCTTTCTCTTTTCTAGATATATTTATTGGGGGAAATAAAGATTCATTGTGTTACCTTAGAAAAGACTCTGAATAAAGGAGCATAACTTCTCAAAGTACATAGAATATCATAGAATCATTTAGATTAGAAAAGACCTTTAAGATAATCGAGTTGAACTGTTAACCTAACACTGCCAAGTCCACCACTAAACCATGTTCCTAAGTGCCACATCTACACGGCTTTTAAATACCTCCAGGGATCTGGACTCTACCACTTCCCTGGGCAGCCTGTTCCAGTGCTTGACAACCCTTTCATTGAAGGAATTTTCCCTAATATCCAATGTAAACCTACTCTGGAGCAACTTGAGGCAATCTCCTCTCATCCCATCAGTTGTTACTTGGGAGAAGAGACTGATACCCACCTCATCACAACCTCCATATTCATTAGCTGCTCTATTTTCTGTCTAATTTGCACTAGAAAGCTTATCCAGTTCAGAATGCTTAACTCCCTAGCATGCTATCCTAGAACTATACATTATGAGGATTTTCTTGTTAATAGAAACATAAACAGATATTTATCCTGAAAGCCAGTCTTGCACATATGTAAGTTCTCCCAATACTGCTCACACACTTAAGGAGGAGAAATACTTCACGTCCCCTTCTTGCCTTCCACCCTACCTATTTCAGTTGCAACTTAAACTAGCAGCAAAAGTTAGTTTAAATGGCCACCTCTTTAAGGACTTCCATATACCTTGTTTCTCTCTAGCAGCACAAATCTAATTTTTAATTTCCTCCCAACCCCTAGAAATCTTAATTGTGTAATAGCATGGTTTTTTGATCTTTTGAGAGTGGATGGAAAGAAAGTGAAATCACCATCTGCTCCTCTCACCCTCTTAAGTTTGCATTAAATTGGTATTCAGTTCCTACACTTGTCTCCCAAATAAAAGTTTTAGTTGAACTGCCTTGGACTTTCTGATAATTCATGCCTTATTGCGTATGTACACCTTCATTGTAAAAGGTGCAAATTGGCACACTTTCAGGGTGCCAATGAAAAATTTGCATACACTGAAATGCAGGCTTCAAAGCAGAAAAGTCACAGTTAGTTAAAACCTAAGGGTAAAATCTACAAAAAATACAGAAAAAAAAATCAAGAGCAAACATCATTTCTCCACAAAAACTGCTAAAGGGCATAGCTACTAAATATCTTACTGTTGCAGAAAAAAAACCACTCTAGAAGATGGAGGTCATGATGGTTATCTGTGCCCTTTACATAATCATCACATCTTCCAAGGACACTGAACTGGCTACTCACAGGTGCATTCTTGAGTATTTTTCCACACAGGATCCCAGAGCACAGAATTATTGTAACTTCCTATGCTGCAGATAAGTTTTTTCCTATCACAATAAGATGTAGTGAAATTTTCCATACACTGTTAATGCAATACACTATAATACAGCAGAAGAGGATCATATTAACATACCCTCAGTTCTTGAGAATCTGTATTAAATTTAGCATACTTTTTTAACAGGTAGCATCATATTACTATGCATTATATAAACTCTTAGATTTAATTTAACACTGTAGCTTACTATAGTATTTTGCACTCTCATAAATATTTGGGCATATTTAAACAAATGACTCTAATCACACACAAAGTTCATTTTAAGGTTTCTTCCCACACACACACTGCAACTTTACAGTACAAACCTATGAAGGTGATTAGCACACGATATTCATTAAACAGGTCTCCTGTGTGTTTTTTGATGTATTTAATGTTCTCTTACAAGAAAGAGTAATTATATTCAGTGAAGATATTGCACAAGTAGGCTATAAATCATGGGAAAATCGAAAAATTGAATTAAAGTAAATTGATTTTTACAGTTACTTATGATTTTCTGTAAATAAAAGATATGGGAATGCTGCAAAAATACTAATAATTTCAAATGAAATTATTTGTCAGTAATATTTATGTATAGATACATCTGCATTTACAGATACAAATAAAAGCTGAATTAATGAATTAGTTGTATGTTGCTCTCTGTTTCACTCTTCTCAATACCCAAGCAATTTTAATACATTCTCATAATGCAAATACTTAAATAGAACAACCATCTTATGGATGATCATTTCACCTATTCTTTACCACAAGATCCCTCTCCAATAGCTGCACAAAAACAGTATTAGAATTTTCTTTAAAATTTCCTCTGTCTTAAATGCACGAATGGTACTTAGAAGAAGGAGAAAATGAGACCCTGTGCTCATCTGGGCCCAAAAAATCACCAGATATCTGTAGATACAGATTTATTCATTTTATCTTCCCAGTCCAATATGGCCCTGAGCAATTTTTTTCCCAAGCTATATACATTAACCTAATTAAAACAAAATACAGCTATTATATCTCCTTTTAGAAGAATACATTTCTCACATTCAAAGCAGACTAAAATTTTTACATGTGTTCTTCACAAGCAATTACTTCATTTTATTCTAACCATAGGCACACCCTGCAAAAATATCTATTAGAATACCTCCTCAAAGTTACCACACTTATTTTGTAGCCTTTATTATCTGAATTACTGCAGAAAAAAAAATATATCCTCTTGAAAGCAAATTATAAATTTATGAAAGGAGAAAAAATGTTTCTAAGAAATAATTACAGTAAACTACATGTATATTTTTAATTGCTTCTAAAGGAACAACAGAAGGTTGTGTTTGTTTTTCTCTTCCCAACCTTCTATATTTTCCTTCCTCTTTCCTCAACATTTTTACTCCAAAGACCCGGGGTCATAAGATGTTTCTATTCCTTGACTTCTTTAACCTATTTTTTCTCTGAGTTCTGAAGTTTACCCAAACCCTTTCTACTGTCTAGACATGTTCTCCAGAGATGCTTTGAGTAGATACTTTCATCCTTCATAAATAAAATGAGATTCCAAGTCCATATTTCCAAAATTTTGTAAAAGTGAACTTCTGAAAAGAGATAACTTCCAGATTTTCTCCTATGATATCTCTATGCATTTTCTCCAATCTTCTTCTCACCTGCTCCCACTATTAAATCCCTTCTGATTTTTAAATGCTAATATTTTCTCACACCCTGGGACAATATGTTTATTCAATTCAGCTGGTATACTTGGATTTTCTATTTCATATTGCTCCTAAAACAAATTTTATTTTGATAACCTACATAAGATATCACTAAAAACTGATTAAGGACCTGTATGGATGAGGTGATAATGAGATCACATAATTTGGTTCCAAAACCAAGGAACACAGGAAAGACATAGACCTTCTGGAGCAGGTCCAGAGGAGGGCTCATAAAAATCATCAAAGGTTGGAGCACCTTTAGAATGAAGACAGGCTGAGAGATTTGGGGTTGTTAGCCTGGAGAAGGCTCTACAGAGACCTAATTGCAGCCTTTCAGTAATTAAAGGGTGCTTATAAGAAAGACGGGGACAAACTTTTCAGCAGGCCTTGCTGAATAGGACAAGGGGTAATGGCTTTAAATAAAAAAAAAGGTAGATTCAGACTAGATATAATGAAGACATTTTTTCAGTGAAGGTTGTGAAACACTGGAACAGGTTTCCCAGAGAGGTGTCAGATGCCCCAAACCTGGAAAAAAGTCAAGGTCAGGTTGGACATGGCTCTGAGCAATCTGATCTAGTTGAAGATGTCCCTACTCATTGCAGGAGGGGTGGACTAGATGCCCTTTGAAGGTCCCTTCCAACCCAAACTAGTCCACGATTACACAAAGTACAAAATAGAACCTACCTAATAAAAAATATTTATTGCATTGATCACATTTTTATGGCTGTTCCATAAACATGAATGGTTGTTATGGCTGTTTCATAAGCATGGTTCAGAGCCAAAACCAAGGTTTTTTGCAATTTACTTTGGAGGAATGTAGGGGAAAAATGATGCAACAAAGCCAGAAATACGCTTTACATATTTTTGCTCATACTTCCAATAGTAAATAGCACTTAACTTTCTTCTACCAGTTTAATTTGTAATAATGTATGATTTTAAAGAATAATCTAAATACATGCTTTAAATGGACAGCTTAGAAGCGTAAAAACTATACTTATAGATAATTGTGTGAGAAACTTTCCAGGTATTACATGCGCAAAGAAATACCATTTCCAAAAAGTCAGGATTTGCTACTCAAAACAAAACTTACAGCGTTTAAAGCAAACAACTTTCAAGTAATTCTGCAAATATCATTATATATTAATTACTTTTCCGCTTCACGAAAAAACCCACAAGTTGATGTGATTTTTCTTCAACCATAAGTTGAAGACAAAAGCTACCAACACCACATAAAACATAATGGAAAAATGCTTTGAAGTACAGCAATGACCTTCAAGTAACATGTGCAATTAAATACTTCTCTTGCATAGTCACAACATGCTCGCAGAGCAACATTTAATGCAGCCCTCTCAATTTATCATATAGAATCATGACAAGACTCACACCTTTTATTTATTTATTTATTTATAATTATATTAAGTTGTTCCCAGTGCTTAGCTGTGGCTATAGATTTCAACCCTATCATAAAGAATAGCAGCAACTTCTTTCTTTCGGACAGAGAATGCTCACCTGCTTACTTAGGATCAGATTCAACTAACAAAATAACTTTTCTTCCCCTTAAGAATGCTTGAGCCCAAAAGTAGGCCACTTCAAACTGTCAAAATGACTCTGACTTCTGTAAGCATAAGCTGACACTGGTGGACTTTAGCAACTCAAATATAGAGTTACTTTACTCTCTACCCTAAAGACTTGACTTAGGAATAAGGTAGAAACCTAATATTCATGTTCTCCCGTTCCTTTTCTGGTATATGTTGTTGATTACCATCTTCCTGCATGCTCCTGATTTTGTTAGAAATCTATTTTATGTTTTTTACTAACAGTCTGGTTGCCTGAGAGACAACTCAGAAAATACCATAGCTAAGTGATTTTCTCTCTCATTGAGGCTAGAACTTTCCATTCTTATCTAAATTATGGCTATTTAGAACCAAAAAGTTCACACACATTCCAAGTACACTTGGAAAGCTTTAGTGTGCAAGTCAGTCAACCTAAATGCATATGAAGGAGCAGTGCTGAAAATAATTCAGTTGTCTCTGCCTTTGATGCTTTACAGGTGCAAAATTTGATGTTCTATATGTGCAAACCAGACTTTTCAAATAACACAATCAAGGGATTCCATACTTTACATTAGGTCTGCAGCTCTATTATTTTCTCAGAACCACAACAAACCTTTCTTTTGGCATTTTAGTTCATTATTCAGTTATGTCAACTGGAAGTTAATCAAAAGAAGCACTAGTTATGATTCATCATAAAAAGTCATTTAAACAAATCTATGAAACTGGTATATTGGTGAATCTGTGGAAGAATTCAGAAAATTACTTACAAGGGCAGAAGAATACAGCAATACTGATTTTTTCTCCTGGATCAAGAAATCCAGTCTGTGGACTAAATTTAAAAATACCACCTTCTGTATTTTTGACTGCACCATCACGATTCAACTTCCATGTCAACAATTGCCTTGAGGTATTCTTCAGGTCAAGCTTCTGTAAATATTAGCAGAGAAAAGAGGATGTGATGAAAGAGGGAAAGCAGTAAACACCATGATACTTTTCACATTGCTCTATCCTAAACATTCTTTTTGCAATCAGATCAGAATAAAATCAAGACAACACTAGAAAGCAATGAAGAAACTGGTTTATTTTATCTGTAAGCTGGTGAGTATGTCTATCAGCACAGACTAGGTGCCTTCCAGTCACTCACCACATTCATGCCTTTGAATTCTTTGAATTGAATGGAAAAATCTCATTTATGCAAGGTAAATAGAGCAAATCATGGTGGGGGCAGGGGGACCACCTAGCCAAAAAGAAATGAGGTTTTCCTGATGCAAATGAAGCACACAAGCACTAAACACATGGCTCGTGACACCTAGACTTACAAGTGGATATGTTGAAAAATCAAGAAGTTCAGAATAGGTTTTCAAAACCCATTCTTTCAATTCACTAAGACGACAGTGGAAACAAAAAAAAACGCACCTCCATACCTTTATCTCACAGTTACTCTTTCAAGTCCTAACACGTCCAATAGCTAAGAAAAGGCCTTGACTTTGTACTATCGTTGTTTTCTGAAAATATTTGAAAAAAGTGTTTTCATCATTGTCAAAGCCTGTTTTTTATAGTCTCCAAACAAAGACTTTAGGAATTAGAAACAATAAATTATATTATGGTCTGGTTTGTGTTTATACAACCAAATTCTCTATATTCCAAAACAGAATAGCTGTGGCCAAATATCCTATCTAGTGCTAGTCACCAGGAATTTTTTGGAAGAGTGCCAGTTGGCACTGATTAGTACCATACAACATACTGGGACAGCAATTGAACTGTATGGAACACCATGGCACATCAGTTACATTCCTGCACTGTCACTGTCTAGGTTTACCAGTATAGGCAGAGGCAGAAAATCTTTGGAAGTAAGCTATTTCTTACACAATTCCTAGTCAGTTTCTCACAGTGCCCATGCTTTCTCATGTGTCAAAGTCAGGAAAAGATCAATTTTGAGTTTTGGAAAAATTTCTAGTGATCAAAAGACAAAGCATAAAATCAAAATGACAATGGAAAACTTTTAAATATTTAAACCATGTATTTGGAACATGACTGAATTTTAAGTTCCAAAACTGCATTCTTTTCCATCATTTTTGAGTAATTAAAAGCTGTAGCCAAGAATAACTTCAACAACATCTGTGATTATGTACCTGAGAATTCACTCTTTCATTGGCAATATTGAAATGTATGCCACTTGAATGTTGTGCAAATTTAAGTTCCATTGAGGAGAACTCCAATGGTGATTTAAGTGCTGTTGGAAAAATTAAAGATGTTTATACAGCATTATTTTCACAAATATTTCCTCAAAGTCCCTTAAAAAAAAAATTGTTTCTGTAAATGTTTAGCAGAAATGTTTCTCTCCTTGTTTTAAAGCTGTTATTCCCATTATATACACATAATTACTGTAATTTAATTTTCTGTCTTATTATGACCCTTTAGTCACATTAAAATTATTTAAATCTTACATCCACCAGACTTATAGCATCTCTCTTTCACATATACATGCTATAAACTGAGAGCCACAAGATCTTAATACAGCAGATTAACGCATTTAGATTTGTGACCATAATCATCGGAAAAGACTTCAAAGATTTTATTTTAAAAACCACCATTTCTCTTAATTTCATACAGTTGGAACAACAAAACCATCACAAATCATGTAGTTTAAAGTGAGGATTTCGAAAAGCAAAGGTATAGTTTCCCACAGTCTCATTTTGCTTCTTGATTAGATTAAACACTGGCAATTAACCTACCAAGCATACAGCATTTTTTTATTAAAACCTGCAAGTTTGTTTCACAATCAGTGAGGAAGTGTGCTGATCAATTCTATTCTCCCCGCAAAAGCCCAAAGGATTTCTTAATCGCATATCTCACATTATGTAAACAACAATACTATCTGTATTTCTCTATAGTTCAGGCATATAAACTCTATAAACTAATATTGTTTCAAAGTAGGAACCTAATCTGCTGGAATGCTTCCACCAATATGCAATTATGTGACTCATGAAATCCTCACCTCTCATAGAAATTGCCTGTACAAGGAAAACACAGCATGACTGAAAGACCAGGAAGGAAAGAAAATCACCTATCCTACGAAAAAAAAAATTGTGAGTCTGATTATTTAATAAAAAGTCAGCTCACAGGAGGTTATTACATTGATAATGTGTCCTCTTCCTTTGTGCCTGGCTGAGGTAGGGCTTGTGTCTTTTCAGTTGATTTTTCTGTTTTCGTTTTTTTTTTTTTTTTTTCCTTTTTCAGTGCTTTCTTATGTACAGAAAATCAGTCCCCAAGGGAAAAATCTTAGAAGTATTTAAGTAAGAGACCTGCTTTTTTCCCACAGGTGCTGAAACAGTCTACAAACTTTGTTTTTGAAAAAATATGAAAAAATGATTCACGATAGATTGAAAACATATTGACTATACTGAAGTTAAAGGACTACGTTGACTACTCTGAGATTATCGTGATTCTTTTCTGAGGGTGAACAATCCTAAATACAAACATCATGTATAAGCTATTAAGTGCCAACTGCTCTGTCCTGTGCAGTCTGAATCCCAATCAGCAATGTGCCATAAAGCACATGGTAGTGAAAATTAGGCATATTTCTCAATTCAAAACTTAGAACTTGTAGAAGCATCTTACCCACTTTTAGATTTTAAAGTAACAGTCTGAAATTAATAAATAACAGACATAATTTTTAAGTTGTCAGAATGTAGTAAAATTATTTTTTAACTATAAAGAAACTTTCAGTAGTTGCCTGCATCTGTATGATTAAGTGAAGTACTGAGCAGTCAAGAGATTTATTTAGACTTCTCTCCCTTCTCCCAGACCATCAAAATTCCCAGTAAGAATTCCAATACTCAAATTTAAATAGAAAACATACTTCATTTTTTCAACTGTTTATTAGAATTGAAAGTATTATATATTCACTTTAATGTTATTATTTATGATTACTTGTTGTTGGCCTGTACTTTGAAGAAATTATATGTGGCAGAAGTAGAAATTTGTGATAATATTTAGACGAGACTGTCATTTATTAGTGAGACTACCAATTTTACTGATTAATTAATCCACAAAAAAAGGGAAAAGGAAATAAGCATTTTATTTTTTCTTCAGGTTACATAAATCAATTCTGTACTACAAATTTGTCACTTTGATTCATGGTTTTTTACTTAGAGACATGCTTTCTAATAACCTCTTATATATGTGTACATTTATCTTTATTCCAGGTGGTTGGATATATTTAGAAATGCTTTATACGAATTTACTTCCATCACAGGATCTAAGGAAGGCTTCTCAGATTGCTTTGGTATCTTGAAAGATCGCAGAAGTAAGACTTAAGTTAAAGCCTTACAAAAAAAACATAAAACAAAAAACCCATACAAAAACCTAATAAATTGGAGTTGCTTTTACCCGACATTGTGCATTTAATTGGCTTCAACTCCTCCAGTGCTCTCAGGATGTTTAAAAGTTATACAAACATCATTCCAGGAAGACACCTGGCACTTAAAATCTCATCTCAAATAAAAGTGACATATTAAAAACTGAGATGAGGAAAGCTAGTGGCTTCAAGAATTCACAATGTGTAGGCCTATATGACTATAAGGATCAGACAGGAGACTAAAGAGAACCACAAATTATTTTTAAGAATAGTAGATTGGAATAATTTAAGATATCCATTTCTTGCTGCAGGCAAACGACCTGTAACTTTGGCCATTCACAAACTCTGACAGGCCAGAAAGGCGCAGTTCTGCATATAAAAGCAAACAGAAGCAAATGGCCTATATTACCACCAGTTCTTTCAGATGGGATCAGGGTCAGTCAGAAGCATTTTAAAGGAATTATATTTTATATTTATATTTTAAAGGAATTAAATATAGCTAGACCTCCTAGTGTTGACTAAGCGATACTAGAAAATAACATACTACTACTTTACACTTTTATAAATACTGGGGTCTGCATGATAAGATCTAGAAATACTAACGAATGGAAACAAAAGTGAGTTTTAGTAAACTAATTCTTATATAAAGCAAATGGCTATATAAAACAAAAATAAAATCCCCAGCACATCATAACCATATATGGAAAGTTCAGCACATATTTAAAGATACAAATAAAAATTTAAAAATTTTGCAAGTTTCCAAACTTATATAATTATCAATTAAATTTAATTTAAGCAGTAGGTCTCTGCAATCAGAATAACGAGCAAAAACACCCCTATAGATACAAGTATCCACCATCTGCTTACGTCTCTAGTTTACCTACCAACTGCTTTAACTCTACAGCATGGAACTGCCACAGTCACCGCCTGCAGCTGAGGAGTGACAATGTGCTTTACAGATTCAGCAGAAGTTGTAGATACAGGGATTGGCTGTGTCAATATGAAGTCAGCTCCAGGAGTATTGACTGGAAGAGTGAAGTCATATGCTGCCACCTAAAGGACAAAAGTATCACTGTGGATCACTTTCCCAAAGAAAGTGGAGGTACTTGAACCATATGAGTGGTATTACCATTTCAGAAGAACTTTGAAATTAATTTACGACCCCATTGTGATATTAATAAGATGACTTTTTATTAGTATGTACTAAAAGTCCTTTAAGTAAGTAGTGCGCAGACTCCCCCCCACCCCCTCACCCCAGGAAGGAAAAAACTGGGTGCCACAACGAATCAGAGTTATCAGTTTAGCTACAGAAAAGGCTTCTAGTAAATCACTGTGTTGTGGTCCTGTCCGACTGCTCTCCTAAGTGGAGAGAGGTTGGGATGGTGGCCCAAATGAATAAGCACGATGGAGGAGGATGAAACAAAGATACATAAATTATCCGTTTCTCAAACAATGAAGAGAAAAGGCCAGCCATTACAGTATATCCAGCATAATCAAAATGGGCTATAAGATTAAGGTGGAGCATGATTTAGAACTGAGAAACCTCAGAAAAGGAAAAAAAAAGGGCAAGACCCTTAAAACCTTTGTCATTGAACCCCATTGAATTCCAGGAATCTAAATTCTAGTGATTTTGATACCAGTTTTCTCTCTACAATCACATTCCCAAGTAAATGTGGCTTAAAATTTAAAATAGCATGTTTTATACAAAATTGTCTTTTTTGAGGATTGAGAGGCCAAATTAATTTTTCAGTGAACTTTCAAGGAGGTATCTCTTGCCTCTCACACTGTCTTTCCATGGGTCAACACATTAGAGCAGTATGTTCTCCACACAAAAAGGTATGGGCAACTACAACAGAGGTAACAAGAAAAAACAAAACTTCTTCATTGAAACCACTCTGGGAGTCCTTTAAATTCTACAACTCTGTTTTCACCTTGAACAACAATGAAATCTTCATAATGGACTCTGGCCTATAAAACTGGGCTGCATAGGAAAGAGTGTGACCAGTAGGTCAAGAGAAGTCATTCTCTCTCTCTGCTCTACACTGGAATACTGCATCCAGTTCTGGGCCCCCCAGTTCAAGAGGGACAGGAAATACTGGGGAGAGTCCAACATAGGGCAACGAAGATGATTAAGGGATTGGAGAATCTCCCTTATGAGGAAAGGCTCAAGGAGCTGGGAATCTTTAGCCTGGATAAGCGAAGGCTGAGGGGAGACCTTATAAATAAGTATTTAAAGGGTGGGTTGAAGGATGTTGGAGCGGGACTCTTTTCAGTGGTTTCCAGTGATAGGACAAGGGGCAACAGGCTCAGGCTGGAACATAGGAAGTTCCATTCAAATATGAGGAAAAACTTCTTTACGGTGACAGGCTGCCCAGGGAGGTGGTGGAGTCCCCTTCTCTGGAGATCTTCAAGACCCACCTGGATGCCTGCCCACCCACCTGAGTGATGTGCTTTAGGTGTTCCTGCTTTAGCAGGTGAGTTGGACTAGATGATCTCTAGAGGTCCCTTCCAACTCTGACAATTCCACGATAATCTGAGTGCTGCTTAAAATTTGCAGTAAACCCAGATATATAAAAGAAGTATGAATCATTTAAAAGCTTTCAAAACCTGCAGAAAATAGTGCATCATGTTTCACTTCAATATATTTGGTAGTGAGTAGAATATATGAACGATGGGTAAGAAAAAAAATCTTTTTGTCCTAAGCCAGGAAATGAGAGACATCTCCATCTGTAATAGAAGCAACACTGAGCTTAGATAATGAGAAGGATGTAAGCAGCCCTTACAGTGTTAGGATTTCCAGCAGGGTTTGTAACACACATTTATGACCCTCTGGTGAGCGAGACGTGCTGAACACTGGAACGTTTTTTCTATTTTTGCTTAACAAGAGGAAAGCATAGAATGGGGGAGAGTTTTTCTAGTAAGATAACCACAGTCCCTTGGTTTCTACTGATACTTCACATCTGATAATGATTTGATTCTATGACATGGAATTGCACTTTTAAAAATTAACATGGTGAATGCCATTCAAGATATTTTAGTAACTAATGCTTGAGGTATGTAATAAACAAAGACTGAATAAAAGACTCCTGATTTTATTTACATACTCATCTATTTTTAGGTCTTCAAACCAGTCACATAAAATACTTCAAGTTACATCAAAATACACTCTTGTGGCATAAAACCACATAATTAGACTGAAAAGGATCTTTACTTCATAGTCTAAGAATTTCTTTTCACTTCAAACTATGTGTGAAATATTTGAGTTCACATCAGTAACAACAGTGACTCCTTACAGTTTTAGAGAAACAACTATCTTTTCTTATGGTTGAGGCTAATGAGCATTGCATTTCAAGTCTGTGAAATCTGCCAACAAAAAAAAAAAAAAGCTTTTAAAATCTTTTCCAAAAATATAAGAGAAGTTTGATAGAATAAAGCTGAATACAGAGTTATTTGGTAACCTTGATAGCTGTTAAAATATATATGTAGGCGAAAGCTGAAAAGCAAACCAATACTAGAGAGAGGAAAATAAATAAATTTACAGGACTCTCTAGATCAAGCACTTCATACAAGAGTCACAGCACAGACACAATCTAAAGATTCTGTCACACTCCTTTGGCTCTATGAGATGCTTGCTATATTGGGTATGTGTACTCAGAATCCAGCTTCAGAAATGTAATATGTAAAATGCTGCATAAATAACAAAACTTATCTCCAAAGTATTACGGGTCACCGTGAGGAGAACAGAGATGACCACGTCACAGTGCACATCTCAGGTTCTGAGATTCCTCCCAGCCTTGGCAGCTCCCTATAACCAGCAGGTACTTTCCTACATGGGCAATTCTAAAACTTGAAAAAACATTGCCAACAATTGTAGTAAAAGCATCAGCTAGAAAATCCTTTCCATCCCTAGCATGGATGGCATATATAACAACATAATGGCACTATGTTTTTAAAGTCTGAGAAGATTTAAATGGTTAGTCTATAGTAGATTTCATTACATCGTTGCCTATGCAAAAGAGTATAGTCTACACTGCAATTGTTCTTCATCAATAATGTTATGTTTAGGTTGGGTAGCAAAAGGTGTAATCCCTTTATCCATCTCCCAAAGCAGCTATTCAAAATTTGTTTTTCATCCTCACTATCAGGAAAAATTGATTTAATTTTACTATGCAACAAGGGTATTATTTCCTAAGAACCGGCAAACAAATATGTGCATGGCACTTAATTAACTACATGTAGGACATGATGTTCACTGAAAACCACATTTGCTTTGCAGTACAGTGGTGCAAATTCAGAGCCAACATAACTCATAGAAATGTATTTATATAATTGAAAAGAAAACATAGACCTTTTGTTCCATTCATACATATCTTTGCCTCATTAATTGCACATTGACCTGTACTACAAATGAAAAATTCTTTTAAAATTCTATATATCTTGAAATTATGTTGTAAATCATATACACATACACACATTGCTGAAACAGAATTAAAACAATTTCATTTTGTAGAACTTCACTTTGCAAGTCAAATCATTATTTTTCTTTTTATACATATTTTAAGAAAAAAAAATGATGATTTCTTTTTAATTTTTTTAACTCGTGGAAAATTGTCTCTTGTAACATTATAGACTCAAAAAAATAATGACAATATTTAAAAAAAAATCCTTATACTATTACAGGACTTGCAGTTGCTTTTTATATAATCTGTATTACTTCACTGATATTTATCTATTGAGATATTTTTCTGAAGATGCATTTGACTTTATAAACCACAGAATACAGGGAGGGGCAGGAAGCAAGCAGCACAGAGAGAGTTCTTACACAAACACTCAAGATTGTTTATATCATTATAAGAAATATTTTTCCTGTCCTGATTTACACTAATTATGCACATTAATTGGAAAGGAGGCGTAATCTACAAAGCGGTAGTCTTAGAAATTAAAATGCTTCAAAAGAAGCTTTAAAAAGACTAGTCACGTGAGACAAAGGAGCTTTCTGTTATGCATTCACATAGAACACCTCCAAAGGTTGCCAGAAAACCACGTTTGTGTAAGCAGCCATGAGAAGATAACATTAGAACTGATACTCCTGCAAGCTTTTTTGTAGAGGGCTTCTTTTTTTTTCTAGAATTGCTAAACAAATACAATTTGTTGATTTCAAGAAACCTGTCTGATCACGAAAGCTCTTCTACTGAACTCATTTGAATCTATGAAATAGGTTTGATACAAAGTTCATGGGAGATCTAAGCCCAACAGTGCAGAGTGAACACAGCTGAAGGGCTCTCTGACTCAGGCCTAAATATTCAGTATACTGAAAGAAACAAGGTCCCTTCCAACCTAGACAATTCTATGATTCTGTGACCCACGACAATTAAAACAGTCTGTTATATAAAATTCATGCATAAAAAAATAAACAAACATAAGCAGTTGTCATGTTGATGGGGGGGGAATCTAAGAGTAGGAAAAAAAAAGTTATTTTCAAAAAACGCTTTCAAAGCAGTTACTTCATTTTTGTCTTTACTAAATGCCCCAATGTAATAATATTTTTATGCTTTATAAAATATTTTTTCTAATTGTTATCATAATACAGCACATACTCTCCATGTAGAGTAAAAATTTTGCTGTTAAATCCAGGATTCCTATAGTTTATTTAGCACAAAGAATAAGATGCCCCTAAAATTACAGTACCTGCTTTCAGAGTACAACTTCACAAGGAATTGGAAGTATATCAGTAAGCTAATTTATGACTAAAAACATTTGTGAAGGATAATACTCTTATATTTATCATATAATAATAATATGTAGACTGTTAAAATATCTTGAAGCATTAAGTCACTGAATTTTTCTGTAAAAAACAATTTTAAATTTTATTTATAGCACTAACAACATACAGATTCAGCAGTGATGCTAGGAGAGAAAATGTAATGTACTTCAAAAAAAAAATAAAAATCAGTTTGTTACAAATTTAAACCTTACTGCAAAACCAAGGATTTATGTCCTGCAACTGTATACAACATACATCCTCAACCTCCCCTCAAATTTAACATGAGCTTTTCCTTGAAACTTACTGAAATCTTTCATGCAGCCTGAATTCCCCAGCTTTATATCACAGATAAGCAGCTTTCCACAATGAATAATGGAGCTAGTGTTCAAAGCCATCATTTAAAACACCGACATAAAACTAAATCTTTCCCATGTATACAGTCAGAGATGATGCATCAGTGATACTGTGTAATTCCACAGCTACAGATTTTCCTCAGAATTAACTCCTTACACAATGAATTCTGTTCTTTCATTTAAAAAATAATATTACATCATTAATAATGGCAAAAAACCCAACGAAACCACCTGTCACTTCTCTACAAAAAGCTTAAGCAATAAGCTCTGACAGGTGTGACTTGCTCTATTTATCTCAATCAAAGACACTCTTAGGCTTCATTATTACACAGCTGTGTATTTTGTCTTTTTTCCAAGACTTTGGAATCTGTTATTTTCCAGCAAGGTAAAAAAAGAAGGAAAAAGAAAAGTCATTTTGAAGCAGTTCAACTCCCACACCTTGCTTTGCCTGCTTTCCTTACCCAGCCATGCATGACACTGCTGCTACCAGGTGGATCATCCTGCCTGGAGAACCAGTGACAGCTGAGGAACAAAGATGAGCAAATATTTAAAGTGACCACATGCTGCCTGTTTCCCTGGCACAAACCCAAGGTAATGAGGTGCACTTCACTGTCACCTGGGCAGGTAGCTTGCAGAAAGCAAGCCGTGGACAGAAAAGCCACGTCTCTGTGCTTCTTGGACAGTACAATTTACAACTCAGTTCTAAATCACTGCTAGCAATCAATCAATAAATAATATTATTAGTAATAAGCTTAGCTCTGTCTCTGCATAGGGATTGAGGGAGCTATACCTGATATTTGGCCAGATAGTCACAGGCTTTTTTGTTTGGTTGCATTTTTTTTTTTAATTACCAGATTATTTTTTTTATATTCAGCTCAGAAATAAGAACCCTGCCTAGCCCATCAGACCTTCAGCTGGCTAAACCTCCTTACACTGCTCTGAAAATAACCTAAAATACAATTCAAGTGTCTTTCAAATAAAATTATATCAAAACAGAAAAGAAAGCAGCGTACAACCTGTATACAGATATGATATTAAGAAGTATTTGCTAGCTTACCTATTTATAGATGTTATTGTATACTGCTTTCACTTACAGCTCTGACTTTCACAGCCAGCAAACAGCAACATTAAACTCTCTCCAGTGAGGCGGAGCGCCAATGTCACCTCTAACATCTCCTGAGATGCTGGAATAACAGGAAGGCACAGCCAGGCCGTCTCTAAGCAGCATCCTAGCTTAATCTATAATGCATCAACTTCATTTTACCACTTAGAACATTGGTAGAATTATCTCAAAATTCTTTTAGATATTAATTAATAAGCATGCCAATATACTTCATCTCGAAAAGCATCTTTTGATGTCAGATGTATATGTACATAGTAAGTTTTAGTGAGAATGGAAGGAGTTATTCAGAGTTCCTATGTGTTTACTTCATTTGTTGATGTGAAGCTTTCTGAGGCAGAAAGAAAGCTATTGCCAAGTTGCTTTTTAGCAGAATTCAAGACTGCAGTCAAGACTAAATTACTTGGAAACTTACATCAATAATTCAAGTCGTTTTAATAAAATTTTAAAGCGTATTAAAATAATTTCATGTTTTTGTGATTTTTTTTAAACCAACGCTTCAGAATTTGTTTGCTTTAATTTTTCCTTTTTCTAGTATCTACTTTCTTAACAATGACATCAATATAATGGGGGGTTGTTTTTTTTATGGGGTAGCGTTGTCAGTAATGACTAGAAGAGCAGCAGGAAGTTTTAGTAGAACCAGAAGGTGGAGAGAAAAGAATGCAACTCAATGGGATACGGAGGGTTTGTAGCAGCTGGGAGGTAAGCTGGGTAAAAGCAGTTGTCCAGAAAACGGTGGTGAGATCAGCAAAAAAGCTGTTCAATTGCAGAGGCGGGAGACACCCCTTGCAAGCCTGAAACCTGAATAGTGGAAGTGCAATATAAGGAGATGAGTGTTTTCTCAAGACTGGAAAGTCAGGAAAGAGAACAAAGACATCTGGTGAGAAAAGGGGGAAATCTAGATGAGGTAGAATGGTAAAGAACTCAGATCCAATGGTGTATGTTTTAGGAATCAGTAACGACTGGCAGTTTCTAATCACAGTAAGAGAAGCACAGCATTTTGTTTTTCATTTCTATGGACAATCTTTCAATTAGGACAACAAATTCAAAATGTCATTGAAAACTCATGATTTTAAGCTGAAAAATGTTCTCTAAAAGACTGCTATTGCAACAGGTTGCTTTTGTAAATGAAATACGCATCTCGGAGGACTTTACTGGTAAAATAAAAATCAAAACTAAGTTTCAAAGCTTGGCTGTAAGAACAGTAGTAATATATACTCAGTCATTAAAAGTTCAATCAGTCTTTCCCCCATTCTTGTTTTACAAGGCTCTACACTATTTTATGTACTTTTTTATTTATTTATAAGGGAAGCTAGCTTTTCCACATTCCAATTTCATAATTTTAATCCAAAAATATGTATTCTTTCATATTATTTTTTAACTGGTTTGAATTTCACACTTAGCAAGAGACAGCCACAAAGAAATGCTGTTTTATTACTAAGAGCCTTAACACTGGCCTTGGTGGGACTACAATTTCACCCTTGGAGAAAAAACCCGCTGTTAGGATATGATTTTACAATGCATAAATGTGGCTGACTGACAGATGATTTGTCCCTTTGGGACAGAGTGAAGCATTCCTGGGGATGCTTGTCCAGCCCCTTCTTAAGAGTCTCCACTAATGGAGATCTCTTCTCGGGTATTTTATTCCAATATTTGACTCTTTTTGCTACAACAAATTTTTGTATCTAATGTAATCCACTTGGAATAATTTAAACCCACTACTCATTACCTATCTACTGCAGTGAACAAGCATATATAAATTAATTATATTCCTTAGTTCTTTTTCCTGATTCTTTCTTTAAGCATGCCATCCCAAATGGGAAAACTGTTCCAGCTGAAGCGTTATCAGCACTGTTTAGAATAATTATTTTTCTTGCTTTACTAACATTATTCCTATTTATATAAATCAGTATGGTGTCTGCCTTTACTCTTAATTCTTGCTTAGCTTGTGACATACAATACCATACACATAGATTACCCAACAGTATTATTTAGTCTTGCATTTCTGTTATTGACCCTTCCTGCCTAAATGAAAGTGTCAGTATTTTTCCTCACTGAATTTCTCTCCAGTTTGACAATAGGCCACTCTGTAAGTACCATCTTGCAAACAATTACATACTTTCCTAACACTATATCTAGTCTAAATCTAACTACCTTGCTTATGGGAATGTTGCGTCAGGCAGTGTCAAGATACTTAAAAATAGGACATCTACTGCTTCTCCTCTAACCTCAAAGCCTGCTATGCTATATGAGGAAATTAATTCAGTTTGAAATAGCTCATTTTTTATTAATTTGTTGACTTATGTTCTGTCAGGAAAAATCACCTCAGAGCAGTGAATGTGCTATGAATTCACACACAGTTATTTCACAGTGGCTTCCACGTGTACACAGAAACTAAGCTGACAGTAAAAGGACGAGGAAAATCAGTGTTACCAGACACAGCCTGTACTATTTGAATGATGCTTTGAACAGAGGAATTCCCTTTTATTCAAAAACTAAAGTGCAGGAAGGGGCCAGGGGAGGGGTGGTGAAAAAAGAGCATTGTTGACCCTTCCAAGATGATTGTCTCTAACTATATTTTTTTTTTTATGGTAAAAATGCAGCCAATGCAACAGGTTTGTGTGACGAAGCAGTGGTCCCCAGCTGCTTGTTTTGAAGCTCATTCATAATATCAAAGACTAAGTTTTCTTTCAGTTCATTGTTCTCCAAATATGTGGAAACCCCAAACTCACCATTGTTAAAGCATTTTTCACTAGATTTACATTTAAAATTTGCTACAGCACTCTATTCACACCTACTGCCAAAAAATGTTATTTTCCTGATGTAAAACTAGCTCATAAAGTCTCTTATCTTCAATTAATTTCCCTCAAATAGCTCAATCAGAAAGCAACTTTGCCAATCTTTATGACACATAGAACTCAGCGACAGGCTGAGAGAGCTGGGGTTGTTCAGCCTGGAAAAGAGAAGGCTCTGGGGAGACCTTATAACAGCCTTTCAATATCTGAAGGGAGGCTACAGAAGAACTGGCGAGGGACTCTTTGTCAGGAAGTGTAGTGACAGGACAAGGGGTAATGATTTTAAATTGGAAGAGGGGAGATTTAGATTAGATAACAGAAAAAATTCTTTCCTGTGAGGGTGGTGAGGCACTGGAACAGGTTGCCCAGAGAAGTTGTGGATGCCCCATCCCTGGAAGTGCTCAAGGCCAGGCTGGATGGATGGGGCTTTGGTATAGTGGGAGATGTCCCTGCCTGTGGCAGGGAGGTTGGAACTAGATGATCTTTAAGGTCCCTTCCAATCTGAACCATTCTATGATTCTATGAACTCCTCTACTTTTGCTGTCCCTCGGTCATCTAAGAATTAAAGCACAAATAGCTGCAAAAAAGAAAAGGTCTGCCAGTTTGTTTGAATGACTTAATGAATGCCTGGTAAGACATTTCAATTTAAGTTTACACCTTTTCCATCTTTAAGTAATTGAGAAAGTTTATTTTCTTTGTGCATGTAAACATTTAAAGAAAGCAGCAAAAGTTATAAAAAGGTTACTTCAGAACTTAAGTTTTCTTAAGAATTGGATTACTATGATAAAACTATTGCACATACTAAAATGTGCACCTAAAACATCTATATTCTTTCACCATAGAAATATCACAGAACATTAATTTAGCATAATCATCACTGCCCCATAAACCTACCTCCTTTGGCGTGAAGGACAAGAAGCATTGCAAAGCTGACCTTCCCTTTAAGTTAACCGAATACAAATAAGGCTTTGAAGAACAGCAGTCAACCACTGTCAAACAAAATTCAGAATCAAATTACAGATGTTATTACAGTAAATATGAACTTTGCAATGGTTGTAGTACTTCAAAGTGATTTCCAACATAAGGTATGTATCTATACAGTAAACATTTCTCACAAAGTTACAAATGAATATAGAATTTCTCATAGGGATTCTAGAAGTAATTTTGAGAAGTGTTAATCACCATCAACTTCCATTAAAGTTATTGATTTGGGACAACACAGTATTTCAGAAAAAAACCCAAATCTACTGTCATTTACCATTGAATAAAAGTGTTAGGCAAAAACAGTTATCTAAATGATAAAAATTAATAGCACAGAGAGGAAAATAGTTTAGTGAAACTGTTTTTCTAAATTATTTTTAGGCATAATCTACACAGAAGTCTACCAGTGAGGCTTGCATCAGTTTTCAGACTTTCATGTCCAATTTCAAGGCACTGACAGAAGTGTGAGTTTCCAATAAAGAAGGTACCATTCCTTCGAGATAAGTATTCATCCCAGAACACTAGCATCAGTATTCATCCAGTATTCACCATTTGAACAGTACTGGACCAGAGTGGATGTCACATTATTTGTTTCAAGCATACACTCTGATCCAGAAATGATGTGCAATGAGTTGATTCCCTTTCTGGCTAGTTGGCTGTTGTAGACAGTCTTACAGTTCTCTTCCAAATTAAGATGACTGACTACGAGCCCTCACCTTCCCTTTAAGGTCCACCACATGGTAAGAAAACCCTTCTGTTCTTATCAGAATGTTTTTTTGACATTCATTGCCCACATACAGTTCTACGTAAAGATAAAGCTAAATATTATAATACTGTCTCACAAAAGAAAGATTCCTGATTTCCAGAGCTCGCAGGAACAAGAGACCATATAAGCATAGCTGCAAAATGCTGTCATTAATAAAGACGTTGGAACAGCAAAGCAGATGCCAGGATTGAAGTAGAAAAGGGATTAGCAACAACAAGTGAAGGATAAGAGTCTGTACTAGTTCTATCAACAAACAAAGAATAGCAGTCTAATTCCACATATTGCCCGAATGTCACTCTGAGTTGGGCATCATGCAGAACACAGTTCCCGTGACTAACCTGCAGACACCCTGCACCATTAGGAAAAAGGTAAGACTGGGCCTTTATACTGATGTGGAATTAAAATTAATTAATTTTAATTTAAATTAATTTATTTTTTTTAATTTTTCTTTATTTTACCAGTGAAGAGGGTATACAAACTTTTTTTTTAAACATACCTTAGTAACTATAGGGTGAAAAAAAAAGGGAAAAAAAAAATCTACAGGAAACCTGACATTTTACAGGCAAACCAAAATATGTCCTCTTAACTTATATTAAGCAGCACTTTCAAAAAATTTGCCTTAAGTTTTCTTAAATCAGAAAATTTGTATACCAAAAATATTCTGAAAGATTTTCTCTTTAATGAAAATTCTGATATAGCAAAAGCAAATACCTGAACGGTCATCAGCTTTCAGTTTAAAATCATTATACTTAGAAAAATCAAACTCCACTCTGGTACATGCTTGTCCTTTGTTCTGCAGCAAAAAGGGAATTGATTTTGTAGAACCAACATAAACACCACAGAAGTCAAATAGTTCCTGTAAGTTTATAGAAAAAAAAAAAATGGGTTAAAGCACCGTGAAGTCAAGTTTATAATTAAATAGAATGTGAAAAAATATAATTTTTGCATAAAATTGCATAACCCTTATCTTTGAAATATCTCCAGAATATTAAACACATCAGTTTAGAATTCAATATATAAGTCCAGTTACACCATCAGGAAAGTTTTGATTGTTCTGTAAACTGATCAGTGGATTCCTTTTCCTTTATTGCATTTTTTTCCCGATGACTACCTTAAAGAAATCCTCTCCCTTTTTTACGTACTTTTACTTACAAATTGTCAAGTTCAACACCTAAAGCTGTCAGCTATCATTTACTGCAACTGCTGTATGTACATTTAGTTTTTCATTTCTCTTTCTAAATTATTCTCTTTGATAATTTTATCAGGAAGTTAGTATAGGAAAAAGTGAGAATTATGACCTAGGGATGAGCCACTTTGACATCTAGGTAAAGCAAAACACTATTAATCTTACCAATTGCTACAATTTCTTCATACTTACCACATCAATGTTTATTTCAGGGATCTCTACAAATCCAACAATCCTAAGCACTAGTACTCCTGAATTTCGCACTGCTACCTAAGTAAATGGATGAAAGTGCAATTGTTGATAAGGTCATTTTAACATAACTATGCCACCAAATCTGGCATAATTACATGAAAAAAAAGTTTAAAAAACAAAACAAAACTAACAACCAAACCCACACATATAAATAGATATAAAGACATTCAGCTTAATTTGTAATGAAGACATGAAAATAGCTCTGCCCTTACAATATAATGTATTTTTGTTATGAAAATATAAAGAGGTATTTGGCTTCAAAGAAGAACCAATCATGCCTCTGTGGATATATCTAGGATAGTCATAGATGTCAATTTAAAACAAACCAACCAACCTAAGTTTTAGGAAAGACTGCTCTTCTGCAGACAAAAATAACGTTGCAGGAGGCTGTATCTCTAGAATGAACAGTTTTCTCCAACAGGAGAAAGCAGAGTGCATGGGATAAATCTATTCAGCAACTATGAGTATTGGAAAGTATACCACAACACAAATTGCGTGACAGGGGTGCTGGTACAATGTAGATACTATTGTTCTGAGCAATGCAAAATGTGTTTTCGAAGCGGGAGAAAAAAAATGGATACTAGGTTTAGTGAGTATAATGCAGGCAGACACAGAAGACAGAGAATCTAATCTTAGAGTCAGAAAAGATAGCAAAAGTCAGCCCTATGATAGCATTCTTTTTCCCATTCTAACTTACCTGACCACAAATAAGTTGATGAAGCACGCGTGCAGAAAACAAAATAGGATTACACATTTATTGCATTCCTATTACCAAATCAAACCTACCGGTAAATCTACTTTTGAGATGACTGCAAAAAGTAGTCAAGAAATTAAAGACACTGCAGTATTCCAATCCTACTACTCTATAGATCATAAAAACTGCAGATATATCTACACGATCTTCTGAAGACAATCACACATTAGCTTCAAAAGCTTTCCAATGGTATAACATGAATCAAAGTGAGAGGCTGTTTTGATTCTTCAGAGCAGGAAAGAGACCAAAATAACAAAGTAGGTTATAACAGCCATCATCTGCGGTAAGAAAACCACTTTAGTTTCTTTTTCCCCTTGAAAAACATTATAAATTTGGAGACAATATCCAGAAGATTCTCAAGTGTACACATCTTTCCACAAATAAACAAAACATAACAGTTAAAAGACAAAGTTCTTCTGGTTTTGAATACCTCTACTCCTGTATCGAAAGTCATTTTTGCAGTTGGAGTGAAACAGATTTTGAGATTGGCATGGCCTCCCACCGGTACCACCCCTTCAGAAGGGGTGATCATCATTCCAGGCAGTGGGTTTGTATCAAGAACCTTCAAAACACAAACATGAAACATTAAAAATCAGGAGAACTAATGAGGTTAAGTTTCCTACTGATTTGTGTATTATGTCTTTACCTACTCTGGTATCCATCTCTTATACAATTCATAATACAGCCTCCAGATGTTAGTCTAGCAAAAGAATCACATTTGCTGTGGCTGGTCTGGGTCTATGCATGCGCTGACTGGGCAATGAGTATGAACAGGATGACTAGTCAGTTTGGTCTGTCTCTCAAAATATAAAAACATCCAAGCTGTAGCCACTTTTTCATATGGTACACCAGTATGGGGTTCTACCCTCACCACTGGTGTTCATGAAACTTCCAGAATCTCTTAGACCATTACCTGTCGATCCATCTATCCATCAATCCAAATCTGACAGAGGGACAGAATTCCTGCTCACATAAACCTTGTTTCTTCAGAAAACCAGACAAAAACTTAAGTAGCTGTGTATGTAATAACTGAGAACATAAAACTGTAATGTGATCTGATAAAATGAACTCCCTTCTTCCTCCCCACCCCAAGAAATTAAATATGTAAAAGTAATTTTTAGCCTACTTGGAAGTACGCATGATTGGATCCTGTGTTTCGAAGAATGGCTGTCTTAAAAGTAGGTAAACCGATTGGACTATGACTGAAGGGTATCCTTTGTTCCATAAACTGAACTTTAGTAATGCCAAGCTATGAAAAAGAACAGGAAAAAGCAAACTAAATAACATATTACTAAGTACAAATAAATAATTCAGCCTAATTTTCTTCTCACTATATAATGAGCTAATATATTTGTGGAAATGTATAAATTAGAAGTATTCAAATAGACAAACAGGCACATGAAAAGGAAGGGAAAAGTTTTCTTGGTTCCCAAAATGGAAGTTCTAGAGCATGCAGCGAGTAGAATACAGTTAAAAAAAATAAAAGTAAAGAAGGAAAACAAAGCAAAAAAAGGCTTCTCTCATTCATAGTCCCTGGCACGTAACATAGGACAACAAATGATTAACCTAAGCTGAATTTCACTGTTTAGAAAACTAGTCAGAGAATTGCTTTTCAAATTATCAAATACCATGTTCAAATAACATTACAAAATTACATTACAGCCTGCTGTTACCATGAAGCTTTTAAGCTTACCTTCCCACACACACTTTGATTTTTATCCCTTTAATATATATCTAAGGAACTGTCATACAACCTCTCAATCATTTTTTGGCTAAAGTAAACAATCCAAGAACAATTACCACTTTATATATAAGGAACACTAAGTTGTGGTGCCAAAGGAATCATATATATCATTGAAAGCAAGAAAATGGCAAATTGCCTTTGTGTTGCCTTCTTCTCATGTCTTTGGAGCAATATTATTTTGTTATACATGTCAAATAGAAGCCATGTAGAATTAAAATAGCTTTTTGAATACACAATAATAGAAATATATTTAAGAAATTACTTGTTTAAAAAAACCCACACATTTTACTTCTCTAAATCTGCTGTATGAGGTGTTACCTTTGCAAAACATTTCAATTTAATTGTGTTTCCTTTACGCACACATAAGTTGAATTCTCCTGCTTCTGGAGAGTTGAACCCTGGATGCCAAACAACTTCACATTCCAGATCTTTATAGGCTTCCACAAAGCCTAAATAAATGTGCATAATTTACATGTTATAGCATACACATGTACAATTATCAAATTACATTGTTATTATTAGAAATAACATAAGCATATTAAAGTGAAATGACCTTCTATTACTGAAGACTAAGCCCACATTTTCAAAGGCATTCAAGAGTATGCTGCATGAAGCAAAATTAGTTGCTGAATTCTCATATGCGTAGTCTGTTTAGCAGTATCCCGCAGTAAAACACTGCAAGTTCAGGTTTTTTTAGCCATAAATTACTTAAATAATTAACATTTAAAAAAAAAAAAAAAGAACAAAACTATTCTTTGTGTAGAATAATAACTTTGGGAAAGACTATGTACATTTTCTTGCTTGCATTTCAGTCAGTACCCATATCAGCAGAAATAACTTTTCTCAAGAATCGGAGCATACCAAGCTCCTGATCCAGACAAATCTTGTTTGAACTGTGTAATGCCAATTCATTTAGAAGTTACTTCTTTAATAATGAAGCGCCAAGATACTTATGCAGAACACTGCCTTTCAAAGGAAAGAAGGTAAAAGCTAATGTGTCATACACTTCTAATAAAAATTGATCCATAACGCAAGTGAAAATTAATCCCAGATTGAATTCCATTTGTGTCATTCAGGCCGTCTACATCAACTTCTTAGCAGCTTCATTCATACAGTGATTTTGGAAAATTTCCTACCCTAATGAGCTGTATGATATTGCTAACTGCTATTATTAAATAGCTTGCTCACTTTTAAAATATCAGCAATCTAAGAAAAATGGCTACACAAACGCTGTTGGTTAGACATAGAAACAAACTGGACCCAGTATGCTCTCAGGGTAAGGCTTACACAGGGAGCACTGCTACGGTATTAACACTCTGATCTGATACTACTTTTGGGATACACTGATACTGACTCTAAAAAATATGTTTTATAGCATCAACTGAATGTTTCTTTTATTTGATGTTATTGACATTTAAGATACATGCACACAAACTGTACTTGCATTGTATACCTTTGGCTGGTTGTATAGAAAATGCAGTTCTTCTGTCTGTAATAATAGGTTTCCAAGTAAACTCAGCAGGATAGTTTCTGGGATTGCATACCCTGACGGTTGTTCTAAATTCTGTCTCTGCTAGGTAGCCAGGAACAGGATTTAAAATCAGTTCCCTTGTAGACAGCTCAAGTTCAACAGACACTGTTTTTGCAACTACCAGAACATGCCCAAGGTGTTGGTTGTTTATTGTGTAAGTGAAAGATCTGTAACATAAAAATATACATGTATGTATTATGTTGTACTCAGAGTAAAATTTATGTGAAATATAATCACTAGCAAGAAAATACTTAACAAAACAATTGAGTGTGAACATACAGTTAAGACAAAAAGTAATTTGTAATTGTTTTGCATACAATTTAAATCACATCAAAAGTGAAGATCATCCCAAGGAATAAATCAACCTAATACAGTCATTTTTACAGCAAATATAAAGTGAGAGTTCCACCTCCACACCATAAGGCCAGGAAACATTTTGCCTCTACATTTACTCGTGAGGTGCATCAAAAGATGCAGTGATGCAACACCTTGCTGGAAAGAGTACAATATTTTCCAAATTTTCTCCTAACAAATACCTGTAATAGCAAACTATTTTCGCTGATATACCTGTAGCTATATGGATTTTTGACAGCACAGTTTGTCAGATTTTTTTAAACCCTAATAAACATTACTATATTAGCAAACTTTTGCAAGATAAAACTAAATAATTATTGTTATATCACCCAGATGAGTGTATGGTGTATGCAATTAACACTTATCATAATTACACTGAGTTTAAACGACCCACATATTTTTATTCTATTGCTACAAAGAAAATATGCAAATCAAGACAAATGTAAGAAGCCTTACTTTTTAAACATTCCGACAGTATGTGTCTCGAATACAACTGGAATATGAGTCTTTGTAAGAGGAGGCACCACCAGAGACAATGGACTTGTCTGCTGCAATTCATCAATTTCAATCTCAATTTGTATCCATATATGAACTAATAGGTTATTGATGATGTGCAGTTTTCTGGCTGTTGTAGAATACACACAAACATCACCAAAATCCAAACAAGAAGGACCTGGAATGCATAAGAAATAAAATCTTCAACATTAAAAAGTTAATGTTAAGGAATATAACTACTAAAACATGATCAAAACATTTTAGTTCCTCAAATTACAGAATTAATCAGCTAGAACAATCCTGTAGCAGAAAGGTTTCACACTATTATTTGGAAGTAAATGCCATGTGTGTTCTGTGCATGTTTTCAGTAGCAGAAATCAAAAGCCAGCACCAAGATTTAATTCTTAACTCTGTCTGTGTTAACCAGCTATTAAAACAGAAAAAGCAATGTGCTAATTACTAAAGGCATTATTAAGAAACATAAATGCTTCTTTTTATTAATCAGATATTTAAATGGGTAGACAACCAACAATTCACCAAGAGTTTATATTCTTAACCTGTTTGCTCCCTGATGTGTGACTGTTTGGTTTAATAATTCATGTAATTTGATGGTGGCAGAATTATGTCACTACTTTATTTACTGCAACTTTTTTATGCTGGTGATCATGGCACAAATCAAATGTCTTTCAAAACTCACAGTACTTTTTTAATGAATATTTTTATCTTATACTACCTTTCTCCGAGTGTATCAGTATACATAGCTATACTATTCAAGTTCTGGCTTCAGTGAAAATAAAATAAATTAAAAAATCAACTGGAGAGTTCTGAAAGTTTACTTTGTTGTTAAATAATTTTACTGAAGAAAAATTGACCTTAAAATTGACCAGTTTTAGTACATAGTGTTGTTAACAGACAAGTCCTTCAAAGACTTTAGAAGGTGTTACTCCCCATCACAGAGCGTTCCACTGAAATTATTTTGAAGGAGGATCCTGAAGTTTTACTTTTGGGGGGTCTTACTATTAATTCCCAGAAAAATTCTGAATACCCACATCAATCTTGCTGATATTAATGCTGCTCCAGATACTATCCAATAACAAGACATAGGGTGTTAGCAACCCTCATATTATGCTGTTTTGATTTCTCTATAATATGCTGTAGTATGAGTAGTCTTTAAAGGAAGCTCTCCTTTTACACATCGATATTGAATCATATCACAGTATTTTCTGAGGAGCACAAAGCTGCAGTTAAAGACTACTGCAGATATCAAGCTGACACTAAATTAAGCTATTTTCTATTTATAGTGAACAATTATTAACATAAATTGTGTTACTATATACATTTACTAACCAAGTTAAAAATCTTACCAATGAGTATCTGATGAAGCTGCTTGGATGTTAAAGTCAGATTACAATCTTCCTTCTCTTGGGTAGAAGATGGTACAGCACTCAGCCCACTCCAAATCTGTGACAAGCACAAGAGATCTTCTCAGAGCAGGATCAAAATTCTTATGCTTTTTTTATATGGTAAACATTTTATGCTTACACTACTACTCAAGCATTTAACTTACTTCTTTGAGTGAAGATTTAGAACCAATTTCTGCCAATTTTTGACTAGTTAATAGGCAATTCTCATCTGGAGGAAGTATTTTAAACTGTAGCTTCTCCTTGTGAAAATCTGCAATTGAGATCTGTGGTGATATAAGCCCTTCAGCTGGTTTAAGGCCTATGTTCACAGAATTATTATAAATATAAAATTGCCTATAAGGAAGAGGAAAAAGACTATGAAAATCTAAAAGGTTGAGCATTAAACGTCCTACAGATTAAACTATTTAAGATTCTTAAACATAACAAATAATAATTTAAGTAGGAATATTTCATTGTGAAAAAAAGCTCAAGCACAGAAAATGCCTTGAAAAGTCTCTTATTGTATTGTTTAGGCAAGGATTAACATCCATTGCACATTTGCAGCAACTGCTCAGCTAAACAGGTTGCAAGCATTATGGCTACTAAAATATAATTATATCATTTCTAAAATACCTCTTAAGGAACAATTAAGTTGTAAAGTTGAGCACTTAAAAGTTAGTAAAGGCCATGATTGCAAAGGATCCTTTAATTGTATATCTGAACTGGACCACTTACAGCCTAATTTTAAGATCAATTGCCTTTTTTTCACCAAAGTTCAACTCCAATCAATCAATTTCCATGCAACCAAGCAATTTGGAACTTCCAGAGATCTTACACTGATGTTTTGTATTCAGAAAATTATTACTATGTTTGATAGTAATAAGTAAAAAATAATAATTGTGAAATATTCCTTTCCATTGTTGCTCCTCATGCAATATACCTTGAATTTATGCGTTATATAAACAAGAGTTCATCCACTGCACAACGTCAGTTCCTTTGAAGAAAACCATACATCACGTGCATACATAAAAGTGAAATAAATCCAGCTCTGCAGGCCTTACTCTGTGTAGATACATCATGATTCAGACAAGGTAAATTGAGATTACAAGAATAACCCACTGACATTATTAATTTTTAAATAACGGATCTTGCAAACAACACTCTGAAGATATTACTTCTCTTGCTTTAGAGGCTTTACAGGCTTTTTCTTTTTAAATAAAACTTTTACAAGTAGCATAGCTGTCAGTTCTGCTTTTCCATGATTTTTCTCCACAGCATACCACCCAAATACACAACTTCATGAAGTGAGAATTTACTATAAGGCTAGAAGACCGATACAATCCTTTAATCCTATCTGCTTTATTCCAGAAATTATATCATAATTTACATACTGAATCCATCACTTTGGGTGAGCTAGCCACTCTAGTGGAAATACATATGATTTATTATGTAAAAAGAAAGGAGAATCCAACAAAATCAATGCTCTTTAAACTTGGCATCTTATTTTAGGATCATTTGAAGTTTCAAGTTCCATGCCTCCATCCCTACATTTTACGCAGGAAATTATCTTTAGTTTCTAGATGAACATTGGAACAAAACAGGTTTTGAATGCCTTATAAATGAAGGTCCCAAGACAAAGGACAAACGTAGGTATATGATTGGTGCCACTAAGTTAATTCTGCAAATATATACACGTATTTTTCCTATAAGCCAAAAGTATTTTTTTATCCTTGCAATAAAGTCTTACCTAGCAGCTTCTTTCTGTAAACGACGCTGTCTTAAGTTAGAAATGAAGTCTGTGTAGTATTCCTTATGTGCTTCTTTTGACAACCGTTCACATTCGGTATAAGAAAACTCTGGATCTATATAATTATATCTCTCAGTCTTTGTGAAAATAGTCCTAAATATATAAAGAGAATTGTAGTTTCACTACATGTGTAAAATGATTTGGGGTCTTGTTAGACTGAAAACATATTGATTTTGCTACGTGTATATTTCATTGCAAACATTCTTTTTGTCACAGCAGATTATTAATATTTGACCTTGTAAAGGCAACCATAAAAATGAAATACTGAAACTGTAATAGCTACATTTGTAGTTTGATATAAGAAAAGCAACTCATGAAATTTGTGTGCAAGAGGCTCAAGGTTAAGTAGAATGAAATGAATTTTAAAGACCTTTCAGCCTGAAAAAAGACCCAAATAGTAAGCTGTCATATGAGTAACCAAACTTGACCTTCTAATACAGTATATACAAATGGATGGTTTAAAATATTATATTCACATAATTTTTACCTGTACTTTTTATTCCATTCACCAGGCCTAATGCTGGCTGTGCGATCATTAGGAAAAGCTATAAGTGCATCACCATTACAATTTCTGTTAATCCGGTGAGTATGAATTTGTGTTTGGGTTGATTTAAGCATTGCCACAGGTGCTGTAGCAGTGCACTGTCCTGCACCATCAGCTACAAACTGTCCAGTTGCATTGGAAATCATCGGTGTTATACCTTAGAATCCAAATAAAACAGGTTACATACACTTCTACTTTCAAAACAAAATCAAAATATTAGAACAATATTTCTTTATACTGGTCCACCCAGCTGCCCAACAATCCATCGGGCATTATGTTTTCCATCCCTTTATGTTTTCCTCAGAAAAGAAGGCACTCAGACATACTAACAGCCAGCCACCTTCCCTGGCCTAGATCACAGACAAATACTGGAGTTCAAACCACTACTACTATGTCCATCTGTGATGCTTTGTCTTACATGTGCACGTGACCAAAGACTCAGAGTTGCCACAGTCACAACACTGTTCGCAGTATTCTAAAGTTTGTCTTAAGGGCTGCAAACACAGGAGTGATTTTTGACAAAGCACCCCCAGGCTATAACAACTGAAAAGACAGCTCAGATCTTTCACTCCAGTTTTAGAAAAGCACTTACACATTAAAGAGAAAAATTATTACAGAAACTAGCCCATGTGTTTGCTCTTCTCTCCTACCTAAAGATACATATTTAAAACAGCACTATACGTAAATCCATTCTTCATCTGCCCCTTACCTGCAAAATAATTAATACATTAAACTAAACTTATTGGTTTTACCCACTTTAGCCTTATTTTGCTCTCAAGTGGCTACAAAATAAATGTACTTCCCATCTTCCAAACTATAGGAGTGATTACAACTTCCACTGCTCATGGAGGAACAGTTTGCAAGAAGCTTCCTTTGCAGTCTCTTCCCCCACACCCACCAAATAGAGAGAAGTACACATACTCATCCAAAGAGACTGGGAGAAGAAAACAGGAAGATAAAGAACCCATCTATATAAGGACTTGAAAAACTCAATTTCCCTCCACACTTCAATGAAGCTTAAAACACAAAACACAGATCTCAGCAGCTTATAGAGTACAGGTACCCCTAATAACCTCTTTATAAACCTGCAAATAGGAGCAGAACAGGGACATTAATAGAGCAAATGGTATACAAGCGCATTTAGAAAAGCTGACAGAAGCCGAATACTATGCTAAATCTTTGGTGGACAGAAACATATTTTAATTGTATTTTTGAAAAAGGAAATGGCAGGAGTTTTGGATTTCAACAATAAAACCCAGAAACTGCAAAACTTTAGTTTGTCATAAATTCTTGATTGCCATGGATTTGAAATACCTTCCTGAAAGTAGCAAGAATGTCTAGTGGCTTTCCAATACCTGTAGAAAGAACAGCATTTTATCCTGACTTTCCAATTAATTCCTCTTTTTACTTTCCCACAATGCTCTATGAAAAAAAAAAAAAAAAGGGTATTGCTTTCCTGTTTTTCCACTAGTGAGTAGATCTTCAAGTGGGTAGCAGGAAGTCAGTTAAGGAATATTCAAGCTTATCTACACACCGAAACCTTATATAGATAAACACAGCTTATCTACTCCTTATCTACACAGAGAAACCAGATGCACCAGAGTACAGGAGAGCCCCATTGCACTAGCATCACCTAGGTTGGAAGGGACCTTTTAAGATCATCTAGTCCCACCAATAAAAAAAAAAAAAAAAAACCAAAAACATCCACACCACACAATACAGCACCCAACACTAAACCAAATCCCTGAGCACCATGTCAACTTGTCTCTTGAATACCTCCAGGGATGGTGCCTCAACTAG
>JAOTQQ010000001.1:118785748-118830049 GCA_026546715.1 Gallinago undulata | reverse complement strand
TCTCAGCCCATCCATCCAGCCTGTCCAGATCCCTCTGCAAGGCCTCTCTACCCTCCAGCAGGTCGACACTCCCACCCGACTTGGTGTCGTCTGCAAATTTGCAGACCTGCAGATTCTTCAGCATACTTGATGCTAGAAAAAGCTACATTTCCCATGACTGGTTTTAGAATCCAGTGACAGGCTTAGGCAAATCTACTGTAAAGCGGTTGTTTGTGGGACATGTCAGGAACATGAGGAACAAATTACAGACTAATCATCGCATATCCTGAAAGATTCTTTATGCTGGCATAGGCTTCAGAGGATGAAAAGCATCAACGGACATGAGACAGATAACAGGCTGTATTAACCAGTAAATTCATCTGGCACTAGGAACTTTAAAATCAATAAATACCCTGTTATCTTTCCTAACTTCTTTCTGTGCTTTACCCATTTCTCTACTGAAAACTGAAAAATACTAACACTGTGTAATGGCATTACCAAAGCTTTTATTTTATGATTTATAGAAGTTAAATAGTCATATGCTGAAAAATTATGCTTTAATAGTTCAATTTTTGTTAAAATATGAGAGGAGAGGGCATTTACCATTATTTTAGCCATTGTTTTATACTATCATGGGTATATGTCATACAATTGAGCGTTCTGTCAGCTCCCAAAGAGATATTATTTTCTTGATACAAAGTAAAAATAGTCAAAAATTCTCTTTTAAAATGTTAAAAAATGTACTTTTAAAACTTGTCACTGAGCTTTTTAGCATCTTACCAGGATTAATTTTGAATAGAACGTTTTTTCGTTTAGATTTGCACACACCAATAAAGCTCAAATATATTCGGTGAAAGGATTTTGTCTTCAAAACCTCTAAATTATTTTTCTCTACTGCTGTACCAATGATATCAACAACTTGCTTCACTTTAAGTTTTCCTATTTGATGTGGAGAAAATGAAAATATCACGTCCTGGAAAAGAAAAGTTTTTATGAAACATATGAGGCAGAAAAACAAAGAGAAAAGTTTTAGGTAATTCACTTCTAAGATAGGTGTTCAAAACTGGGTTTTTAGAACATGTCAACTGCCATACATAAATTAGCAATACAAGGAAATATAAAACTGCTACACATTAGAACATCAAAAGCCTCACTTGCTCATTTCTGGGACAAATTGTTGTCTACGTGCCCTAAGTTATGGGTTTATGAAACTGTAAGTGTCTCCATATTTGATTTAAATTTGGCAAAGTTTCTTCCACTAAAAGATATATTACTTGAGTATTTGTGATTCACTAAAAGAAACGAAAAGGATCCTGCAAAGGTTTGAGTATACATGAATCTTCTCAAGTCAGTAAATACAAAACATTTAAAGGCAGCAGGAAAAACCTCAGTGAAGTTTCCTTAGTACTACAATTATTTTTTCCAAATTTAAAATGACACTTGTTGCTTCCCAGAAACAGCATTGAATGACTCTACATAAGGTGAAAATATATATATATCTATTTGGCTGATATTAAACATCATGGCTACTGAAATGAAATTGTTATGGTTTACTTTAATGAAATTCCACTACTGTAAAGTAATCTGCACATCTACATAATCTAAGAGAAAGAGGTAATTACCTTTGCAGATTTCTTTTTAATCTTTCCTTTTTCAGGAGAAATATTAAAGTTAGCAGTCTTGCAGAAGCTGAATGTTACTGGAAGGGACTCGGATTCATTTTTAAGTGTGCATAGAACTTGTGTTTTTTCACCCAGGAAACAGTCCATAAACTTAATAACTGGTCCTGGATTAAAAGTTACCATGACAGGAAGCCCAGAACCTGTCAAAGCCAACTCCGTGTGATGATAATGATTCACTGCATTGGACAAACACAAGAAAACAAACAAAAAACCTCACGTCTATTAGAGTACAAACAGAAAAGTCATGCTGTAGTTGCAGGGTTGTAAACACAAAACAATACCATAATGCAATGTGATTTAGAATGCAATTTGTTATAAACACAGGCATACTTGCTTATATTGGCTGTTAGATAACACATTCCCTCCTTAAGAAATTTGAGGGTGATCAAAATACACAAAACTGCTATTACCAAAGTACTGGTAACTTTCAAAAGGCTAGAGGCTTTTTTATGTGCTCCACATTTTTACATTTATAATTAAGTTCTAGGTGTTCACTAGAAGTCGGTGTATTCATGACACGTACGATTCTCTCCCTTCTTTCTAGTCACTGATTTTGGTCCTAAATCATTAAAGAAGATGTAAGTTACAGTAATTCATTTGTATTGACAGTAAAATAAACACAGTTTTCCCATAAACTGCTAAGAAGATAAAGAAATTAAAAAAAAAAATATGGACAAAAGAGAAACAAAATATACGGTTTTATCGTCCACATACACATTTCTAACATATATCTGATCACATACTTGCAATTGCTGTGGCACCACCACTGAGGGCCTGCAGATAGCCATCTTTATTCCCAACTGGTTCAAATCTCAGAAACAGTACAAAATCTTCTTTCTGTGATGACACATTCACTCCAAAGTCCCTTTTAAACTTTCTGTAAGAATCACAATCTCTAATTACAAGATGGGTAAAAAAAAAAACAACCAAATCCCAACCCACAGAAAAAAATCAAGGCTTAATTTTCCATCATCCAGTGAGGCTTCTTTCCTGTTGGTTACAGCTTGAACAAATGATCTTTATACTTCCTTTCAAAAAATGGAACAATAACAAATTTAAGTTCAACAATACCTCTATGCTTATTTTACCAGTCATTTGATATCTTTTCTAGTCTACAGTAGTTTTCTAAACTAATAGTACGTGCGCAATAATCACTTAGAATCTAAGTAAGGAAAAATGGCAAAAGCACATTTTCTGTTTCTTTTCCTTATCCAAAGAAGAAACGTACCTTTATGTTTACTTTTTTTTTTAATGGAATAAAAGCTCTACAAAATCTTTCAATCTCTTGGTGATGAAATTTATAGTACACATGCAGCATTATGAAATAATATATGTCTTTATGAAGTAAATCTGCAGTCATTAAGACGGCACTTAATTTGACACTGTAGAACTCTCTCAACAATCTTTACAGATTCAGTGTATTTAATGGGAGCTGCAATTAGTTCCCTTGGCAAAATATAATAAAATTCTTCTTCTCACAAAACAAGTTTAACCAACTCTCGGTTCAAATATATCCTTAATGTATTATAAAACATCTCCCAGATAATCACTTCAGACTTTGCTTTCTCATTTTCAGTATCACACCAAGCAATTTCTTTTAGCAGACATAAATACAAAAGAACTTATTCAGAAAAAAACTGTAGACATATTAACTTAAAATTATTTTCTTTAACACTGATTTTTACAGAATAGTTTAGACCAATAAGCCTGTGTGTGCCTGTGTCTAATTTGGACTACTCACTCACTTTGGACTAAAGCACAATGTTACCAAAGATTTCTCATAAGGTAGTAAGGTTCCTTGATTGGGAATGCACAGGATCAAGGTGGAAACATCTACATCTCTTATGGTATTTTTGAGTTTTAAGTCTTGTAAAGCAGAATCTGCACTCCTCTGAAGGTCTGTTCCCTAAAAAATAGTCAAAATGTCGCACAGTTCAGCCTGTTCTGCTTCCTCTTTTTTGTTTGGTTGGGTTTGGGTTTTTTCCCACATATACATTTTCATACCTTCCACAACAAGCAGAAAGACATCATAAGTAATAGCATAGACATAGTTACATAACACAAGGCTAATTAATCAACTTTTAAACATCAATTTCATGTCAACATTTTGAATTCTCTTTTTTAAAGATGATCCTCACTCTGATGATTTCACTGTCTGAGAAAAACAAGTGAAACCACAGATGCTTAACACCTTAGAGTATCAAAATATATTTTGAGAAATCCTACTAAGTGATAAGAAAACCAGTAGGTCATGCAAAACACTTAAAAAAAAAAAACCCAACCATTAAACCAAAAATAGCCACATCCAGAGAACATAGTAAAAATTGTTATGGTTAAGATGTCACATAGTGAAACAGAAATATATGAAAATGTAATTCCAAGGTTAAGTTATAGTAAAAAATGTATTGATTGGACAGAATTTTCAGAAAGCCTGTTGATCAGAAAATAGCATGACACAGTAAAGACTATTATAAGATGAATGTTGAGAAACAAAAAAATGGAAAAGCAGAATGGAAAAAAAATTTTTAACTAAAATAAAAACCACAACAGTTTTTTTTACCATCTCTCCTCCAATGGCATTGTCTTCTAGTACTGCTACCCAGTCCATACACTCAGGACTTTCATTGTATAAAAATATTTCTTCAGTCTTTGATGATCCAAAGTAAACTGGTCCAAAGTGAATGCATTCCAATATTTTTCCACAGGATATTCCTAGGACTTTAAGAACTTGCTCAACTATAACAGCTTTGATCCATACTTCAGTGCAGTCACGACCGTCCAACTCCACTCTGTCAGTAAGAGTAGCAGGCAGCAATAGGTAATGAAAGAAAGGAGCTTAATTTTTCTAGATAAACATCCATAATAAAAACTAGACTTAATGGTAGACAAAAATGTAATTTATAGAGCTGGATTTCTTCAGTCATACACTCACTTTATCACTTCTTTGATGATTTTGGGTACATCTGTGCATATATCCACTTTAACCATCTTCACAGACTTCGGCTCTACTGCTCCACTGGTAGGTTCTATGTTAAGCAGGACAACTCCATCATATGATATTTTAAATGTACCTAAAAGAAACAGAATAATAAACAGAATGTTACACAACATAAAGTTGTAGATTTAGATTCTTATATTACACATTTGGAATCACAAAACACATAATGCAAATATATTTTCCTATGGAAACAGGAAACATGGAGTTAATCTTTTTCAAAACTATTTCCAACACAGAGTTGATCGTTATTTCCAGGGTTTATTTAAATATTATACCCACACGTCCAATGCCACTTTGCAATTTGTGACAGCAACAGAAAAGGTACTCACATTCCAAACAAAAGTGAGTATATCATAAAGCAGCTGTAACACAGGATATTTTATATACGGCTCTATGTAGTTACTGTAACTAGAAAGCCCATAGTGGAAGTAACAATAGTTTTCACTATTTGGTATGTACACAACACAGTCTATTGCATAAGAGAACAGTGAACATTTCTAGGTTATAAAAAAATATTTCTAACTGTGAAAAAGATTATTAAATGTGTATTTAACCAGCAGCACTAATTATCTGTCATTATATCATAGATAGCAAGAAATTGTTTCCAATGATGTAGGAAGAATGCAGGGTTTGACTTCAGACAATAATCTCCAGCATCAGATCAGAAGCAGGAACAATGGACTTGTTTTGTGCACAGGATGAAATGTGAAATGCAATCCTCAAGTCATTGGCCATGCCACAGCACTTCCTACCCATACAGTTTACCTGCTGCCTGTAAGTGTCACCTGCTGTATTACAATTTACAGAGCCTACAGAAACACAGATTCAGCAGCTATTCCTTTCCCTGCCCTCAATACATTCTTCGCTAACCACCCCTTTCATTCTAATTTTGCCTGTGTCCAGGCATGCAAAAATCCATCATGCAGGCTGCAATGCTGCATGCAACAGTGTTTATAACTATAAAGAGTTCCTATACAACATGAGAAATTTCACACCATTCAAATTAGTTGCAGATGTATATGTAGTTTGTTACCTCATTTTCTTTACCTAAACATCATTCCTCAAAGAAATAAGTTAATATGTGTGAGTAAGAGCCAATTATATAAGCTCCATACTACATCTTTGAGTTGAGCTGGCTAGACAAAACCCAATTTTTCCTTTGCTTTTTGGAAAAAAAGTAAAAAAAAAAGAAATCTGTTCTAACTATTGCAACCCATCTCTGTGTTTCTATAATCACGTATTTTCTGTTGGTACAATATTTCTTGTGGATATCCATGAAGCAAATATTCACACAACCTTGGCCCAATGCAAATAAAGATATCTTGTGACAGGTGTACAAGTGAAGAATAAAAATAATTAACTGCCTTGAATTTGTTGTTTGAAACTCAGCATAGTTGCCACCCTACTACTGGAGAAAGGTGTCTGCAGCTTTGTCCAGTGGAAAAGAGAGTCAAAGAGGTTACTTGGATCATATAAGCATTCTTAGACACAATTTTCTGTGTTTCTTATACTCTTTGGAAGGGTCCCTCATAGAAGTTGAGCAATGTGCATGATTTGAAAGCTGTATGATTTCAAAAGCTATGGCAGCAAATAAAAGACCTCTCATAATCTTCTGGTAGCAAGTTCAATTCCCAACCTTGAGGGCTTTAGCTTGTAGTTGTTTATTTAATAGAGAGTTATTGGGATTACAAAATCACAGTCAACAAAGCAAGAGCAGACATGATTTGCTACTATTAATGTTGGACACAGTAAGCAAATGAGCAACTTTTATTTTTACATCTTTCAGATGAGACTCAAAAGTAGAGAACTCCTAAAATTTGGCAAAGTTTTAAATTTATTTTTCTTCACAAAGCTGAAATGTAGTACTGCCTACATAAGCAATGGGTCATTTATAGAATCTTTAGCTACAATACTCATACTCTGCATAACCCAGAACTTCAGTTAATTTCTACTTGGCCACTGAAGTATTAACTTGCATACAATTACATTTTTCAAGAAAACAAAATATTTGTATAATCTAATGCATACGAAATATTTACCTGAAGATGATCCATGGTTAGTAATACTAATCTCTTTACTAATTATTTTACCGTTTGCAATCACTGCACCAAAATTAATCTCTGACTGAATTTCCAGATAACAGTACGGAATGAATCTGCAGAGAAAAGACATGGTTATATTTTCCCCAAAACTTGAAAATCCCTATGCATTTTTTATGGAATTTGATTAAGCACTCCAGTGGAAGAGAGTTCTCTTTTTCTCCTACCAATGTTTATGCAACTCATTTCAGCAGTATGTCATACACAGCAAAGATGTACAAAAGATATAGCTATATCTATCAAGCTGTTCGCTTTAATGACAAACTACTGTAACTTTAAAACAATATACCTTTAAACAATTAGTCCAAATAGAATGTACACATTTTTATTTATTTCAAATACTTGAGTATAGTACAAAGAACTTTAAATAAAACTATCTTGAGTTAGCTGCATCACAAAATAAGACTAAAGTTAACATTCACTGTATTTCATTATCAGCTGCCTGAACTAAAAGCAGAGCAAAAACATACACAGCAGTTTCAGTTTACAGTCTTTTGTTTTACAGATACTTTATGTGAATTCAACAAAACTTATTGCAACAGATTGAAGTGGAAATAATAGTTATTTCTATTATTTAAGAGGCTCAGTCTGCATGATGACATCACTGTGTTGGGTACTGCTTACACACTTTGCTTCAGGAAACTTGTATTTTATAGGCTCCAATTTCTAGTGTTTGAAATGAACTGGTATTTTACATCAGCGCAGCAGTCAATCTCCTCTTAACCACAAATAGGAACATGCAGAAACAATTACAACTCACGATCTCCATTACATGCACTACAGAAGACTAAACGGGAAGATAAATCTCCTTGGCTGAGCTAAGTAGACCCTGCACATATAATCAATTGCATAAGGGGGGAAAGAGGAGGAAAAGGGAGAGAGGCAAAAAAACCTGATCAGGAAATGCAACATTAGAAGTTGTTCTTGGAAATGTTTAAACACTGGGTTTCATTTTCTTTAATAATTTATTGTAATGCAAAAACGGCAGATTCTTGAATTTTATTTTCCAAAAAAGGAAAATATTAAGAAGATTACAGTACACTTGAAGAGACTGTAAAATCTTCACATATTTGATGCATTCAGACATTTTTCCAATAAGCTTAGTTAGAAAAATGAAACACAAGTATCTCTTCTCTCAAGATCCAAATATATAATTTCCCAAGTAGTCAGGAATAAGCATAAATTCTAAATGCAATGAGATTTTCTAGTAGAATCAGACCTGTGCAAAAAGGGAGATAGTCAAGTTAAAAGTTTTTGTTTTATTTTTTAACAGAGGATGGGTTTTGATTGGTTGGTTTGATTGGGGCTTTTATTAATTTGCTCCTGGAAAGGACTAATTTCAAATGTTTTCTTAATTTTTTTTTTCAAAAACAAAAAAATTCATTCTTAATTATTATATTTCCAAACAAGTTTGAATGCAGTTAATCACAAAACTGTTTCAGTTAATCCTAAAAAAACTCACACAAAAATAAAAATAAAACCCAAACAACTGCAACTGCCTTGTTTGAAACACATTCCAAAACTTTGAGAATAAGTATTATCTATGGCAATCAAATATTTACATAATTGAGTCATTACACTTGTATTACTGAGCACATCATAAGTCCATGGTGCTGTAGAAATTAAGCAAAGAAAGAGGTTTTGGACACTAAACAACAATCAAATACATGAGCCACAAACAAATATGATTAACCACTGGATCTAATCTCATGAGCCAGGCAAACATGTAACAGCTATTTCACTTGCAAACCAAACAACTGTCATATTCATGGCCCTACAGCACAATACAGTCATATTCTTAGTGACATTTTTCACTAAAAATATGGTTACCAAAAAAAAAGGTGTTACTACAGTTTAATGTTATAAGGGAAACTCATTTTTCCTACACTCTCAGTGAATCTAATCCCAGACTAAAAATTTTCTCAAAATGAACAGAAGATGCAATTGAAGGAATCATACAGATTGTTGGAAAAAAGGTTAAATCTTTTCCATGTCTTTTTCTGAAACCACCAGTGAACTTCTCTTTCAATAAAATTCTATGTACAAAACATGCAGACCCATAATTTCCACAAATTCACGGTGAATTGAAGGAAGACTACAAATAACCTAATAGGTAAGAGAGAAGTAGCAGACACTTAAAGAAACCAGTCCAAATAATATCAGCAACTTCCAAATGTTTCTTATACAATAACACATTGTCTTGGATTATATTTATAAACTTTCTGAACCTGCTGTCTGTTTTGCAGATACACAACTCTTCAAAGGTACTGCCAATACACAATCTGAGTGACATTAACCAGAGACAATGGAAATAAACACTATATTCAAGTGGCCAAAAATCAGAATTTGTCACTGATAAAAAATTTTGTTTGTGTGCTACAAAAATTTGTAGTTATTTGATGTAAATGTAAATATAGCCTTAACAATTTTAAAAATAATTTATTTCAATTCTTGATGTTTTAGAAAAAGTAACATAAGTGTTTACTACATTATTATTGATACATCATTCGAAAATAAATATTATTAAAAATATTTTAAAGTTCAAAAACTTTTAAATAGGAAGCGAAAAAAAAAATTCAAATTAAATAAAATTGGGGGTGGAGTGTGTGTCTGTCCCCCAAAATAGAACATTGCAGAAAATAAATTTGGGAAAAAACTGATTAAAAAAGAATCTTTAAGTATATTCATTTTTTCCAAACAACAAAAAAAAAAAAATTATTATTGCCTGTCATTTTTTTCCTTGAAAAAGCCAGTTAAACATGAAGATTTGAAATACTTCACAGTCTACTGCAAGTTTCATTTGAGAAAAAAGTCACCAGTAGGATTATCATCCTAATTGGTCTTATCTCCACAATGCTACCCTAATAAAAATTTTCAAAAAATGAAAAAAAAAAAATTAAACATAAAATACACAGTAAAAATAGATAATTACAAAATTCTAAAATCTATATTTAAAAAATTGCTACCTAATCACTTTTTTCTTCTAGGAAAATGAACATATGTATAGATAGTTATTTATAATACTAAAATGATCATATTGATTTATTAAGTTCTGTACTGCCCTCTTGAAAGTCATCCCTGTCTTTCAGTCAAAGAAAAGCATTTAGGGCTTTCCATTTAAATTTTTCTAAACTTATTCAAGAAATTTATCACTGTTCAATACTGTGTTCTAAGAGAATAAGAGTTTAAAAACACCACAGAAAAAACATCTAATTGAAATTGTTATTTCCAAATCTTCCGATGGTAGACAGTCTTTTGCTAAAAAGAGACACAATTTACCAAATATGAAAACCCTACTTCAGACTTAATTATTTGTATCCTGCATTAACAACAGCACTATATTAAAATTAAATAAATAAATGGAATCCCACAACTGTTAATATTAAATGAGGAAAAGCAAATCAGTGAAAAAGATCATGACATAAGAGGTAAATAAAACATAGGAGTAAACATTGCTTATCTGAAGGCAAATCCTTATACATTTCCCACTTGGGACACTTGTGTCCCACTTGGGACACTTGTGGGATTGCTTGATTTTTAAAAACTACCCATATCCTGAATAATCTCCATGGAAATTCCTTTCTGTCTGTACAGGTAATTTTTAACATTAAGGTTTCCCAAAAACTATGATTTGAAATAGTTTATGGAATTCAGTAGTCCTAATTTAAACATCTGAAATCTGAACCTGTAAACAGAAGTCTGTCATTCTAATTTTTCTTTTCAGACAAAGGAGAGAAAGGTAGATCAGAGCAATTCCCCCTCATTCTCAGATAACCACCTAGCCTAAGTTTGAGAAACTGTATTTAGAAGCTTATATTTACCAACCAATATCTATGTTATAGACAATATATAAGATATATCCATAAACACACATATAAACAGGCACACACAATCACACAGATTGATGAAAACGATCCTTGAAAGTGTGACCTTATTCTAAAACATACACCATATTTTGAGAATTCGGCAACATATGTTTCACTATAACCCAGTTTTGCAAATATGGGCAATTATTATAAAATCTTTTATACAAGTAGTTCAGTAAGGAGGGATGACATTAAGAGTAGATGTTAACTTGTCTAATGTTGATACAGAATTAGAAATTATCAATATTATCACAATCAACATAGAATAAAGCAAAAACAAAACTCTAAACTCTGAGATCTTAGAGGGACATCACCCCTATTAACTTCTTACCTGTGTGCTGTTCTGAAAACAAAAAAATAATCTTACCATAGTAAGGAAACTTACTATTTGTTTTCAATGCAATGGACAGATCAGCACTTATTAGCAAACTTTCCACAAGATTAAATGGCAAATAGTAACAGCAGCATATGAAGTTTTGACTATCATACCCAAGCAGGGGGATATCAACTATGTCATCTTCTATTAAAAGAAGTAGTCTGTCTTGGAGATCTTTTGCTCTCTCAGGATAATATTCCACAAAAGCTGTAACTTGAAGTCCAGACGCAACAGGCTTTTCTGGATTTTCCACAATCAATTTAAACTGCAATTTAAAAACATAATGTTAAAACAAATGATATTTTTCTGAGCAATCATTTCTAGTATTTCCAAGAGAGCTCTAGCTTTTCTTACTGTTACAATAAACCTTCTGAAGCAACATAAAATTAAGTCAGATACCAGTCAATCCAGAATCGGTTTAGTGCCTGAGAAAGTAACAAGGATTAAGTCTCAGTCCAAAGCAGCATCACAAGGAGACAGCACTAAAGGACTTTCCTTTAGATCTGACCAACATTCAGCTGTGGTCAACAGATATTCTCACTGTACATTCAAAGTCTGCCCCCCATAGAGGCTCATGGCACCTCCAGTTTTGCAGGTCAAATGAAAGAGAAAAAAAACAGAAGCAGCTGACTGAAAGTACCCTTTTCCTCTCTGAAAACAAAACAAAACAAAAACAATTCTAGATTTTTTGTTGTCTGTAAGCATCTGCCTATATCCAGCACTGCCTGCACAATTTTTCTTGAACATTTCCTGAGTAACCTACTTCCAACATAGTGGAATTCCAGCTGTTCTCACATTCCTAGGAAAGCCTCACTCCAAGGTCTAGAGCTGCTCTGGTGTTTGGGTCTCCTTACAATTCACATCATTCTGTGAACAATAACTTTCTGCTTTGTAGGTCCAGTGCAATTAATGATTATTTCTGAGATTATTTCTGAGAGTCCTCTCAGTATTCTTTAACTTTTCTGTTGTAATCTATGTTTGAAATATGCAAACATATAATTTAGTGCTGTTATTCTGTTGTCTGAGCATCGCCTTCTATTTCTTTAAATTTTTTCTAGCAGTACAAACACTCAGCTAAAGAAAATGTTATGTAATATGCTTCATGATTATGGGCTTCATTTTGAAAAATTAGTTATGTTTTCATTTTGAAGTGTGTAAAATTTTCCTCTTCTCTAAAGATAATTAAACAACCATGCATATTCATTCTATACAAGGGAGAACAAAGGTGGTGTGAAACCTTTGGAAAACTGCTCTGTGAGCTACATTCCTTGAAAGAAATTTCTTGGTCATGCACTATAACAGCTCAAGGAAGGTTATTTTTCAGTTCTTGCACTCTATGAATGTAATGCCTCAGAAAATTTACAGATGAGTCATACGCTTCAGAGCCATGTAATCACAGACAGCAGTGTAAGGTCAGGGAATGAGAAAAGGCACCACAACAGACCTTTCTGGAACTGAAAACTTGAAGTGGAACCTTGCCCCCTAACTGTCATATTATTCATCTCAAGCACAAGAGCATTAAAATACTCGGTACTGAGTGCGATGGAGTGCACCCTCAGCAAGTTTGCTGACGACACCAAGCTGTGTCAACAACACACTGGAGGGAAGGGATGCCATCCAGAGGGACCTGGTCAGGCTTGCAAACCTCATGAAGTTCAAAAAGAACAAGCGCAAGGTCCTGCATGTGACTTGGGACAATCCCAAGCACAAATACGGGCTGGGCAGGGAGTAGATTGAGAACAGTCCTGAGGAGAAAGACTGGGGGGTGTTGGTGGATGAGAAGTTCAACATGAGCTGTCAATGTGTATTCACAGCCCACAAAGCCAACCACATTCTGGGCTACATCAAAAAAAGTGTGGCCAGCAGGTGGAGAGAGGTCATTCTGCCCCTCTACTCCACTCTCATGAGACCCCACCTGGAATACTGTGTCCAGCTCTGGAGACCCCAACATAAGAAGGACATGGATCTGCTACAGCAAGGCCGGAGGAGTGCCACAAAGATGATCAGAGGGCTGGAGCACCTCTCCTATGAAGACAGGCTGAGAGAGCTGCCGTTATTCAGCCCAGAGAAAAGAAGGCTCTGGGGAGACCTTATAGCAGCCTTCCAATACCTAAAGGGGACCTACAGGAGAGATGGGAGTGCACTCTTTGTCAGGAAGTATAGTGATAGGATGAGGGCTAATGGTTTGAAACTGAAAGAGAGGAGATTTAGATTAGATATTAGGAAGAAGTTCTTTCCTGTGAGGGTGGTGAGACATTGGAACAAGTTGCCCAGAGGTATGGATGCTCCACCCCTGGAAGTGTTCAAGGCCAGGCTGGATGCAGCTTTGAGCAATCTGGTCTAGTGGGAGGTGTTCCTCTAGGGGATGGAACTAGCTGATCTTTAAAGGTCCCTTCCAACTTTAACTATTCTGTAATTCTATCAAAGACATGAGATATTCAAAGGGTAAAAGCTCATAAACGCTGATTGAGTAATTTTAGCTCTTTTCTAAAGTTGACTCTGCCTTTCCGCTTTTGGAGCACATGAAAAATTTCTAAGGCTTGATGAAAACTAACAAAAAAGAATAAGCCCAACCCGACAGTTTCCGGCTTGTTGCAAAATTCTTCAGTTATAATGTAATAAAAATCAAGCTGTTTACATCGTGCAAATTAGCAAATTTGGAGGGGGTGGGGAGGGCAGGTTTAAAAATGCGTTCATGGTCTTGGCCACTCTTACCTTCAAAAAGCTGACTACTCAGTAAAATTATCCAAGGTATTTCAACTGTCTGACAATCATTTTCATGACTGCCCCAGAATATAATTATTCAGACTTCAAGTTGCTGTGAATAAAAAGCAACATCTGCTTCTAGATGAAAGACCAATATAAAACTACTAAACACAACTGGGTTTTTCTGGGCCCACGTAGGTTACAAGTCAAGGGCTAAACTGGTTAAAATTGTAAAGATGCGTTTGCCTTTAAAAAGTCTGGCTAGGAAATGATTTTTCCAGAACTGATCAGATGCTATTAATAGTAACCACGCTATCTTGAGAAAAGATTGTAAATGCCTCTTTTCTGAGAAAGCTTCCCACAAGCATGCACCTCAAATGAACTACTCCACTCAAAAATGTAGAAGAATACGAGGTGATACATTTCTACATAATACTCCCTGAAATAAGGAGGAATTTACAGTCTTCTTCAGGGATAAAATTTCTAGAGAGTGCAAAGCCAGCCAGCAAAGCTAAGCAGGATTTGTTACCAACAAGGAACTTGATGTAGTAAGACATACAAGAAAGCTAGTTTGCTCCTATGTGAATCTATGGGTTTAACAAACAACAAAGCTCTCTCAAATTGCTCACAACCCCAGGATAATATAGAAATTGAAAGAATGGAGTTCATTTCACTCTGACTTAAAAGTCCCAGAAAAGCAGCCTCGTTTGAAGTTCTGTATAAGAATATTTTTCAAGTATCATAGAAATGACACCTACATGCTCTCACAAGAAAGTAATAAACCAGAATTGGTTTCCTTCTGTAGAACTGTCACACAGGAAGCAATTCAGACAACCCTGGCTCTAAGAATTGCTTCTCATTCTTTCCAGTTTATCCAGTAACTGAACTATGTTAAATTAATTTCCAATTGCAATCAGTCTCACAGGCTGCTCAGGCATCCACATTAGAGTTTCCCATTTGCAGTAGCTGAACGCAGACAAGCATTTACACCTGCCCAAGCAGCCTCTTACATAGGACCCACCTAGCCGGGCAAACACGTTGGCAGATGTCCTGCCTGCAAAACTGCAGAAAATAAAAGCAGAGCCTCGAGATGCCCGTTTCCTCTGGCAACGCTCGAGGGAGGGCCTGGCAAGCCCAAGGTGAGCAGGCTGTGTACCCATTCCTCAGGGCAAGTCCAGGAGGAGAGGATACGGACTTGGGGGACTCGGGGCAGGACAGTCTCAGGAGGCACAACCGTTATTCACCCACGTTGGAGTTGTGCGAGGTGCTCTACAAAAAAAACCCACAGAGCCTGACACTCCCCACCGCTTCCCTCCCGGCCACCCCTCACCTGGGGTAGGCGCGGCGGCAGCAGCTGGAGGCGACAGCTCTCCACCCGCCGGTTCTGGACGCTGAGCACGGCGCGGTAGCGGCGCCCCGGCACCGCGTCCCTGAAGCAGAGTTCAGCCGGGGCGATGCGCACCCCGGCCACGTCCCGCCACCCACCCGCCATGACGGCCGCCGCCGCCTCACCCGGGCGGCCTGGAAACGGTCGCTTAGTAACGGACGCAGGGCGCTGATTGGAAGCAAAAGAGCGGCGTTTCCAAACCCACCAATCGGAAGACGAGAAACCGGGTAGAGGCGGGGCCAGAGATTCGGCCCGGCTCGGCGCGGGTAGCAGAGCCGGCGGGGTCCGGGAGTTCTCGGCCCGCGGTGTCGTTGCCCAAAGGAGAGGGTTTTTTGCCTGAAGCCGTGGTGTGTCCTTGTGGTCTTCTCAGGTGCGCAGCGTGGAGTCTGTCCTGCCACCCCCTCACACGCTGCCGCCTCGGCGGGTGCGGGCGGCCCCGGTAGGCAGGGCCATTGGAGCAGGTGGAGGGCTGCCATTTCATGGGCACCAGGTGGGGCAGGAGCTGGAAAGAAATTAAAAAAAACATTTCTTTGGCCTGTGTTTACCAGTAAGGAGATACTTGATCCTATGCCCCTCCACAGGGCACAGGGTTGGGGCCTGCCCAGCAGAGTTCCTTTTGTTCACCTGAGGTGTTTTCCTGCTATTTCCTCCAACATTTCCCCTGACGGTGAAGGGCAATACAAACATGGATGCTCTTCCTGCTCTGGGTTTCTTAAAGTAAAGATGGATTAAACTGAAATAAAAAAATGACCTGACTTCTGAGCCTGAGTGTTAATCACAGATGTGGTCTACATAGAACCAAAGCAGAGCACTAACACATCTGTTTGTTGCTGGAAAGCTCAGTGTCTGCAGCCCTTGTGGGTAATAATTCATTGCGTGCCTTCATTGAGTGGTGAAAGATGTGTTCCTCTGCTGTATCCCTATGCCTTCCTATGCTGCAATTTAATTCCAAAATGCTGGAAGTTGACAAGAATCCAGCATTTAGGCAGACTTGGAGGTAGATAATGGGCTGTGTTGTACAAGGAAAGGGGAAGGGGAGCAGCCACGCAGAACCTCAGACATTGGTTTTGATTAACACAAAATATGTTGCCTTGGATTACTTAATCCCCTGAAAGTGCATGAGGACCTACATTATTTATATTTTAGAAGTCAAGTGTGAGAAGCTGCAAACACGGATGGCATAGATCAGAACAACTAAGAAGTACAAAAAGGGCAAAAAGTCTATTTTTAATGGGTCAAGAAACCTAGAGGGAGCAAAGGGAGAGGAGAGCCTTTGTATCTGTTGCTGGGGGAGGATATTAAGTGGTCTTTTTGTCTCTCTTAAAAATTCAAATGATAGCCAGCTATCTGCAAATTACTGAAGAATGAGTGGGAATTCGACATTACAAGCACTAAGAGTAAAACCCAGCCATCTGAAGGGAGCTCTTTGGGAAGATTACTTGAATATGCTTTAAAGTAACATGATTGTACTTAACTGAGACACATACAAAAAAAAAAAAAAAAAAGAAGAAAAAATTAGAAGGTTACGTTATCAAGAATTAAACTCCTGCTTTCTCTCTAGAGAATGACAAACACTGCTATATGGTTTATCTGATCCTTGAACAAATTCTTGAGGAAAGTCCAGGGACACAACATCAGACCTAAGAAATATCTGATCCAAAAGAAAGAAAAACCTTTGAGACTTTATACAGACATCATGATGGTGCTAAAAAGTCACAAGCTCATTAGTTTATCTTAGTTTGGGTTATTCCTCAGCTGTCACATTGAAGTAACACAGAAATATTCTGTCTTTCTGATCACACATTCTGGTACTTGGAAATAATCAAATCCAAAAGCAAACAAATAACTAGTTGTTACGGTTTGGGCCAAGTGGGCCAATGACAAGATGACAGATGCTCTCCCCCACCTCTCACTCCAAGGAGAGGAAAAATAGAGATAAAGATTCTTTTTATGAGTTTAGAAAATGCTAAACTACTTTAATGAAATATTATCAATAAAATAAAAGGTAATAATGAAATAGATACACCATATGTGAATAAATACAAAACCATATCAAGCTCCAAGGGACATGTCACCAGCAGGCATTGGGGAAGTTCCAGACTGGACTCAGCTACAGACAGGAACTGGATTCTGGATCTAGTTCCAGGAACCCATGGAGCAAGATCAAAGGCAGATGCACTGACAGGATACTGCTCAGACTTCAGTCATTGAAGAAAGAGATCCACTAAAGAAACCAAACCATCAAAGAAGAGCCAACCTGCCCCCTTCCATCCTTCAGGTCTTATACTGAGCAGGCAGATGGGATGGAACACCCTATTGGTCAGTTTGGGTTGACTGACCTGTCTGCACCTCCCCACAGGTGCAGCTCCTCCGTGGGGTAAACAACCAAGCCAGCTGCCCCTGGTACCACAGCAACAAGTATAAGCAAGAGTCCTGAACAGAAAGCTGGCTCTGTTTCACCCCAAACGAGGACACTAGTTCAGAGAAAATGTCAAATATGTCACTTGTTATAAACTGTGTCATAGCAAAGAAGTCAGTCACAACTTTTTTCTTTTTTTTTTTTTTCCATTCCACTGAGACCTGTAGCAACATTTAAGACTTGTAGCAAAACTATTAGAAACAAAAAACAGCTTATGATTTTTCATGTCAGTTCAGACCTTGCTGTAGTACAAGAGGATCCTTGGAAGGTCCTTGCCCCCTCTACTCCTTGTGACCTTCCTGGTGCCCATCTAATTCCCAGTCAGGTCACTACCCTTCATTCTACTAACCGAGCTCTGCGTGGGGCTATATAATAACCCTGACGTGAAACAATCTGGGATAAAAGCACTCATATATGCATCTCTTTTTTCATGTCACTGGAGGAGTGTTGTCTTTAGCAAGATGATTTCTCGGTTTCCGTTTTGAGCATTAGTTCACGAACAGTTGAAGCAGCACTATTGACAGGGTGGTAATTGACATTGTGAGTGGAAGCTAAAGAAAGCAGCCAAGACAGAACCTTTAAAAATTAATTCTGTCATAAAAGAATTTGTAACAAAGAACACTGGCCTTACTTTTACTTGATTCAATATAGATATATCCATAAAAAATTATTATAAGTTTAAATACACTTTTAAACCCCAAATTAACGGTGATCTAGCTTGTGTATAGAGGAGCCAAGTTCTGCATTTAAAGTCTCAATCTCTCTGAAGTAGTCTGGCTAGGCTCTCTTCCTCTTCTGCAAACCATTATATCCAAATGCTTACTATTGCCATCATTATGATATCACATTATGAAATAACATTAGATAATGGACTCTGCTCCTTCCTTTCCTCAGCTTATGCTGGCTTCATAATTATTTTTTTTTATTAGTCACCTCATAATCATCCCCAAAGTGAAATCTATTGTAAAGGAACAGGCATACTTTGTTTTGATGACAGAATCCTTTATAACTAGGGTATGGATTATGTATATTCTTTCTCCCTTATCACTAAATCGTATGACCACATTAAGTGTGATTTTACTTCTGCAGAAATTCATGCAATTTTACAGTGCAGTAACCTGCCCAATTCACATTGCATTCACCTTAGCAGTATCAGATGATGAATAATAAAGGTTCACAGCAAACTTTTCAAAATTGTATTATAGTAATCAGAGTGAAGAGTATAGCCTTATATAAATCTCCACCATACCTCAGTTTCTGAGTCACTTCCAATTATAATAAACCAGACCTGACACTTATTTGACTATCCACTGATCAGACTATCTTCCCAGGTTCCAGGCAGAAACCTGGAATATCATGGTTAGTTCTTTCCAGTTAATAGATTAAGCTAATTTTTTAAAATTAAATATCCCCCACCTTTTTGGGGCCATGGCCAGGTAAAACAAGATACAGAATTAGAAAACCATCACCAGTTTGTTTTTCCGTTTTTCCCGGAACAAGGAAAACATTATTAGAAAATATGCATTAAAAAACAGAGAGAGCTGAGATCTGGTCCTATCAGCCAATCTTCTGAACGTAGGTCAAAGAAGCTTATGCACCAACTGAGTCATCTATGAGATCAGAATTAACTCTCACTCAGGCAGGAATCTCTAAAAACACTGACAAATCCCTTCAGAATGTTTTCAATATGTGAGAAAAAGGGGCAGTTAAAATGATCATGAGTGCGATTTATTTGACAGTAATTCAGCAACAAGAAATAACAGTGATACCTGAGATAATTAAACTAATTTGAACAAGCTGCCACTCATACTGCACTTTGTTGCTGGAATTTCAATCCAGAGGAACTGTGATTTGAACTGTGAATGCTGACATATTTATTCTACTTCAGGAGGAGTAAACATATTTAGAATATACTAGAAGGAAATAGGGCCACTTACTGGTAAAAAATTTAAGTGTGTATATTTTTTTTATCAGCTTTTAGGAGTCAGAAACAGGTAAAGCCCAAATAATGATGACTAATAAGTTATATTCCCTTGCATTTAATCTTGCAAATTGCTGTTTAATGGAAAAAAAAATGTTCAAAATGACAGATTTGGGCTCTAATTCTCTCTAATGTCTCTTCACTAAACAAATCATTCTGTGAGAAGCAGAAATAATGAAGATTTTATTGGGTCTTTTTGCTCAATGAAACCATCAGTCTTCACAAAACATGTAAGCATTGCCAATCTTTGAGACTTCCTTCTCAGATGGGGTTGAAAGAAGCAGGACCAAAATTAGTGAAAAAGGGAGGGGACAGAGAGATTGCCAGTTAGACAAGGCAATCACAAATGCCTTTCCTTTTTTTTTTTTTTAGACACTGCAGAAATTGGTAAATGTGTGTTGGGTTTGTGTGGTAAGGTTTTGGTAGCAGGGAGGGGCTGCAGGGGTGACTTTTGTGAGAAGATACCAAGAACTTTCCCTATGTCTGATAGAGTTGGTGGCCAAAGCTGAGTAGATCAGCAATGGTGGTAACACCTCTGTGATAACATGTTGAAGAAGGGGGAACTTCAACCAGAAGAAGCTGGGAAAGAGGAGTGAGAATACGTGAGAGCAACAACTCTGCAGGCACCAAGGTGACTGAAGAAGGAGGGGGAGGAGATGCCCTAGATTCCCCTGCAGCCCATGGCGAAGACCATGGTGAGGCAGGCTGTACCCCTGTAGCCCGTGGAGGACACCACGCTGGAGCAGCTGGATGCACCTGAAGGAGGCTGTGACACCGCAGGAAGCCCATGCTGGAGCACCCTACTAGCAAAACCGTGGAGAGAGGATCCCACCCTGGAGCATGTTTGCTGGCAGGATTTGTGACCCTGTTGGGAGCCCATGCTGGAGCAGTTTGTGAAGAACTGCAGCCCATGGCATGGACTCACATTGGAGAAGTTTGTGGAGAACTCTCTCCAGTGGGAGGGGCCCCATCCTGCACCAGGAGAAGAGTGTGAGGACTCCTGCCGCTGAGGAAGAAGGAGCAGTAGAGACAAGGTGTGATGAACTGACCACAACCCCCATTCCCCGTCCCCCTGCACTGCTTGGGGTGAGGAAGAGGCAGAGAAATCAGGAGTGAAATTGAGCCCATGAAGAAGGGAGGGGTGGGAGGAAGGTGTTTTAAGATTTGGTTTTATTTCTTATTACCCTACTCTGACAACTGAGTGGTAATAAATTAAATTAATTTCCCCGAGTTGAGTCTCTTTTGCCCATGGTAGTAATTGGCGAGTGATCTCCCTGTTCTTATCTTGACCCACAAGCCTTTTGTCATATTTTTCTCCCCCTGTCCGAGGAGGGGGAGTGATAGAGGAGCTTGGTGCGCACCTGTCATCCAGCCAAGGTCAGCCCACCACAAAATGAAAAACATAAATCATAAATACGTACACTCTCTGTTATTCAGCAATATAGTTTAGGGCTCCAAGAGCCACACACTGAGCCATTACATGTGTCTGTAGATCAGAAGCAGAGTGACTTTATGAGTGTACTCCTTCAGTTTAGCTAAATAGCCTGACCCGGAGAGAAGCCGTAGCACTGCTGTAACATGACAGTACTGATTTGGGGACCAAGGCTCATGCGGGCACATTGTGCTGAGCTGAACATGTTGGTCTTACGAGCTCGCAGCAGTTAGTCCAAAGTTTTCAGCACCAGGCTCTCTATAACAAATTACAAATATGCCCTTTGTTTCCTGCAGCCTGCTCCAATGGAAATGCTTTCTGCCTCTGGTATCTCTTTTAGTCACAGTGTGTGAAAACATCCTTGCCCATGAAAAATTTAGTAACTCTAAAAGCGTCCATATCCACTCACGGATTTCATGTATTAGACAAATAAAAAAATCACTGGGTTGAAAGAAAAATCATTGAAAGACACTGAGTAACATGATGAAGATGTATGTTTCTGAGCTGGGCAGACCACCTCTGATCAAAACAGAACATGGGGAAACTGCATATATATAGAGAGAGATGATAGAAAATTCAGATAAGGGATAGCTCTGAAAATCTCTCATATGAATCATGAGTTCTTTAACAGCTGTCTGTGGCTTTTAAAGACTCCCATAAAATCATGATATTTACCATTGAACCAGAGCAGTAGCAAATATCACGATGTCAACAGCTATTGGCGTCAACGAATCAATACTAAATTTCCACTATACACAACTAAGATGCAATTTCCTAAAGTTACTAATGGTAGGATTCACCTTGCCACACTTCACTGCTATAAAATCAATGTCTAGCCTAAGTGTCCACTATGATTAGGAGTGAGATAAGTGCCTCCAGAAGATGATCACCCCCCTCCCCTTACATAGGCATTTAAAATAGAATTCCATATATCACATTGACTTTATGCAGGTCTCCTTCTATCTAGTTTCTTAAACAATTTCAAGAATCATTTTCTTAGGCAGTAAAGATAAAATTATTGAGGAGCATGTTCAGTTATTAGTGAATTTATTTTCTTTTTCCTAAAGGCTGAAAATTACTGTACCAACTAGTCATTTTGTAGTACAATTATGTATATTTTTATTATAGATATATCTTTTACATTTTATATGCAATTATCCAATTTACTTCCTTAGAATCCAAGTGCTTAGTAAGATAAATTAAATTTGCACTGTGATCATCTGGAGTGTCAGATCACTCCCTGATTTCCAGCTCTTTAGGTACTCAGCCTACTGAGCTGCTTGATGTTTTTATTTCCTTGGCTTCAATTACAGTTGAAAACCATTACCAAACAGATACATCTATATGCTTTAAAAGCAATCAGACCATGGTTCAGTATAACGTTCTATGTTTACTCGATGTATTAACCCACTTTGTCTGAAAATACCATCCCTAGTCCTCATGAATGTCATCATAGATTCCTGCATTATACTAGGAGAGCTCATTTGTCTTCATAAGTTACAGATGAAAGGATACTACCCAATTTAGCTGGGTCCTTATCCAACGATGGCCTTGAAGATCAATAGCAAAGCTTCAGAATTGCTTTAAATGGGAATTAGGATAGAATGTACCTTGCAAATTACAGAAGATACATACTCTGGGGAATTCATGCTACTCAGTAGGTTAATGATGCATTGTGACAGCATATGCTTTCCTTTATGAATTTTACACTGTTTTTTTTTTACAGACTGCTTTTTTAACATTTCTTCTCACACTAGGAAAAAAAAGGAGAAACATGAACATTCAACTGACCTGCACTACTACATTCATTATTTTATATGCCTCTATCCTAATATTTCTTGCTCAGCTTAATCCTGTGTTTATATATTTTTCTTTAGTTGAGGGTTTCTCCATGTTATTTCTTTTCCCTTTTCTAGTCCACCTACTATTACTCCCTGTAAATCTATCTGCAGATACTTTTCTTAATGCAGTTTAATATCCTCTCTGTATTGATATTTTGCATGAAGTAGGCATTACGTTGATTTCTTCTCAATGACATCTATTTCTCTTTCTGACTGATCATATCAACATAGAGGTTCCACAGGTCTTCAGCTCTTCCTTTCAACATGAAACACTTTCACCATATCTACACTTCATTTCACCTGCCATCACGTGGCCTAGAGTATCAGCTAGAGATATAGCATGTTTATTCATTATGGTAGTATAGATATGTTTGTATTTTAGACTACATATAATGGGCATTTTGCACTTTCTGTTTTTTCCTAGCCATAGTGACAAACATTTAATGTAATGGGGGGGGGGGGGAAGGCACGTTTCCAGGTAAGACACTCATTGAAACTCAAGAGCTGACATCATTTTTTTAACTCAGCAGTAAACTTTCTTTCAGCAATTTCATTAAGCAGCTATATAGTATACAACAAAATTACATCCATCAGTGCTGTAAGGCAAGTATAGAAATAAGCAATGGATAATAAAAGCAATTATCTAGTGGGAATAGAGGTCACCAGTATTACTGGTCTTGAAGGCTATTCACACAGAGCTAATAGTTTAGGGAACTACTGTGAGCTGAATCTCATTTCTAGAGTACTTATTACTTTCTATTAACTGAAGAGGGATCTACACTCCTGAAATTACAGAAACTGTTGCAAAATATCCTAGATTAATTCACAGCTGGCACAAGTTTATGTGTCTTGTATGTGAAGAGGTCCTCTCAATGGTGAGCTTCCACCACTGCAACATCTATCACCTGCTGTAACTATTACCTTTCTCTGAAAAGTGAGTGGAGATGAAAGCTAAGCCACACAGGCTAAGCAGCAGCCAAGGCAGAATAGTAGAAAACATCAGAAATGCTTGGTCTGATCATGAAAAACCACATACATTATGGTTTTTAGCCTGTGTGCCAACGCCTGAGTAGCAAGCAGTATGCACGTTTTATGGCAGTGCTCAAACAACCCCTCCAAGGTTCCTTTTCTTCTTTTTTCTTCCTTTTCAGAAGCAGTCCTTGGTGGTTAACTTCGCCACAGTCCAGAGGTGTCCCAGGGTAAATCATGCTCAAAATATTAGTTAAGCAAGTCATGATGAAAAAGTATTTTTACTTAATAAATTTGCAATATGTATATGCCTAAAATTGTAGATGTGTGAAAATTAAAATGCATTATTTTGACAGTGTCGCCTTCAGAATTCGTTCTTCCATCCAATCAGATAATCATCTGCCTGTGTGCAGACAGATTTCACATTTTCTGGGAGAAGGAGTGTTTTTGTTAGCTTTACCTGGGCACTGTTTGGCCCCTCCTCCAGGTCAGCATGTTCCATGTGAATTTGGGAAATGCAGGAAGTTCCAAAAACTTTACATGTGCTTTACTATAGCTGAATATACCTACATCTCTGAAATCTAACTGCTTAGATATTTGGTGAAAGAAAATGTAAAACAAAATTATTTGCAAGAGCACTATGAATTTCTACGAAATATTGAAACAACCAAAATTAGTTCTTCCTGGAATTCATAAATAGCTAAGGGTAGATAAATGCAATCTGACTTACATGTGAGACGCATTTCCAGTTAGAGAAAAAATCCCATTTAAGAGCTACTAATGTAATTTAGGAAGCTAATAAATACTTTGATCAGAGAAAAAAGCAGCATCTTTCAGTCTGCTGAAAGTGGATCCACCTCTGCTCTGGTAAGTCCCACTTGGCACAGCAGTGCCAAAGGGGATGGACCTGCTATGGGTGAGCAGGAAAGAGAGGGAAGGCGAAGGAGGAGGAGAAAAAGTGAAGACTAAGGTCTCTGTTGCTGCTGGACATGCAACCAGGCACTTGTCCATATATACTGTGAGTTACTGTGATGTGTTCTTCTACTATTTGTATATTTTTAAATAAAAACATTAAGTTTAGTAGTTTCTTATGTCTCTATGTGTTCTCAGATGAGATGACCTGTGTAAGAGCCAAAGCAGTTACTGTCACAGAGTTTCCCCCAGCATCACTGATACCCATACACACTTTCTGCAGAATTTTCTTGATGAGCATTTCAGGGTCTCAGTTTTTCAAAATAAGCAGAGTATTTGAGGAGAGTGGTTTTATGCTCTTCCCCACTCTTGACTATTAATGAGCATTTTTTCAGGATTTGTCTTTTATTCCGCACAAATCAATGGTACACAGTCATAACTCTCCATCAATCCTAAGAGGACGCACTTAGCTGAGCCTATCAGCCACAAGAATGGTAATGCATTAGGAATTTGTATGCATGACTTATTTCTCATTTGTCTTCCCTTGCAGGCATCCCAGCACTGAGAACAGCTGTGTGCTGAGCTGCAGAGATCAAGAAAGCTACTGTATTTATGACAGTGCTCTTCTTTTCTCTGTTGCCAAAAGAGTGGTCAGATGTAGCATAGCAACCTATAGTGCTGAATTCTATTTTCACAATATTTTTATACTTTTGGCCACATTCTGAAAATGCATTCATCTGCCCAATGCCATTATCTGTTGAGGAACTGTAGCAACATTTTAATGCTGATTTTAAATTCACTATATTAAAAGTAGCTGCTTATATTTCAAAGTGGCATAATTTAACTCAAATTCAGCTTTCAGCAACCACTGGAACATTTACCCACAAGTTTTTAACCACAGGCCTAGAAGCCAGCTAACAAACTTTTTCAGGTTTCTAGCCAAGGACACAATAAGCATTTCTTTATGGTAACATCACGAGGCCAGCACTCCTCTGTCATTCTATATAGCTTGAGGGGTACAACTACCCACAGCATTTAACATATGTCCTGTTACAGTCAGCAAAGTTGGGTTTTCATAGTCATCGGTGACATTTCCTACCATTTAAGTCAAAAAAAGGTCCTGTGATCATCTAATTTGAATGTCAGCAATACAAAAGCCTTTTGATTTACGAAGATCTAGTTGCTCTATCCTTACTCCAGTAGCTGGAGTTGTATGAAAACTTAAGCTTTAGAGGAACTTCCCATCTTGGTATAAATATCTCCAGTTTTGATGTTTTTATATTTTTTGGTTGGTTCCAATAGTTAATGATCCTTATCTTCCCACTGGCTCATTCTCTGTACCATCCTAGATCAGGGTCCATCATCTATGTAAAAACTGACTATGTCTTTAAACCCAAGATCTGTGCTGCCAATAAAGATGCTGTTATTAGTATAAAGGTAATCAAAGACACAAAGAGAAGTTTTACTGAAACTTTGAATAGTAGACTGCTGTTCTGACATTTCAAATACATTACTAGAATTCCAGTAATCTCTAATTAGCCGCACCTTAGCTATATTTAAAACACCAAAGGCACATAAGCATAGAAATAGTCTATTAACATGTAGTTAAAATTGTAACCTCATATTCCAGATATGTAGGACATTAAGATATAAGAAATCAAAAATCTTTGTTGTTTCTGAAGCATTTAAACACTATAGGTGAAAAATAAATATAAATGTGAATGTAAAAAAAGTTTTAAAGGTATCTATGTAAGTAAGTTTTCTTCTCTCTCCCACACTACAAAGATCATAGTTGAAGCGTAGTTTAGGTACAATTTAGACAGATGTGGAAGATTAATTCATCCATGAAATATAGTAGAATGAGAAGCTGGAATAGTTGAACAAATATGTATATTATTCAATATATAAAATGGTAAAAGAATACATTATTACTTATTAGTCATTAAGATCAATGTTAACACTAAAGCATAAGCAGTCATCAAATTATTTCACTGGCAAGTTCATAGTAGATTAAGAGTATGCTGGGATGCAGGGTTATGTTCGCTGCAGTTGTCTCATTTTCTCTAGATTAGGACAAATGGTTTTCTAACAGTGGAAAAAGTTAAGGATGATGGTTTAGTCTGGGCAAAATATTACTGGACTTGGACAATTCACAGTTGTTTGGGAGCAAACCCTTGACAGTAAAGCTTCTTAGTGCTGGAGGCAGTGGAGCATCCAGATCTAGGGTGCTGACTGTTCCAGTGACACCTAAAAGGCAGAAGGAGAAAGGAAAGGGGTTGAAAATGGCATGGATAAGACAGCCAAGTACTGCTCAGTGAGTTAATGATATTGCAGTATACTGAGCTTATGCTTGTAGATATCCTAAAGAGATTTAGTTCTGGTAGCTACAGTTTCAACAGCAAAGCCAGCCACGCAGCTGCTGGTGGAGCTAAACTGTCAATTTTACTGCTGAAAACTGACTGCTAAGAGATTCAAAAGAGGGATCACTAAGTGGTATTAACACCCTCGCAAAGGTCCAGAAGAGTCTGAGGTCCAAAAGAGTCTGAGGTGCAGAAACAGTGGAATAGCTGCCCAGCTGGGGAGGTGACTCGAGACCAGATAAACAGCCACCTGTAGGTAGCAAGACTCTGTCCCAGGCAAATACTGTGTAAAATAGCAAAAAGGGTAAAATTGCAGAAACGCTACTGCATTCAGCTAAAAAGGACTGAGGAATAGAATGCACAATTATACTTTTTCCTCTCTCTCAAAAATATGTCAGGGCTGTGCACAGCCTTCTCTATCATGATCGGGTGGCCTGCACCCAAACACAAAAGATGACGTAAGTTATTTAGTCTCTCTGGATCAGAGCAATTCTTTGTAGCTGCTCTGGACCTTTGCTCTCAATGAGGCACTTTTAGGAGGGGGCATCACGTACATTGTTCAACAAAAAGCTTCTGAAGACAGCAGTTCTTTCATGGTGACTATATCCTGTTTAGATCAGTAGATTAGACTAACTCATGACTATCATTTAGTAACAGTAAAGGTTTTTCAGTGAGTTATAAAGAAACAGGATATCTTTCATTCACAGATTCTAAAAGGGACTTCTAGAATTTGCATTATTTCTCAGAAATTTAGATATATAACATTTGTTAGTGTTTTTGCAAAAAACATGAGTTTGTATTTTAAACCTGAAGGACTAAATAAAGCTCATACTGCAAAAGGCTTTTGTGTAACTCCCTAGAAAGAGAATGTTGCAAACAAAAGACAAAGAAAGAACCATCAGATATCTCAACTTACTCTTCCACAAATGAGAAAAACAATTTCAGAAAGGCACAGACTTACATAAAATAATAAAAAAATATATCTGCCTTTACTTTTTTCAGGCCATCCTGTCATTACCCATGCAGCAATCAGAAGTTGCAGCATACACAGGAGTTCCACAGCTGTGAAAGCTCAGAGTACAATGATTCTTCCCTCTGCTTGCCCTTATTTTTTGTCCCTGTTACCTAATAAAACTGATTGTTTCATCCTCAATATGACCCTTTGAAAATTGTCTTTGTTAGTTATGGCCCTCTTTGTTAGCTATTTATTTATCTTTGACCAACTAAGTGCTTTTAGATCTGTCCCTCTATGAATCATTTTTTTTAATTTATCTTTCTCAAGTTGGTTTTCTTTCTGCCTGAGTTACTCTGTATCCTGTTTCTTCCTTTTGATTTTTCCTCATTGGAAGATTTAATATTTGTCTGATTCACTATTCTATATTCACTTATCATCATTCTTTCTGATTGTCATTAATTTGACAGTTTTCTTTTTCATTCAGTGATTTATTTCATATCCCAGCCTGCCCAGAGCAGCATTTTTTTGATTCGTTCATTTCCCATTTATTTTTAATCTTTTCTTCTCTTTCCTCTCCATGACTCAGCCTGTGTTTCCCATACTTTGTGCTTTAATTGTATTTCTAGCTATTTTTCACTTGTTTGGCAGCAACTACTGGAACTTTCAAAGGGCACAAATACAGAGAGAGAGCTTCTGTGCTGAATGGGATGATGTCAGCAACGCAGCTTCTGAAAGCATGTTTTATTCCCTGGACTTGTTAACAATTAGGAATCACAAAACAAACTGCTTTGTTATATCTGTAAGATATAGCTCTTGAGTTTGTCTCCTGCAATTTGTTTCAACTTTATTCCACTTAGATCTTGCAATAGTATGGCAAATTAGTGTAGCTGTTCAAAACAAACACATTGCATGATCCTGCAAGAAACAATTTAATGGCAGCCAGTGATCATGAAATCACCAGTTTAAATTAATTAGTAAGTCAACATAATTGCAGTTTCCAAAACAATCCTTTTTACTTTCAGTTTTGGAAATATCTTTCATGCTTGCAGCAAGGCAGGTTAATTTCAAAGTACCATGTCAGCATTGTAAGAGTAACTACTGTGTGAATTTAAGGTAATACTGCTTTAATCTCAAGCATCAGAAAAACCAACAATATTAATTCTCCATTAACTCTATCACAAGTACCATTCAATAAAGGATAGACATCCTTCTTTTCTGTTCTACTCAATTTCTTTGAGTAGAACCTCTTAGTAGGGTTTCTAACAATCACATCCTACAGCATGCCTTCCTGGTCGGTTCAGTTTTCTGAATATCACCATGATGTAAGACACTATATGTGAGAGATATATGTGTAAGAGCTGTAAGTTTCATGGCAATTCAAGACTGATCACTTGAGACTTAGTAGGAAATTAAAATAAGAATCTATCCCAAAATTTCAAGAAAGGATCTCAGCCCTTGGTGTGACTTATAAGATAATTGAATGGTGCTTTCCAATCCAATTTCTCATATAATACTTTTACTATAGTTTATTCATAGATTATTTCCTTTGATGACAGTATTAGATTTTGTAGTCTGATTTCCATTATAGCACAGGCTATTAAACTTTACATAAGTACTTTTGTAAAGGCCAGTAACTCCTAAAGAAAATTTATATCATGTTTCCAAGAGATATCCACTGATTCTATAACATTAACTGTGGAAACACCAATCTCTTTTGACATTGTTTATCACCCTTGCTGTTAAAAAAGTAAGAAAATAAAAACATAACAGATTTGTACTTTTTGGCCTTAATAACCAAACACATGGTATTATTTTGCTTGTTCCCACTGTTATTGTTTAGTATTGTTTTCCTTTGAAAGTGCTTATACACTTTTATACAGCCATCTTCTATTTGAGAAGCTAAAGAAGTCCCACTTTTTCAGCATCTCTGGGCATATTTTAGTGGATGGGCTATTTCTGATGAACAACATTTAATTTAGCACTGTCCACATTTTAACAATCATCTTGCTAAACTCTGCAGATATTGTGTGCCATCATTCATTGCTCTCCTCACTGGTTTATTATATAAGGACTTCTGGACATATACTTCATGTTCTTTGTGTTGCTGTAAGTTAAGACAATCTCTTATTGTATCCAGGCCACAGAGGTGTTGCAGTGGTTAGTATGTTCCTGAGAAGTGTAAGAGTAGCAAACCAAAGTATCTTCATCCTATATAGCTCAGGAATACATATATGTGTTTATATGTATGTGTAGATATATATATAAAGAACTGGTTTTTATGCACCATAAACCTTTTGCTAAAGCAATTCACTGGGGCAGACCATGCTGCCTCTCACTAAAAACTCCCTTTGCTTTCCAGGACACAGACTCTCCTGTTAAGTAAGATCTACAGTCTTATTCCTCCTCATATGCCCTTCTAGTAATTTGTGTTAAAGTACGATGTGTTTCACTGAGATCAGCCTTCTCACTTGTAATCCAGAATACTATGTTTGGGTGACTTCACATTCTTTATTAACATTCAATGGTTATTCACATTCGTTACCACTTTGGACCATTCACAAATGTTATAACCACCAACTTTATTTTTCATTTCTTTCTGCTAATCAGTTGAAAATGATGAAGAACACAGAGGTGATGAAAACAAAGCTGATTAAGAACTACGTCTAATCACTAGAGAACCTTCCTTAAAATGTCATCATCAGTAATAACTCCCTGCTGACAAGTACTCTTTGAGTTCTGTGAGCCAGTTCTTAATCCATTTAAGATGTACTTTGTTGATACTGTATAGTCCTAATATTTTTAACAGCATGTCATTTAAAGTAAATGAAATGCTTTACAGAAGTCCATTATCTACTTAACTTTATCAACTCTAAGCAGGAAATCAAATACATTTGACAAAGCCTATTTTTCATAAAATTATGCTTACCAAGCTGAATTATAAACCTTTCTCTTGTAATTTATCAACAGAATCTCTATCATTTTTCCACTATTTTGCCGTGAATTTATGTTATAGCAAGCCTCCTGTTACCTTCTTTTCCCCCTTGAATATTTTGAGTACTCATAAAATACTACTATGTTTTTGATCTTCAGAATCACCCACATGCAAAGATTAATTCAAACCTGACATTTCCAGGAGACAATCCTAAAAGTCATTACTTTCAGGAATCCTGGGAGTAAGCTATCTAGGTTTGCCAATGGGAAATATTCTTCTGCTAAGACATATCATTTAACATCCACCTTGTCTACTAAATAGTGTGATTCATCTCACCTGAGTTCATTTAAAATTAGCTAAATTACCTAGGATTCCCATAATAGAGAAAGAAAGATAAAATCCCCATTTAGAGCCATTTGGTTCCAATTCTTCTGAAGAGAATCAAATAAATTTAAATATATATCAATATAATTGCTGTAAATACATAAATATTAATAACACTGTTTAAAAGTTACATACATACACACCTATATTCTTGTATACAGTTCTGTGTAAAGGGAATTTTCAGGAACACTAAAACAGAACTGCATGTGTCACCAAACAAATTATACCATTAAGGCATATTTTTTATGCCAGTTTAGGCTATTGTTTTGACTCCTGCTGAATAAAAACAAACGCCTTCTGTGGAAGTTGTAAGGGTGCCACATAACTTCAAACATGCACAGAATCTGTTGAAGCTGTCCCTAGCTGACTGCAGAGGTGGAGCCATGGTCAGACTGTGCCCGCCTGCCCTGCAGCAACACAACACCCTCTCCCCCCCCAGCTTTATTATCGTTGAAGGGCAACTTAATTTGCAGACCTTTGGCTCGGAGGTGATTTGGCTGCTATGCTTGGTGGAGAATGTGGGCAGTATGGTCAATTAAGCTTTTCGTGAATCTTTGAGGGAGGGGAAAGAGATACTGTCTCATTCTGACTGCAATCCAGGCCCATATATCCAAAGAAGCCCCACAGTGGGAGATTGCTGAATATGCAGTACTACAGTAACCAGCCCAGCAATGACAAGAGGGGAGTATAAACAACAAATTAACAGGATCACTACCTTTGACTTGCCATCTCTAAGATGGGAAAAATTCCTTGACAATTTGTCGTGGTTTGAGTGACACAGGACTAATTTCTCTTCTACTGCTTGGGAAAACTGCACTTTTAGAACACTGTAGTGACTAAATTAATGAAAGTATTTACTTTATAGCCAGCAGTGCTCTGTGGGATTCAAGGTCTCGGTGTTTTTGAGTCTTGTCAGGTGCAGGGATGAGGAGGAGCGAGACCTGGGCGCTTGATCCAGACTGGCCAACTGGATTATTTCATACCATGAACATCACATTCAATATGAATTAGAAAGTTTGCTGCATAGTCTGTCTCTCCCTTGATGGCAGCAGTCCAGAGAACTTCTTGATCCCATGCTGGACGCTTGAAGCCTTCTCTTCTTCCCAAAGCCGTAGCACTGGTAGTTTCGGACTTTCGCTGTCCACTGCTGGGAGTGTACCTACTGGTATAATTGTCTTAGTATAATCCCTGTCTATTTTATATTAGTATTGGGATCAATACTGGTTCTTTAGTGTTACTGTTAATTATTTAGTCTTATCCTATTAAATCTAGTTATATTTCAATCCTCATATTTCCTCATTTTCTTCTATTTCCCTTCCTGGGTAGGGAGGATTCATCAGGTGACATTGATAGAATAATTGTCTAAACAACAATAAACTGTTATGGGTTTCTCAAATCATAACACGAATAGAATCATGATCCAGTGGGGTCCTAATCTGCAGGCATATTTTTGAAGGCATGGATATTAATGACATGGATATTAAGGACATCCAAAGAGCTTATTGGATAAGCAGTTTCCATCATTAGACTGTTGGGGAAGCAAGCTGAAACAGGATCCAAGCCCAAGCATAACTGGGAATGCAATGCAATAACAAAAGGATTAAGGACAGCAGCTATGCTATGGGTTTTCCAGGAAAAGGATACCAGTATGGAACAGGGCAGAAGGTTCCCAGAAGAGGGAGTGAGTTAAGCCAAAAATTAAGTGAGGTGCAGGCTGCTGCTTGGATTATACTATGAAACACAAGGAGACATGAAAAAGATTTCACGTAAAAAAAAATCAACTGAAAAATAAATTAGCTGGAACAGCAGACATGGCACAAATCAGGCTTAAAGTTGAATTAGCTGCCACTGAGCTTAGAGCAATAGCAAAGGAATTAGGGACTTCAGTAGAAAAACTGGTGTGGTTGTTTTATGTACCTACACCAGTAATTACTAACTATCTGTGTCTTGCCTTTTACATTCAAAATGAATTAGATTTTGTACAATACCTTTGTTGACCTTAATAAATAGTCAGGTAGTTCACTGATTTTAACTTTTAAACACTTCAGGATATTTCCACACGTACTTTGACTGGAAATCACCTAAACAAAATGATACTATTGTGATATAATTCCAGTGTTGCAGATGTGAAACTTCATTCTTCAAATTCTAAACCAAACCGTTTATAATTTCAAGATTTCAGCTAAGATTCCCATTCAACAAGCAACTCTGCGTACAGCTATCATTGTGCTGGTTTCAGTTCTCTTCAAATCACAGTCTCAGGAAGCATATACCAATAAAATCACAGTGGTTGCTCTTCGGGCCATGAGTGTAGTAGCTCCTCAAACAAATTTTTGTTGCTAACTTTCACTAATTTTCTGAGTTTTCTTGCCCATTCCCCAGGAATATTCCACTTGTCCAGAACTTTGGGGTTGTCGTGCTACACGGGATTTTTTCTTGATTCATGAGATTGTGTACAATTCTTTCATTATTTGCTCTTGACATGGCTTCCTTGGGAATTCTCCATTGATAAAATGCCACATAATTACATTGCAGCTGCATGATAGCTCTTTTCAAAGGAATGGCTTCCATCCACTTTGTAAATGGGTGAAAATAACTAAACGGTGCTTGTTTCCCAAAGTGGTGATCCAAAGGGAACCTATGGAGTCAGCCTGTAACCTGGTCCAAAAACCTCCACTCTGCAGCCGGATTGGTTTTTGAGGTATTAGAGAATTTATAATTGCTCCTGCTAGCCAGCTGTGCTCCCCTTGCTCTGCCTCAGCCACCATCACGCAGTACTGACTCCATCTAATATTCAGCTTTGCCAGAATAGCCTTTCTCATTAAAAGATCGTCAGATATTGCTTTGTACCAGTGCTGGACCTACCCATGCTCACAAACCATCTCCATCGGCTTGCACTGTTTCCTTTTATTGGGCAAATACCAACTACTGTTTAAGAAACAAATTGAAGTCCCCAGAAGCCCAGCTTCCTAAAAGAGAGTATGGAAAGTCAGAAGGTCTTTCAAATCTGGAGTAGAGAGTTACATATTGTTCAAATTAATTCAAGTAACTATTCCATTAAATTTCCTAATTATTCAACTGGAATATATGTTGAGCAAAGCCTATTTAAGCAACAGATTGAGAAATATTTGAAAGGGAGAGGTAGCATTTTAAGTGCTTTATTAGGAAATTTGGGTGTAGTGAATGGAACACTGGATACTGCAGCCCTTGAATCCATTTGGGATAAATTATCACTGATGGTCAATGATGAGATTAAAGCCTTCCTACAGAGAAATGAAAGACTACAGGCTTCAGTACCTAGCCAAGGAGAATTATTGCACCTTGAAAAAGCTGTGTTCTCATTAGTTTCAAATGCTATACAAATAGCAGATTAATATCTGATTGCTTCTATTTATCCTTGCAATAATGCATTTTAATATCAGCAAGCCACATCAGCCCGGTGATATTGCAAAGATGACCTTAAGGACAGAGAAGTCCACCATCCTAAACTGTATGTTAGAAGACTATAAGCCACCAAGTGCAGCTTTACAACACTGTGATCTGTGTGGAGCTGTATTGCAGATACATGAAAGGATGACACGCATAATCTGACAACCCTTGGATTGGTAAAATCCAGCCCTTGTGTAAACCAGGCAAGAAGGAGTTGACTGGGTAGTTTCAGAAAGGTATAACGATCGTATTCTTGCTGTAGAGAAATGGAAGCAAATACTCACCACAAAGAATTCTTCTGATCTGAAAGTCAACTGGTAGGGCCTGAAAAAAAGCATGTACTGTGGTATCTTCAGAGCAAAACCATATTTTAAAACTGAAACTCATGCTTTACAAGGGTATTGTGGTCAGTACTTTCAGGACTTAGGTGTACAACCAAACATCATTATCCAACCAGAATGACTGAAAATATCACATAACCCCCAACATCAGTGGATAACAATTACTGCTGTAACAGGAACAACAGGATCTGAATGGAAGAAGTTGTGGAATTAAGCTTTTTGTTGTGAATCCGTAGCAAACCAATCAGCAGCATTCTCAAAAAAGCAAGAGGAAAACTGAATATAATCAGCAAGAAATTACAATTGTGAATCCATAGTAAACTAATCAGCAGCATTCTCAAAAAAGCAAGAAGAAAACTGAATACAATCAGCAAGAAATTACACTATGGGCATCAGAGAATAAGGCACTATTTAGTAAGTCTCAGTGGGACAGGCTGTTCTACAGTCCTACAATACTTTGTCTGTTATATGTACTATTTTGCCCATTATTGAACTATTAGCAATGCAGGTTATGGCATTATGTACTATAGTGGTAATTTGTTAAATATGGTATCACAAGGTTATTTTCAACAAGGCACTGAAAAATCAATACCTTATGAAGCAAAACCAGAATGCTTCCTCAAGAGGCCGGTAATTATGTGCAGACTGGGGGGTGAAGAGTTTGACCAACTGTGCTCCTAAGGAAATTGTGATTTGAACAGGTCACCATCATGGAGAGAATTACTGTAGCCTTAAGCAAATAAAATTGAGCTCATGCCAGTAAATGGCTGTAAAAACACATATATTAATAACACATAGATGACAAAGCATTATATGTGTACCTATGTGTATATGTGTACCTATATTCTTGGAAAAAGTGCTGTGTAAAGTGAATTTTCAGGGATCCTAAACCAACAATGCATACATGACTGAAGGGATTGCAAAGTGCTGAGGCTATCACAAAGCCACACTTGGAAAACACCATCAAGTGTACCTTGAGGAATGATGAGCTCTGCCTGAACAGGCAATGGTTATACTGTCAGAGACTATTATCTCGACAGCTGCTAAAACAAAAGGGGGACCCTCCCTGCAAGATCAAATCATTCATTGTATTGTGGGAGGAGGTCATGTAATTTAACCAGAAACAGAACCTGTTGAAGCTAGCTGACTGCAGAGTGTCAGAGTGTGCTCACCTGCCCTGCAGCAACCCCCTCGAGCTGTGCAGCCTCCCCTGCAGCAGAACTGCCCGTGCACAACAGAGCATCACGGCAGCCCGTACCACTACAAACGCAGGGATTGGTTTATTATCACTAAAGGGCAACATAATGTGCAAACATCGCCTGGTTCCCCACCTCGGGCCTGGTGGTAATTTCAACACTACAGTCCCCAGTACAGAGAGTGGAATAAACCCCACTCTGGAGTATCAGTATTGCCTGGAGACAGGGCACAGCTGACTAGCACAGGCTGGACCACTGGACACTGTCTAGAGTCAGTACAATTCTCTTCACTCTAGCAGACTGCAAAGCATTTTTTTCCCTCCTCATGTGTTATGACTAGATTCCTCTGCTTGTTTTCAAATGGAAGACAAAACCATTTATTGAACAAACAGGTTTTCTTCTTGCTCTTCAAAAATTTCCACGTCCTTGTGGCAACGGGTACCAGTTTCATTTTATAGTCTCCTTAATACCCTTGAGAAGGTATCATTTTTGTTCTCAGTACATCCAGTCTCATTTGTTCTGATATCTTTATCTCTGTTTATTGACACTTCCTTTTTTCTAATTTGTAATTCATACTCACTAATATTGGCATTTTAGGTTTTTTACTTCCTTTAATTACTTTCTCAGTTTTTCCTTGAATTTCTTCCCTCACCACTGAACAAAAATAAACTGCCAAACAACACTTGACTTCTTACTTGACTGTGGAATCAATCTAATAATGAATTTATTTCACAAATTTAATGGTTATTTTTTGTCTTAACCTAGTTTATCTCAGAAATTTTCTCAATATTGTAAGTTAATTTGTTATTTGAAGCATACATACATATACGTAAAAATAAAGTGAATATATAACAAGGAATGGAACTGCCTGTGGTTTGTTCATGATGACTACAATAACACCACTGGTCCCAAGGCAACCATCAACTTCAAGTCCAGAGATTATTCATTATATTCATTTACCTTTAACAGCCACAGTGGAGTTCAAAATAGACATGCGATTAAGAAATTAGGTAACTCATCCTGACTATATTGGATCAGACACTGGATTTCACTTACATCATAGTTAAAATTAGCTCCTGTCTGTAAATAGACAGCAGGTAGGTAGGGGACCAGCCCTCTCTTTCGCCGCAGTCAAGTGATACTTTCTCAGAGAAACTGCAAGACATCATAATTGCTGTGAGAGATCCATCAAACTGTTGGAAATCTCACTCAGAGAAACAACAGCCATTCCTGCAGGAAGAGCTGTCCAAAATAATATTATGGTTGGTGAAAAAATGCTTCACACTTCTGAATGGCCTTGTCCCTTCGGATCTGAAGTGAATAGGAAAAAGAAACAGAAGCGTTTTGAGGCACAGCCTTCATTTCAAACATGTTCCTTTGAGTTTTGTGGGAGGGATGTAAAAGGTAGTCAGTCCAGAGAGATCAAAAGCCTACAAATATAAATCCTGAAGTGCAGCAAGTCAGATATACTCAAGTGAGACAGAAATTACTAGCTAAATTATTTAACAGTATGAGTAATGTTTCGACTTTGTCTTGCCACTTTTTATGGCATCTAAATCAATTTATTTCTCTAAATAGATCCTGGTGCTTTGCTGCAGTAACTGGAAATTACTTTCACCTCTTCTACTCTATCAGTAAAAACTGAAATTAGCTTTATCATTTCATTATGAGTTTTAGCAAATTATGTAATCAAGGAAGAATAAATTATTTGAAACTATGAAAGGGCCAAAGCTATGTTCATCTCTCTGAGGCATTACAGAAACATTCTATAACTGAAATAAGCCAGGTTTTTCCTTTTTTTCCTACAGTCTTAAATATGGTTTGCCTTATTCACAGAATAATGAGGTAACTAATGAAATAATGAGTCAGCTGTAACTTTCATCACTGAAACCCAGTATCCACAATGACTATGTTTTCCCAGTACACCTAGGAACGTGGGGCTTACATCAGAAAGATATATTGTCACTGTACATAAAATGGGATTTTATTCTTCTTCCTACAGAAGTCTGTAGGACTCCTCCACAGAGGGCTTTAACAGAAGAGCTGTATTGAGTCCTGCCAAAGCACTTTACAATGATCTCTGTCTCAAAACTGTCTCTTCTTTTCTGCCAGAGGCTATTTTCCTCAGAGAAGAGTTGGCAGACTGTGGTATGTGCACATACTTTGACTCCTCCAGAGCAAATCTTTAAACTATCAACAAAGATGGGTTTGAGCCACAACACCAGGCTGCTAAGGGAAGGAACTAAAGAGCACTTACTTCTGCCAGCTTTGCAACACGGTGGCAACATTTGGTGAGGCTGAGTAAGCCAGCCAGCCAGTATATGGTATCATCAGAACCTCCCCAGCCAGATATTGCCCACGTCTCTCTTGAGGCTGTGCATCACAGCATTGCAGTTAGAGCAAAACTCCTAGTATGAGTACAGAAGTCCCTGAAGTGGATGGAAAAGCATGCTGAACTACGGGGTCCAAAGGCAATTTGCCTTCAATTAGAAAAAGCGTGGCTAAGAGATCCAACTGGAGGGTGTCAGAGGGAACTGGGAGGCCCTGAGAAATGCTGACTGAGGGCCTGTGTGGTGGTTCCTCACAGCTGATGTGCATACGTGACAAGCGGGCTGCTGTCACACTGAGTTAGTGCGGGCTCACCGCGCGCGTGTGCAGACCTTTGCTGAGCAGCTGGTACAGCATGTGAGCAACGGCTGACATTCTTGCATCAACTGTCAAGGCTGCCAGACATCTGGAAAAGCAACTGATATGAAAGTAAAGGAAAAGTCATCTTCCAGCTATTTTTAGGGAACATGGTCCAGAGTCTGAGAGCATTCTCAAGAGCATTCAGGGACTTGGGCCCTGGAACTCAGTAAGGCAGCTATGAAAATCTCCTTCTGGTGTCCCAAGAGTGAAGAGGTCACTAATATGATCCACATGCACTGATTCATGTGTATCCAGGACAGAAAAGAGACAGAGAAATCTCTTTTTTATGACAGCTTTCCTGTTACATGTATCTTGATACAGTTGACAAAGCATCGCATCTAAAAGTGCAATGGCAACTAATAAAGTGTTGAGAATGCTGGAATTACTTGCATGTGCTCCTTGGGAGGCACTACTGTTGCCTTCTGCTTGATGCTCTGGTGACCTGAAGAATACAGCCTGTGCATGAACAGCTCTGTTGGTACATGTTGCAGGTGTCTGCAAGTATAAGATGACACTTAATCCACAATATCTGAAACACACATCCCTCAGGTCTTCCCAGGATTATTACGGAGTCATATTATTGCTCTAATGCACATGCACATTTACTTACTTTAACCAGTACGTGTCCTCATCAACACAGAGAAACAAACATGACACTAGATTCACAAATATTTTTCTTCTAGATCAACTAAGATGCTTTTACATGTTTGTTTAAGCAAGTTAATATTCTTGTATGTACAGAGCAATATTTATTCAATTAGCCAGACCATTATAGACACACTATGTGTAAATACCCATTTTCACTTGAAGAAGAATGAAACACTGTAATAGAGGGCATAAAATACCCTAATTTCTAAAAGAATTTACATGTCAGCAGTGTAAGTCAAAATATGTGACTAGTCAGCTTTTAGCATAGTTTCCCAGAACAAGAAAAAAACCAATGGAAATGCAGGGAACAGCTTGAAACACAGCTGAATTTATTTCAGAATAGGACCCTCATGCAAGACTGAACTCAGATTGTGTTAATGATACGGGCATTTGACAGAAGATTGCAGGTTGTTCACATGGAAAATTATGGTAATAAAAGGTAAGCTGTGACTCTACTAAAGTGTTACAAAGGCATTAAAAAAAATTCATATGTGGACATTTTCATCTCATTATAAGAGTGCCTTTTTTCCAGCTTTGGCATTAATTCCTTCACAACTGATTTCAGCTAGACCAGGAAAAGCAACTCTTACACTGGGATATGCATCTATATAGACAGTTATATTAATACAGGTATGTTAGCTTAATCATGCCTCTGTAATTTCCAGAGAAAATGTTTAGGATGGAAAGCAGTTGTAAGGTTGTTGTTATTAACTTTAAATTTTATGATTGAGTTGTGACTACAGAATTAGTATATTAGACGACATTCACCTGCCTTTCCATTTGACTAACCTGTGAGTTTGTATATTGCTCTTGCTTATTTTTCTCAAATCTCAGTTGAAATCCAAATAATAGTTCCTCAGTTTCAAAAGACACAGCTTTTAACATCTCCAACAAAAGTTAATACAATGAATTCAATTTGAATAATTACCTCTAATGAACAGATATGAATTTCACTCTTTTTCCTAGTCAGTGATCCTTGGCAACAGGTATGTAAAAATTTAAAGGATACTATTCAAATGACAGATGCCAGATAAAGTACAATGAAGCAGATAAATGACTTCTGATAGTCTCTGATGAAAGGCTAGTGTTCAAAACTGGGACTTTTTTACTCATCCTTTACCACCCTGAGACATGAGATTTGTTACCATCTTAGCTAAGTGTAATTGTCTGTATGACGTCATTATGAATCTAACAGACAAAAACATAAACAATTAACACAGTACCATTCATATTTCATATAAATACAATAAAAGTCACAAAATAATATTATAGAATCATAGATTAGTTTTGGTTAGAAGGGACCTTTAAAGGGCATCTAGTCCAACCTCCCTTGCAATGAGCAGGGACATCTTCAACTGGATCAGGTTTCTCAGAGCCCCAAAAAACTTGACCTTGAATGTGTCCAGGGATGGGGCATCTGCCACCTCTCTGGGCACCGTCTTCCAGTGTTTCACCACCTTCATTGTAAAAAAATCCTTCCTTATATCTAGTCTAAATCTTCCTTCTTTTATTTTCAAGCCATCATTATTCCTAATTCATGTCAAGCTATCTGGGGGTTTAAAATCCTACCTATCACTGTTACAGCTAAACAACTTTCACTTGTAACCTGGATTTCCAGCAATGAAGAACTCAGTGGGCTTCATGAAGTACCTGATCTCTCTCAGGTTTCAGTACACACATCTACCCTTAGGATAGCGAATTTTTGTTACTATTATTTTTTCAGCTACAAAATTGAGGACTGGTTTAGCCAGCAGATAAGAGTGTTCTTCAGGAAGAGGCTTCTTCAGGAAGAAAAACTGTGTGATCCTGAGGTTGTCCAATCTCCCAGCTCTGTGTGTTTTACCTTCTGATTTGTAAGCTGCATTGTCCCAGGACATCAGCTGTCTTCATAGATTGAAATTTAGCCTTTAATATAGTTTGGTCTTATTTTTTTAATTACTTCAAGGTTTAGCTCTGAGGCCTTCAAGCAACCTGAGGAGTACCCTGGGACTACCTGAAGGCATTAAGTACTGACTTGACATATGCACAGAATACTAACACCACTGAGGAAGCGAGCCTTTATATGTTGTCCCAGTAGGAAGATAGGCACAACTTACACATCTCAGGGAATCAAGCAATTTTAATGAAGACAGCACTGCAGTGTATTGCAATGAGCTGCAGCCAGGACCCAGCGGGTAGTTATCTGCACTACCTCTACTCTGCATATTCCACACCTCTATTCTGTTCAGTCTGTTATCTTTGTGTTCACTGTGTAGAGTAATGCTCATTTTTGAATGATTATTTCACTTTTCTGGCTTCATCTGACACTCAGTCCATCCCCCCAGTCCATTCAGCCTAAGAGATTTCCCTGAATCAAAAACAAACTCTCAAAGAATAAGAAAGATGATTAATCCCTACAAGCTCACTGTTGTCCATGGATATTTTTCTTGTGCTAATGATTTCCATTATCTTGATAAACAGCGCATTAATAAAGCAACAATAAGGGAAGAGAGCATATTGGCATTCCAATAAGCAGAAATGAAGAATAAATGTTGTAGTTCAATATATTAAAGAATTAAATACTAAGAGTCTTTTGGAAAACAAAAAAGATATAATGTGAAGAGATAAACAGGTTAGCTCTACAGAGACTGTGTGAGCCAAAGAATAAATTTCAGCCTGAATCCTGCATTTGGTTCTGTGACCACAAGAACAAGGCCTTTGGTATTGAATTCAACACATCCAGGATTTCACAGAATGCATAACCCTCTCTCTGATGCTTAATAACCAAAATTATTATTCCTCCTTTTACATGTAGGTTCCATTTTGGCTGCTTTTTAAAGATTGTTTATCTCTGAGAGCTCATATCTTCTATAGAGCCTCTTGACAACCCAGTTTGAGCACAGGCTATTCTGGCACAGCAGCCTAGTGAAGATGCAGTGGGCATTCATTGAGGAGGAGATTTCTGTCAACTTGCTTCTGTTTTTTTCTCCCTGCAACATTAATCAAGCCAACAAAAGCTCTCTCCCGCAGACACAGCTCTATCAGCAAGGGAGTACGATTATTTTCACACTTGCAGCCGAAATAACTCTGCTGGCAAAACTCCGCAGTGCAGGTCAAATCTGAAAAACAGCTGAGGGAGACTGTATGACTGATAATAAATAATACATGCTCTGAAAGTCATTTCAAGTTATTTAGTTTGTCGGATTTAATGGGACATAGCTGTCCCATGACGGGTTTTCACTTTTCCTGATAATCCAGTTTCTGTGCAGTGGGCATAACGGTGCCGGGCAGTAACAAACTAGAAACCATTATAATGAGTTAATACAGTACCATTTGCACAGTGTGCATTTATGATTGCAGCCGGTTCCCTCTAAGCTGCCAAAGGGAAATCTCACAGCTGTAAGCAAGTTTACTATTCACATTATAAGCACTGTCTCAAGAGCCTCCCCTGTGTGCAAGACAGGCAGCACTTCTTAAACTTCTTTCCCATGGGCACCTCCACACTGATTCTGCCAGCAGACATGGTCTGGAGAGACTGGAGACAAGGCATCTCCAAGCTAGAAGCTATGTAAAGCTTTTGTCAAGGGGCAAAGCTAATAAACCCTGTGAGAGTGTATCAGCTTGGACTCAACAATGTGCTAAAGCATCAGCAGGGCTCCCAGCTGACTTAGAATGTCGTGAGAGCGAGTTCATATCTGCCTGCAAAAGACTGGAGGGTTGTTTAAATCTCTGGAGAACTGGATGCTCACTGAAACTCTCTTAATATACTTTGAATGTTCAGGACATAATGAAAATTAGGAGGGTCTGCCAGACGGCTGGGTAATCCTTTGCATATTTTGGGATTTATCACAGTAAAGCATCTGGAATAAATTCTGTTACAGATGAGGCCATATATTCTATTAAAAGATCTTGGCTTTGAGGTATTAAGATTATGCAAGCTTCAATTGCTTCAAGGAAATTTTCCCATATGATGTTTGCCCAATGCTATTTCTTTGGAAAGTTTCAGCCCTAACAAATCAGACATTTCTGGGAATAAAGTCAGGGAATCACACTGTTTTACCCATGTTAAAATACAGGCCTGACAATCTTTTCATTGAACTTTCTGTTTTCTCCAGGTCTTAGTGCAGGAGCTTGACCTTTATTTAGGGGCCAATGTTTTGACTGGCCAGTCAACTGGCCAGTGAGAAAAAAATAATCTCAGATTGTGTATACTGGTGAAGCCTCACTAGAAGACGAGCTACAATCCATGAAAAGTCTAGTGGCACTGAATAGCAAGACCACTTGCAGCTCCTCAGAATGACCAAACTGCACATATGCCACCTATGGGAGACTGTATTTCAGAAAGACTGTATCTTCTGCTCCCCTTGCTTTGGTGTGCAGCCAGGAGCCAGAACATAGAAAAAAACCTCTCATTTGTACTAAGGAGGGAACAGGTCTCATTAACTTTAGTGATTTAAATACTAGATTTCAAGTCTATCAAAATTATCAAAATTCAGTCTATGAAGACACTACTGAGAAGTTTTCCTTTCTGAAAATCCTAGACATCCATCTTCAGGTGGGACACATAGTACCCTCTGGAGTTGCCTATTACCCTCCAGCAACTTGTGTAGGGTTCTGCACCTGGGGAAGAAGAATGTCAGGCACCAATACAGGTTAGGCGTGGACCTGCTGGAAACAAGTTCTGAAGAGAAAGATCTGGGGGTCCTGGTAGACAGCAAAATGACAATGAGCAAGCAGTGTGC
>JAOTQQ010000001.1:118728921-118785648 GCA_026546715.1 Gallinago undulata | reverse complement strand
GCTGCAACAGTGTATTCCGCGGATTGCTTTTTAATTGCAATAGTGTAATCGTCATTGTACACATAGGACCTGCAATAATGACGTATTGGACCTGTGAGTGAAGTCCAAATAAATAAATTCGAACCTCGCAGTGAAGTCCTTTCTCCCCGTTTCGTCACAACCACCTCTCTGGGCAGCCCACAATGCTCTGCCACCCTCACAGGAAAGAAGCTTTCCACGTGTTCAGATGGAACTTCCTGTGTTCCAGCTTGTGCTCATTGTCCCTTGTCCTGTCACGGGGCACCACTGAAAAGGGTCTGGCTTCTTGACAACCACCCTTTAGATATTTTATAAGCATTGATAAGATCCCCTCTCAGACTTCTCTTTTCCAGGCTAAACAGACCCAGGTCTCAGCCTTTCCTCCTAAGAGAGGTGCTCCATTCCCTCGATCATCTTTGCAGCCCTCTGCTGGACTTTATCCAGTAGTTCCTTGTCCTTCTTGAACTGGGGAGCCCAGAACTGAACACAATACTCCAGATGCAACCTCACCAGGGCAGAGTAGAGAGGGAGGATAACCTCCCTCAACCTGCTGGCCACACTCTTTCTAATGCACCCAAGGAGACCACTGGCCTTCTTTGCCACAAGGGTGCATTGCTGCCTCATGGTCAATTTTTTGTCCACCAGGACTCCAAGGTACCTCTCTGCAGAGCTGCTTTCCAGGAGGTCAGCCCCTAACCTGTACCGGTACATGGGGTTATTCCTCTCCAGGTGCAGGACCCTACACTTGCCCTGGTTGAATTTCATCAGGTTCTTCTCTGCCCAGCTCTCCAGACTGCCCAGGTCTCCCCAAACGGCAGCACAGCCTTCTGGTGTGTCAGCCACCCCTCCCAGTTTTGTGTCGTCAGCAAACTTGCTGAGGGTACACTCTGTCCCCTCACCCAGGTCATTGATGAATATATTGAACAAGACTGGATGATGAAAATACCTTCTGATGACTACTATATGTGATCATTCACAAAATATGTTTAAGCTTATATATCTTCAATAGATATATATATAGCCATTAAAGATTTCTTCTTCTGAATAGTGTTCTTTTTAACATTTCTTCAGTTACACACACATTGGAATTGGGTGCTGCATTACCCCTGCTCATGGAGCTCTGCTAGCTCAGGAAAATCCCTTTCCCAGCATCTGTACTGCTCATCAACTACATGCTTGAAAAACCAAATCCTCAGTACATCACCGATTGTTATTTAGCCCTTATTGTTCAGTACAAAGGATATGATATATGCTCACATTATGACAGAAACAGTCACTTCTGGCAAGTGATTACAAAGTTTTTCCTCGACCTCCACGATGTATTTCGTATTTAATGTAATACGAAAAAAAAAAAAAAAACTTTATACTTTACCTATAGAACAGATACAGTACAAGCTGTAAAAGTTTTCCCATGCCAGTGACTTCCTCCGACTGTATCTCAAAACAAGTGAGGAAGAAAGTATTTTTCTCCCATGTCAATATGGACCTTGACCTCTGTTCAAGGCAGCTATTGCAACTGTGAAGACGTCTACTGGCCATCAAGGGAAAGCCCATATGTGTCTGTAAAGGCCCTGAGTGCATCAGTAAGACTTATTGGCCCTGCACGGTGTCCCCAGGGCCTCCACCAACGCTGCCCATGGGATCAGGAGCCCCATTCAGCCTTGCCCAGAGCCACCAGTCCCTGCCCCTGTGATGCTGCAAGCTTGCTGGTCTCCAGGTGCTCACATCCCTGTTCTGCTTGGTCACATCAATGCCCAGAACTCCAGTGGCCAGAAAAACATCTTGCTGACATTGATAGGTTTCAAATACTCCCAAGCCAATGTTTCTGAAAGAATTACTTTCTTATTGCTTTCTATAATCATGAAAAAATAATTATTTATTTATTTATATAATTAATTACTGTGATTTTATTAATAATCTTATTTTAAATATTTGGTTTTCCCTTAGACTTTCATGGATTGCTTCTGAGAAGTAGGGCTTCCAATTAAGAAAAAGATGAGAAGCCAAATTCTGATTCGTGTAGAAGCCTAAAAATCTAAATGTCTAAATGCTTGCTAGCCATAAGGCAAGCAAGCCATATACAATATTTCAAAACACATTGCATTAACTTCTAAATTGCATTAACCAAAATTAGTTGAAGGTGTGGTTGATTACCAGGTGTTTTGGTATGTTTAGCTTCCTTTAGGCAAAGTGAAGGTATGATTCTTTTTAATTTAGGCAGAGAATACCATTTTAAAGAACTTACTGTGGGATTTTGTTGGGCTGAGTAAGGTGGCTGCTCAGGGCATCAGTTTAAAAGAAAAAATAAATTGGTCTAGTTTTTAAATTTTAGAAGAACAAAAATACGCAAAAATCTTCTTGGATGGAAAAGTGTTGATTTGAACCAAATGTTCCTGTATTTGTTATTGAACGTGATTTCTTTGTGGAAAAAAAAAATCTTCATTTTCTATCCATTAATACTGCTAGGAAGGAACTTAATCTTTCTGAAGGGTTGCTAATATCTTTCTGTGTGTAGAATAAATATAATATCACCCCCAATCACAGTGTCTCAGCCTCATTAGGGAGACACGCTGGGGATGTTGGCAAACTCATTAGGAGTTTCTTGTTGCAATCAAATTTTTCTTGTCCTTAGTTGCCAGGCACATTATAATGGGGAAAACAAAACCTTGTAACTATTCTTCCCCATTTATTAAATTTTGTACTGAATGTGCCATTTTTATTTTACAAAAAGCCATCCACAAAGGCTGATGGAGTGTAAAAATGCTCACGCTGAAAAGAATTTCATTAGTCAGTGCTGGGCATAGATTAGCATTATTTCTTTGAAATTCCTCTAAGTGACAAATCAGAGATGCAGGCAGACTGTTGCGTTTTATTTTCTCTATACTATGAAGTGCAGAAAACCACAACTCTCTGTTTGAAGAACTCGGAAACATTCAGAAACTTTCTATCAGTTGGATACCTGACCTCTAGGTTACAGTACTTTTTGTGGGTGACTATTCGTGACACAATACTCCCAAAACTTTTGTTGCTTGTGTGTCTCATAAGTCTGTCGATACCGATGCACCTCAGAGCTCATTTCCACAAGGTGGGTCAGTAAAAACTCATTGTTGCCACTATGGGTGAGGTCTAGAGGAGCACTAGAGCTGGAATAAGGTAGGGCAGTGGGGAGGATGGACCAAATGGTCAGAAATGGGGAAGGGCTAAAGGAAGGAAGATGGAGAAAGGAGGCTGGGCTGAGGTAAGAGAGAAGGAGAGAGGGGAAATGGAAGAGACGAAAAAGTGAAGGAAGCTCTCCTCCTTTCAGCCACGGCAAGTTAATCAGCTTAGCTGTCTGTAGAACTGAACCTTTAATTTAAGTCTTAAAGTTTGAAAGCATTGGTCTTCTTGGTCTAGTACTATTAGATAGGTGGTTTCCAAAGTGCCTTTGATATAGCGATTTTAAAGAATACTGTGAGTTTTTAGCCAAAATTTAAATTCTAAACATTTTAAGAACAAACATTTGCATGGCCTCAGATCAATAGAAAAGATTATCATTTTTCTGTGATGCACACATAAATTCAACTAAAAACAACAACTTTCTGTCACGTGTGTGTGTGTAAAGCCTAAAGACAAGTTGAGAAGAAACAGATAATTTTCTTTATATTCATTGTGTGGCACAAAGTGAACATAAGGCTAAACAATAGAAGAAAGTACTGTTAACGTCCTGCATTGCAATAACTTCAGAAACCATGTGTAACATTATTTTTTTTGTCTCAAGTAATATGAATTTTAACCTGAGAATTTTCAGAACTGATGATGTTCATGACTGGAACTGAAATCATTAGCCAAATGCAACTACAGTATAAATTTATAGAGAGTTCCCAGAAGAAATTAAAGTTGTTTTATATTACCTTAAACAGCTAATGCAAATGTTCCCATGAGTTTCTCATATTTGCAAAGAATCAAACCTAAGAACAAATTCATTGACTTTGAAACACTATTCAGCTGCAAAAAATTACTTCCTATCTGTATATTTTAAATCCTTTATTTAGTAATCATCAGCATATGCTGGAAAGCAATACAACACAACAGTAATAAAAACTATTTTTATCATGAAAAATGAATATGAAATCAGGAAATGGAATTTATTTTTACAATATCTTTTTGCTTAATGGAGATCTGAAATATACCACTTCAGACAACAGTACAAAAAACATTTATTTTCCAGCCAAATCTGAATTTGTCCCCATATGTTGCATTATTGCTGGCAAACTGGGCATAGTATAATATAAATGCAACTATAGAAGAATTCAAATGTCTGTTTACTTGGCCTGATTCAGAGAAATTTGAAAAATGCTATACATTGTATTGATCGTTCACCATTTAAAATCAGATTTCAAGGACATATTTAGTGTTGTGTTAGCAAAAATTACACGGTAGGATAAAAATACAATCTTCATTTTGATATAGTGAATTTGGTAAATCACAAGTATCAAGATGAAAAATGCAATTTTGATGTCCCTGGTTTGCTTGACACATTAGTTTATTTATTTTCCTCTTAAAAGCCTTCATCCTGTCTCCTTAGCTGTTAAGCCTGCATACATTAACTGACCGTATGACAGTACAAATTTCATTATATTTTTCATTGGGAGACAAAAAATGTGGTTCTTTATCAAATACCTTGGATAAAATACTAACACATTTCAAGAGCATGATTGATAATACTTTGCTGTTTGTTACAAAGTTTTGATATTTTGCTAGCCCTGAATTTGAAAGGGCTGCCTCACAGCTGAATTGTAACTGTTGACAATGTACATACTTCTAGAGGGCTGGAAAGCAAAACAAAATATGTTCACACAGAACTGAACTGCTGAATGTTTATATAAACTTGTTTCACTTGGCACTGCAACAGATAAGAAAAGTGCTACAATAAACCACCAAAGTTGCACTGAGGGAATGATAAACAACAGCACCGGGCTGGGAAACTGCTGCTGTTCCTTTTGAAGGCTGCAGGTGGGAATGCTTTTAAGTCCACGAAGTCCATTTCTTGGCAGAAGGCTGTTGAGGGAACAGAGACAACAAACAGAAAGTCTCCGCTGCAGAATACAGTCGCTGCCTATAGTAGCTGTTCATAATGTTAACTGGCTATCTAATTCATAAGGACTGTACAATTATACATAAATACGTAATATTACATGTTTTGTCATATAGCCTTGGTTTTTCCCCATCCTTACCACCTCACTACAAGATGCAATGGAATTGAAGTAATGAGGTTGTCTTCTATCAGTCTGTAAGCCCTCAGGGATACCTGTCATCTTCTTTCTAAGGCATTTTTTGGGTACACAGGCTTTTCACAGACAAGACATCAGGAATTTCAATTTGCCAATCAGATAGAGGTCAGCATTCCATTTAATAACAGAGACCAAATAAGATTTAAATTGGGACATCCTTACAGCCAAGAGACATCAAAAGAAGGGAAAGGGAAAGATAAAACACTAAGGATTCTCCAGGCTCTCCCAAGCAATAGAAATGTATCTGTTGTCATAAGTAGGTGAAATCCTACTGTTAGTTGGCAAATAAATAAGAAAAAAAAATCATAGCACAAGGGGAGATTTGAATGATAATTACTTCAGTGTGAACTATCAGCTCTTCTTCTTCTTCTTAGCAGAAGAAAGGAAGTATCTGGAAACATTTGAGAAAGACCACGTACAAATCTCAGGTAATGTGCTGTTTTCTCTTTGTGGCATGATGCATAAATCTTGTTTTATGTAAAAAGAGAACTTGAGCCATTGGGGTTTGGTTTTGGTTTTGCTTGCTAGCTTGTTTTTCAAGAAAGTAATGTTTCTTTGGCAATTCTGTTGACAAAAGATCATAGAATGTGTCTCAGAAGCAATTTTTTGTTTGCAGAGCAGACACAGGTGACAGCTTGGTGCTAAACTCAAAACTCAAAGAATCAGCACAATGTTGGTTCCTCGGTGTTGCTTTTTACAGCAGATTGCCTTATACGAGTCCTCGGCTCTGGCCAGACCTGTAGGCAGGGAGGGGTGGAAGCACCACATGATAGATATATAGGATGAATACATGTGGAAATAAAATTTCCTCACTCAGTAATCTAAGATCTTGACCTATGTGAAAAACTTATACCAACATTTGACCAGAATACCAAATAACCAGCTTAAAAGAACTCTATAGGTTTAAGAAAAACAGTACATTTTTATTGCATAGCAACTGAAATTGGAGATTTTTGGTATCCCTGTTGGTAGTCAGTTGAGTTACTGCAGATTTTCCAGGATACAGAAAACCTTTCAGTGAAGAAATTTTTCCTAATATCCAATCTAAACCTTCCCTGGTGCAACTTGAAGCCATTTCCTCTTGTCCTTGAGACATTGATAATTACTCTCCACACATCTCTTGCTCTTCCTCTTCATTAAAGACCATTCCTAGTTCTTCCTCTAATCATTAACATGTTAACAGAATTACTTCTTGTTACCCTTTATGTTGCTTTTGCTCTCTGCATATTGTTATTCTATAAAATTTCTGATTACATCACTAGTCACCCACACCATTTTTCCCCACTCATCTGCACTTATCTGACAGTTTCCTATTTATGTATTCTTTTTTCTTCTCTTTAGGAGCTCATGATTGTATTAAGATGATTTATTACCACTTCTCTATCAGCTTTGGAGATGCAAACTGTGCAATGCTTAGCAGAAGGCTCTCACCATTGGATCCAGATCCAACAGGGTTATGAGTTATAAAAAGGAATATGACCTTTCTCAGGGTCACTGGATATTACCAAGTTAAAGTAAGGGGAGAAGGGTGTGTATTTACCAAAAAGTAGCTTGAAGTTTAAATCTACTTTTGCTCCTGCTCCTGACCACAAACCAATTATTTGCTAATATGGCTGTTAGCTACATAGAAACAAGCAATAACGCACTCGTGTCATCCCACAATTTCCTCAGACATACCAAAACAATACTTAAGACACTTCAAAATAAACTGTGAACAAATACATGCAAGTCACTAGCTCTTTCCAGTGCTAAGAAGGATAAGCCTCAGAGCTGAAGGCAAATGATTACATCACCGATGCTGATAGAGAAGCACAAACGTTGTGATTTCATGCAGGCTTAGGTGCAGTCAGCTGAAAGCCTCTCATTCACTGACATGCTTACTCACTGACACAAAGAGTTAGAGCTTCAGCAGGGGGTCCTCTGCTTGCTGTCTTTCCTGACACTAACAGTCACATTTTTTTCTGACATTAAAATCTCTTTCATTGCTCCCTTTTGACCATTCAATTACATTAGGAGCTGTGAAACAGTTGATGATTTCAACTGGACACTGAAGTCCAGTGTGGGCACAATTTAGATGTCAGGGTTTGGAGTGCCCCAGTGCCTTGTAACACCTGCACCAGGAGCAGAGGTCAGCTCCAAGATGATGGTGGTAGAAAAGCCACGGGGCAGCAAGGAAGAACACCAGGAAATCTCATTAGTGGCTTCTGCCCTGGGCCAGGAGGCATCTGAGGGTGGTTTCTAAGCACCCTGCCACCCATAGCTCCGGCTCTATGCTCCCCATCCAGCAGCAGCCACCTGCTGCACCCTGGTACCATAAATCAGGCCTACACTCTCATATTGCACCTGTTCTACATGTACTCACTTCCTCTTACCTGTCTCTTCTCTTTTACTCGAAATATGTACAATATGGTTGAAAACCCAAGACCTGGCCCAGTCCTAAGGTTCAGACCCACTGCTACTGTCCTTACCCTTGCAAAACTCACATTTACATGGGAGTGGTCTGGTGACAGAAGCACAAACCAGCTGAGGCAGGAAGGTGCCAATGGAAATCATCTAGTCCAAACCTCTGCTCAGAGCAGTTTGATCAAGACCATGTCCAGTCAGGATTTTAATGTCTCCAAGGATGGAGCCTCCACAGCCTCTCTGGGCAGCCTGTTCCAGCGTTTGACCACCCTCATCATAAAAATAAATAAATAAATAAAATATATTTTTTTAAAATGGAATTTTCTGTATTTCAATTTGTTCCATTGCCTCTTGTCCTGTCACTAGGTGCCTCTGACAAGAGTCTGTCTTTGCCTTCCATGGGATAAACATCCCATTCAATATTTATACATGCTGATAAGATTTCCATGAGCATTCTCTGCTCCAGGCTGAGCAGCCCCAGCTCTCCCCATGTGACAGATGCTCCAGTCCCTTCACAGCCCTTCACCAGACACTTTCCAGTAAGTCCATGTCTGTCTTGTACTATGGAGAACAGAGCTGGACCCAGCCCTCCAGATATGTCTCACAAGAAATGAGCAGAGAGGAAGGATCCCTTCCCTCCATCAGCTGGTGATGATGCTATACTTAATGCAGAGCTGAATGCTGTTGGCCATCTTCGCTGAAAGGGCACATGGTAAGGTCACCTTCATGTTCACCAGGACTCCCAGGTTCTTTTCTGCCAAGATGCTTTCCAGGAGGTCAGTCGTACAGTGCTATTCCTCCCCAGAGGAAGGACTTGTCATTTCCTGTTAATCAACTTCATGAGGCCCCATTCCTCCAGCCAGCCAAGGTCCCTCTGAATGGCAGGGACACCCATCTGGTCTACCAGTCACTCATCCCAAGAGACCTATTCTGCCTAGAAAAGTAGGATCTTCTAATAAGGTCTCCTATTCAGCAGAATTATAGCACAACAGAGAATTTTGTCACCATTGTGTTCTGAGTAAATTAGAAGACTGTACAGAATAAATACACAGCCCTTAGACGTTTTTTAACAATCAGAATGCACATAGTGCTGCATTTCATAAAATCATGTCAGTGGAATTCTGACAGCATGAAATAACAAAGTGCTAAATAAGTCAATTTCCAGTCATCTGAATTTACATTGGATTTTATACTGGGGATATTTGCTCTTTTTGTATGCTCACATTGTCACTAAATGTGTGTCTCCAATATATATAAGCATAACATATATAACAGCATAAGAGATGTCACGGAAAAATAATGCATTGCAAGGATGCTATTTTTTGAGATGTTCTGGAGAGACACTATAAACCACAGAAAAGAAATCTGAGTTGCTTCTGATGTTACAGGGATGCTGAGATTGCTAGAATGGCCCCTGTTAAACATAGATGCTTATTTATTTTTTATATCAAATGGACTTTTAAAAGCTTTGATGGTGTTCGAAAATAAAAAGTCATTCATCTATTTCCTATTCTTCCTCTCTTCTTAAAAGTATGGAAATATATTCCAAACTCACAGGGTACTGTCTAGCAGTGTGAATCCAAAATCACTTATTTCAACAAATATCAGGGGAACTGGAATTTTTCTAACAGTAGTCAGAGTCTCTTTTAAGAATGGCATTATTTCATCAGCTATTTGTTTTTCTTCCAGGATGTTAGTCTGAATATTTTCACAACCTTATCCAGTGAGAAACAAAGCTACTCAGAAATCCTGATTAGAAAGTTGCTTGTTTTGTTGTCCCAGTAGGGATCTAGGCACATAATCTTCAGTTCCAAGGTTTATTACTGTCTTAAATAACTTGAAAATTCATGTCATACAATGCTGGGGGGTTTGTGATTGCTAATATGTAAGGAAGAACTGCACTATTAAAGCACCTAGTTTATTTTTAAATATTTCCCTTTATTTGTTTCAACACCACAAAAGAAATTGCAAGATATATAAATACCCAGGATCAGAAGAATAATTATGGCACTTCCATAGGTCACATGGGGGCCACAAATCAAACTAAAATATACACTATAAAAGCAATGGTATAGGACTTAAATGCAGCCTGCTCTCCTTACTGAAGGTTATAGAATAGAAGTACGCTTGCAATTACTTTGTAATATTTGGCTTTGATCAATAGCACACTTGTGTGATCTACAATGATTCAGGTGAATATCTTCACAGATGCAAAATGGTGCTTTCTAAACAATTCACAATACAACTGGAACACACATCAAATCTTGATAGTGTTTGGGAAGGGAGTGTAGCAAATCATAAATTAATTTCTGCAGGCACAAAGCCATTTAGATGTGAGCGTTCAGTCATTCAGAACACTAAACATTCCAATGTTGCTGTGCTGGAATAATAAAGGATTATAAAACAATCTAAAATATTTGAATCAAGTTAATGTATTACACTGTGATATTTAAATGCACTTGAAAATAGCCCAAGAGTGTATAATTTGTTAATGTGGTGTAAACACACATAATGCAGCGACCAGCTGCTAAGTGAAGCCTGTCTGCTGATGTGAAGATTTTGCGAGGCAGTGCTCCGGCACAGCAGCAGGGTGTGGGGTCATTATGAGGCAACGTGCTCAGCTCTTTGGGAACCTTACTCCACAGAATCACCGAATGATATGGGGTTGGAAGGGACCTCTGGAGATCATCTACTCCAACCCCCCTGCCAGAGCACGTCCACCTAGAGCAGGTTGCACAGGAACGTGTCCATGTGGATTTTGAATGTCTCCAGAGACAGAGACTCCACCACCTCCGTGGGCAGCCTGTTCCAGTGCTCTGCCACCCTCACAGGAAAGAAGTTTTTTCACATGTTCAGATGGAACTTCCTGTGTTCCAGCTTGTGCTCATTGCCCCTTGTCCTGTCACTGGGCACCACTGAAAACAGACTAGCCCCATCTTCTTGACACCCACCCTTTAAGTATTTATAGGCATTGATCAGATCCCCCCTCAGTCTTCTCTTCTCCAGACTAGAAAGACCCAAGTCCCTCAGCCTTTCCTTACAAGAGAGATGTTCTAGTCCCCTGATCATCTTTGTTGCCCTGTTCAATGCTGCCATTACCAATCAAGTCCTCTGCCTGATTAAGAGGCAATTTTAACAGGCCCTAAAGAGAAGCTAGTATAGCCCTACGTGGCCGAGAGGAATACTGCTCCAGTCTAAGATCTCAGGGCAGAGGGACTGGAGGGGAGACTTGGTCAAATATGCTAGAAAATATTGTACAGTTCCCCACAGAAGTTATTGCTTCTTTATGACATCAGAAGTTTCAAAGCTAAGTGGCAAAACAAGACGAAAGGGTAAAAGGAGGGGGGAAAGTTTATATTGTTTTCTTGTTATCAGACTAGCCCTTTCGCTGCTGAAATCTGTCATTTGTCAGGAGATGAGGAAAAGTCACGGAATAGAAAATGTTGAGTAATGAGGACATTAGATCTGTGTCTTACATGGCACTTTAGAAACCCCTTGGTTTTACCTTTGTTTGCTTTGTTTGATGACAAAGAGATAATAAACCAGTTACAGTTATGTGAAAGTGTAGCATACAAAGAAATGCCTTAGTGTAAGGTACAATTTAGCTGTGCAAACACAATGCACAGCATAAACAGGAAAACTTAATATGTGAGTTTGAAAGGCAGGACTCATAATAACCTGCACTATTCTTGGCAGTAAATGATACTTTATATATATCCCCTTTGCTTGTTTCAAGGAAGTCATGTGTTTGTAAGTATCTTTACTTGTATCATATTATACATCTAAAAAAAAAGCCTCTGTAATGCACACTTTCTAAGTATGTGTACACTCTGCCTAAATTTAGGGTATATATATACATATAATATATTTTTCTAGAAAGCAGTATAGTATCATAGTTGTTATCCTAGCCAAATTCTGCTTTCTTCCAGTTGCTTTAAGTCTTGTCAGTTCTTTTACTGAGAGAGGTTTTGGACTTCCATCTCCCATTCAGCTGGAATCCTTGTCTCTTACACTCCTTGTCCTGCTCCTGGGTGGCATGATAATGATAATTATTGCACCCCAGAAAGGTCTGGCTGGATTCTCACTTTTATATACTTCATTCAGGATTTAGGAGTGGACTTGCAGAAGGTACCCTGGAGTTAGAAGCAATCATGTAATTGCTAATGACAATCTCTTTTAAATCAAATGACTGTTTATTCATAGATATGAAAGCAGATATGACATAAAAATTTGAAATTATTTCTATACCACAACAGAAGTTGGGAAGAAACTGAGGCTTTTGACTTTTTTCATGAAAACTGACAGTTATTCAGCTTAAAAGGAAGTTAGGTCCTTCAGGTGAGTTTATTACTGCTGTTTTGGTGAATAATTATTTATACAAAGTGAGACATCTCCACAATATGGGACCCAATGCTTCCCCACCTCATGTATGCGAAGAAGGAGAGCAGGGATTTGAATTAATTTTCAAAAATCCAAGTAAAGTACCCACACAGCAAATCTATTACCTGTACTACTGAGTCTCTTTCAGTCTGGAAATTCTACCTTGGAACAAAGATACCTCTCCCAATTTAAATTTTATTAAACTATATCCTTAAAAATTTATTAATTTCTGAGGAGAAAGTTTGCATAACTGTTAGATTTCCCCAATGAATTCTACTTAAGGATTGATCTGCTTCTATGCCTCCTTTCAGCAAGGCTCAATGACAGTTTGCTCTCTTCCAATACAGCTGCGACACTACTTGTCCTCTGTTCACAGTCTTTTTTAACTTTTTCATTGCCCTTTGGAGCTTTTGGCTCTAAGCCTTCACAAACAAACTATGCAATGCATCTGGAATCAAGGCAGAAAGTACTACATAATTTTTAAGTTAAATATTGTCTCCTAGCCCCTATAAAGAAATTTTTCATCTATTGCCTTTCCAGGTTATTTCCCAATCACCTGCTATTAAGTTAAACAGATATGGTCGAGTACTACATATTCAAACAACCTGTGGCAAGCATTAGTAAATTATTACAGAAAACCTCCCTGCCTTCCAAAGAAAGGCAGATTCTTGGAAACCTAACCTACAAAGCTGTGTGCCTGTGACCATTGTCCAGCCAAACTGCAGGGAGATTGTTGAATTCCAGGCATCCACATAGCTTGCACCTGGCTGAGAGTTTCCTTTGTTCCTTAAAGATAAATTTAACAATTGTCAAAGCTGCTTCTTTCTCCACAATAGAGTTTCTTAATCAGATTTTGTGTCTCTCTTTGCATATCCCGATCAGCTGCCTTTGATACAGACTTGCCCAATCTATTTTTCTTTATTTTTCTGACTTCTACATTTCAAACACCTTTCCACCACAAGAACTGCACTTTTTCTGTAATTTCTTTCACATTCACCTGCCTCCTAATAAATCTGAGCTTCCACACAAGTTGCTGAACAGCCCCTTCCCACAGATATTTTAGGAGGCAGTGGCCACAGGCCCCTTTCTTTCGCTGCTGCTTTTTCTCAGGGCTTGTCTACACATATGCCTTTGACTTCTCCTCCTCGTTTCTTCACGTGGTGCACGTCTCCTGTTTCCAGACTTCCACAGGTCTCCAAAATGCTCATGGGGGATTTCAGAGGTGCACAGAAGAGCTCATCAGTTTCCCACAGACAAATTTCAGAGGGGTGTGTGGACACTGTAGCTCTTAAATCTAACCTCATCATTAAGAAGGATCACAGTTTCCCATTTGGCCTTCTATTATTTGGAAGAAATCAGACTGATCCCTTAGTTGATGGGAATAACACAGAATGGAAACCTCTGGAAAGTGCTTCATCATTAGGTATCATTAGAATCAGGTGTCAAGAAGACATTGAAGAAAATGTTAAGCCCTACATTCAGCATGGGCCAACATTGGCAGCATTGGGATCAGGAGTCAAATACAAATTTCGTGACAGCCGTACACACATCCTGAATTCAAAATGCTGCAGCCACCTATGGCCACACCTCTGCACAAGCAAGTCCCTCCTTTCATTCTCTCTAACAACAACAGCAATTTGCCAAAAAATTTCCAGGTTACAGCCAACTGTGGGGAAAGGACAAGAAGGAGGACACAGAACATAATGCTGCTTCACACAGCAGAAGGGAAAAGGCTGAGATGAGGAGAGTGGACTGTCTCTGCTACTGTTTTGTGAGAGGGCCAGAATAAGCCACTAGATATTCCCACTCTCATTTACCACCAGGGACAATAGCATCAACAGTACCTGCACTAGGCTGTAGTAGGTGGGAAGAGACTTTTACATGAAAATTGGTCCAAATCACCTACAAGAAAATGCAAAAGGTCAGATGAGACAATCCCAAGGAAGGCATGTTACTCTCTCAAGCAATCTAATGAAGTTTGCCACTATTTTTTCTTCATATCAGGGAAATTTCAAGTAGTATTATATTAGTACAAACTTGAGACCATTATTCTGAAGAATATTCTAGTCTACAATACAGGCAGTTTCGAAAACTTGTACCTTTCCAGTCATTTATTTAGTAAAATATTTTTAAAGTTGCAGCTGAGTCATAAAATGCCCTGTCTTTTATTTTTATTGTCTTTAAACCTTATTGGTATGTATATTGAATTACAAAAAGCAGTTTCATTTTAGGAAATAAATAAATTATTAGTTTACTGAACTATGTGTCTACAATTCAAAAATTATGTTCTGATGATTCAGATTTAACTGTAAATAGAATATAAAGTTATCTGTATTTCAAAATCAACTATAATACCATGATATAATAGGTACCTTTTTTTCTAAATGTATTTGATCTTCTCTGAATTCTTTCCTCATAGCACAGAAGATGCTTTTTTACTCCTAAAAAGTATTATCAACATAAACAATAATAGTTTTTCTCACTGATGCAACTGTTATTGGATGCAAAAAAAAAGGAATGTTTTCTTTTGGAAAAGAGAAATTGAGCTAAAATTCTGTCAACACTAATATAAAATTTCTTATGTTCATCTTCAGTTTTAAACTGCTATTGGCAAAACTTAAACATTCCTTGAAACACCATACTATCAGCATTTGAAAATCATATGGTTTTTGTCATGCCACTTGGGCAGTCTCTAACATGTCACTGTTCTCTTGGCAAACATTGCACTACTTTGGCTGCAGACACAGGGCAACTGAAACAACTTGGAGTACCTTTAAAACAATTTTATGCTTTTCCAGTAATGAAACCATCTCAGTGTAAGTTAGTGTTCAGGACAAGATAAAATGCAGGGATTGTTGTAATTTATGAAAATTGCTCATACACTGAGGTAATTTTTGCAACCAGGGCTTGCTGGAGGTTAGGAATGACTCAGGAATAACTTCTTTTGTTTCTGCACATGGCTGAAAGTATATGTCACTTACAAAGGTGATAATACTCCAGAGATCAAATGGGTTTATGACTTTTCCATGTGGAAAAGGTAAAAAAATATCATAAACATATAAGAATTCATGTTCCTAGACATCTTACTGTGACAAATGGATTACAAAATGAAACATGTCTATGAAAATTATTTGGGAAATTCTTTTTTTCTTCTCTATACACAGCCCTTGCTTGTACAATTTGTCTTCTCAGCCTTTCAACTCTAAGAGGAAGCATTACACTGCTAGTGGGGTTGTATTATAGAGAACACAATTTTGTAATTTTCAAAGCCCCTTTCCTCCTCTCAACTTTGTTTTTTGATCTGTTGTCTTGAGTTGATAAAAATCGATGCTTTAAAGACATAAATAAAAATCAAATTTTGTAGAGAACGTTACATTTTCTGTTTAGCTGAACTATTTTATTTTTTTAATGCAGATTTTATCTTTCACAGAGAGAAATGAATGGATAAGATTGAGGGCTTTATTGAAATACTTTTAATGTCTGACTAGAATTAATTCTGCAGAGTACTTTTGACTATCAGTTCAACAACACATTGGAAAGACTGTCTTCTGTAGAGTTTGTTTGTTTGTTTAGAAGAGCTCATACTAAGCACCAATGGAGCATAATAAAGATTCAGAAACTGAGAAAAACCATAAACTAGGAAAGACATACTATATATAATACTAATATTAACGACTACCAAGCACCTTATCTTTTTCTTTCTCCTTAAACTTGATCGTAACCCTGATTCAGCTATATATGAAATTTATAAGGGACTTACTGAAAACCATTTGTTGTCAGGGCCTCAGGGAACTTTCAAAGAGCAGAGATATTTTGTCTCCCATTGACTGAATTTGAATTTCTAGCTAATTTTGTCAAAGTACTGTCAGATACATTAATGTAATTTCATTTGTTTATATCCTGATGGTCTCAGTGGCAGGTCTCAGTTGACATATATAAAAGCATTAACTTTTAATTATAGGTCAAGATCCATTAAAGAAGCTGAGACACGTCTGAACTATTGCAGACTGTGTTTCATCTTTCTTAAGTGTCTCTGTGACTGTTCTATTAACTCACTCCTTTTTCTGCTGATTGTCAGGTGTCTATTAATATAAAATGAAAAGTTAAAAATACTGGTATATAGCACAGTAATCCACCAAAAATCAAAGCCACACAGAATATGAAGGCAGCAGCAATGTAAACTTCAAAAACACTGCATATTTATTGGGAGATTCACTTCCATTTTCACAGAATAAATGGTATTTTACTCTCCACACCATTTAGACCTCAATCTCTCCTCTGGCAAGCCAAGCTGTTATTTCTGTGAATCGTTCCTAAGTCATTTATAACCAGGCCACTGCACCACTGACAACAGCACCTTTGAAGTCAGGTAGGGATTATTTAATTCGCTGTGAATTTTTTGAGCAACTTTATCCTCTTTCCATACGCATCCAATAAAAAGCAGAGGCAAAAATGAAGGTACTAGTCACAAACCAAGAAAATTACGCTAACAAACTCTTCAGTTTCAGGTGAAAGACCGAGCACCAATTCTCAGAAGCACACCCCAAAACCCCACCAACCTACCTTTAATTTTTAATGTGGAACATTAGGGTTTTAGGGTTCTTGAAACACATCTACTGTGGGGTGAGATCTGAGCCCACCCAAAGGCCCAGAACTCTGTGAAGAAAAAAAAGACCCACCGCCTCACAGCACCACCCTTGGGGACACAGCGAGGGGGAAAATTGTAACTTTTCCTGTCATTTTTAGCACTCCATTAAAGGCCACAATTGCCGGAGGGGAGAAGGGGGAAGGTGCCTTCCTTACCACGAGAAAAGGCTGCTGCAGACAAATTTGATACAAGCTTTATTACTCGAAACGCCTGGGGGAAGTTGGGCCAGGTCAGCGCTGAGGCAACGGCCGCCGGCCCCGTGTTTCCGACCCTTAACGGGGTTCGTTGAGTCGCGGGCCAAGGGGAAGCCCCTGAGGTGGGCGGCAGAAGGGCCTCGCCTGAAGACACGACCCGTGAGAGGGGCAGCGGGGCAAAGCGAGCGACTAGTGGCCCTGGGGCTCGCCCCGCCTCACAGCCGCCCCCCCCCTCGCGGTCCCTGGCGGCGGGAGCGGCGCCCGGCGCATGCGCGGTGGCCTCGCCTGCTCTGCCGGGCCAGCAGCGGGGAGTTCGGGGCAGCGCAGCGGGGCGGCGGCAGCCGCGGGGCCGGCAGCGCTCGGCCACCTCCGTCGTCCGCATCTTGTCTGTTAGCGGATCCCCGCCTCAGGCGGCAGCGGTGAGTGCGGAGCAGCGCGGGTGGGTGGTTGGGCGGGCGGTACGTGCCTCGCCGCCGCGGGGGCTGCTGGCCCCGTCCCGCCGGCTGGGCCGGGCGGAGGGGCGCAGGGCGGCCGGTGGCAGAGAGATGGCCGGGCCGGAGTGTCCCGGGAGCGGAGCGGGCCAGGCCAGCCGCGCTGTGGGGCTTGTGGGGGCACCCAGAGACTGAGGCGCTGCCGCCCTCCTGAGCGGGGCAGAGCTCCGCGGGGTGTGCGTGGGGCCGGGGGTTCCCGGCGTGGCCGGCGGGGAGGCCCTCGGTGGGGAGAAGGGGCGGAATGTCCCACCCCGGCCGCCCTCCGCCCCTCGGCGTGTCCCGGCGGCTGGCGGGGCCGCGCGGGAAACTGCTCTGGAGGGGTTTGTGCCGTTTCCAGTTAAGCCAGGGAAGAAACTGCTTTGGCTGTATTTAACAAAGGAAAAACCCTGTGGAGTTTCTTTTTGAAAGAGGTTAATGGTTGTCTCCAAAACGGGCAGCTAATATTTTTTTCTTCCTTTTAAGTTTTTAAAAAAGCACCACCAGCAAAACAAAGCCACAAAGTACAATCACAAAACATCTGAAGCTTTCCTATTCCTGTTAAAACTTTTTTTTTCACTTTTGGCAAGGTCACCTAAAGTCTCCATCGGTATTAGATCTTCAGTAGCCAGGGCAGTCACCGCCCCTGAAGCTTTCGAGACGCTGAGCATGGGTAGGTGTATAGAGGGTACGAGTGTGATTCCCTAGGGATCCGATGGACCTTGCCTAGCCGAACACTGGCAAGGGAATGATTTGTTCATATCCACAGGAAATAGGAGGGGCACAGGAAGCCTCAGTGTCATCACGTTGGAAACCGGGATCCAGTGTTGCATTGGATGAGGGGTGAAAGAGCAAGCAGTGGCTAAGCTTGTTGGAAACAAAATGGAGAAGAATGGCCCCAGTGAGTAAAGGAAAGAAGGCTATAAGTAAATGAAGACACATAAAAGAATCTCAAGTTTTCATAACCCCATTGTCATAGATAAGTCTGGGGGAGAAGAGGGGCAGTTATGCAGATGTTGATGTTCTAAATTAAAAACAACACCTAATTTTTTTTATTACAGGCTGGCAATGTCACTGGAAAAAACCCAAATCTAGTTGTGCTTTTCAGCAGCCTTGCTGCTCATTGTCACCTTGTGTGCCATCTTCTCCCCATGCTGGCATCATTGTTTATACAGCAGTGGGATGAAGTGGCATGGAGCATTACCTACAGATTCACACTAACCTTTTAAACACTTTTTCTGATTAACCTAGTTAGTGCTTGTATCTGGTTTTCTGCACTGCCATAGGGCTGCTGCTGCTAGATCAAGTAAAGGTGTGTAACGGGGAGGGAAAGAGTTGTTTGGGTTTTTTATATATAAATGAATAAGTAGGTATGTAATAGCACTGGGTTTTTTATGTACGTATTTGTATTTATACACATAGGCACACACACACCTGTGTAAAGGGATTGTGCAACTACGATGTTGCGCATTCTGAGTCTTGTGTTGAACAGAGGGAGTGCCACTGATAAAGCGGTTATGGGGGAGGTTTACAAGTGTGAGAGGTGACTAGACATTTGAGTAGACATACCCAGTAAGGGTGGGTTTGCAAGAGTAGTTCTAGCTGGACCAGGGGAGTAAGATTGGAAGACAGAGAAGAGGGGATGGGGAATTTCTGTGTGAGAGTGCAGCATGGAAACAGAGGAGTGAGACATTTTTCTCATCTGTTCACTTGTCTCACTTAAACCTCTCTTGATCAAGAGGATTTGATTTTCTGAAACAGATTGGAATAGAGCCTGGTATTCCTGAGTATCTCATTTTCTTGGAATTAGCAATTATCAGGAAGTCCCCAGGCAAAACAGGGATTATCCCTTTCTCATGCAAGTTCATCCAGAAATTTACATCCAGCTAATGCTGGCAAGTTACGTATTGGCTCAAATGGCAAAGCATTAGATCTTTGATGTTGAGATTATAATACAGTGGCATCAGTTTTCTTTTATTAGAAGTAGATAGTTACACATAGATTAACTATACTAACATTGGCATTTCCAGAAGCACTCGCAAATAAAGAAGAGGAGAACTGAAGTTTTTAAGTTAGCTTTATATCAGCCTTTTCATACAGCTATATTGAACAACAGTTTTCTATATGAATAACATACTGTTTGTTGCTTTAAAAATCCTGTTATACTCAAGGTATTTAAGAGATGAAGTTTTTTGAATTTACCCTTGTTACTTTAGTTGTGTGATGTCAAGACTTACTGTCTGAACATGACTCAAATCTGCATTCATGTTCTGCTTTGATTATGGAATTGTAAATTTCCTTGTGTCTTCTGCTGTATTTATCTCAGTACTTGAAAAATATCCCCCTTAATTGTTTGACAAGACTCTCCTAAGACAAGAAAATAAACATTCTCCCCCTCCACATGAAGAATGAAAGATAAAACTATGGAGATCAAATCTGGAACAGATAGGATCTGATTTGTTTTCAGGGTATTGAGTTCTTGGTATTGTCCTGGTTTATATGAAGTGCACAGGTGCAAATAAATTAAATATCTCATCTAAGCCTATGCTGCTTTTGCAAATCAAGCACTTGCATTTTGAGAGAAGCACCCCTAAAATAAGATGCATGTAGTTAGTGCCCACACTGAAAGAACAGTTTTTAAGTAACTTGTGTAGTCATGAACAAATTCTGTGGCAAAAAGCAGGGATAAAACATACTTGAAAAGAGTGTTAACTTATTTTAGACCACAGTATTGTGAACCATTTTTGTTTTAAACAGCCCCCTTTTCCTGATATCCTGTTTTCCATCATGACCTGCCTACCTCTGTGATCTCTCTTACTTGTGATAGCATAACTGTTTCCATATCCATCTGGTGAGATGGATCACAGAATTAATTGGGTTGAAAAAACAAAATCTATGACTTACTTTTGACTGTGAGTCTTATAAACAGTTGGATGGGTGGGGGAACAAGAGATGTGGTTGCTACCACTTACCCTTGGTATGAGTGCTGGGAAACACCTCTCCACTTCCCTCTTCCATTAATCCCGTAAATCTTACGTGCTTCATTTCTTCCTGTTTACTCAACAAATGATGCCAGGTTCCTGTAGGCAATAATTTTCTTGCACCATCCTGTTATGAGCTTTTGCTTTCAGTTTCTCAGTTTAATGCTGAATTTCTCTCCTGCTTTTCATCTTGCTTTTTAATTAATTCCTATCAGCTGTGTTTCCAGGACGCTGTCTCTCTCTGACTCGTGTCTCTTTAATGTTTTTTGGGTTTTTTTGCTTCAGCCTCCAAAGACAATCTACTTTCATCCCTCAACATCCCTTCCTTCCTTTCCTCTTCCACATTATAAACAAAAGCACTTACAATGGTGCAGTAGAGAACAATACAGAACTGTCAAGGGAGTGGATTAAATGACCTAATGTCTAATATGTGTTCTCCTGCCAGCTATTTTTGATTTGAGTTCACATGTCACTAACTATTTGACCTTTTAAAATCTAATCTGACAATACCCAACCCTTTCCTTGTTTACTTTGTTTTGTTTTGATTCTTGTTAAGTAAAATTTGATATATATTTGTGAGGTCTGAAATAGTCTTAGCCCATTTTCTTGTTGCCGGTAGTTTTGGTGGTAGTGATTATAAAATGATCTGTGTTTTAATCAACTTTGCTGAATAGCATTATTAAAATAGGCTTTGCTTTTGAAATGTAGCTGTCTTCATGCTAGAAGTTAATGAAATTACATATCACACCACGTTTTCAGCTTGATAAGGAAACATATTTGTTGAAAGCAAAGCTATTTTCAGGCTGTCACTTATTTTTAATGATAGATAATCATTATGTAAAATATCTTTAACTTCAGATAAAAGGTACCATCTCTTCAGAAATACACTTGTAAAATCAGACAAGAACCGTATTTGTAGAGCCCAACATACTGGAATTAGCATCCAGAGCTAAGACTCCTGAACAATATAGTAGCACCAGAAGTTTCCTGTTTTCAAACTAAGAATGCTACTTTGTGTATTTTATTTATTTATTTATTATTTTTTTGAGAGTAGATGTCTTTACATGGGGGAGAGACAGACTACCCTCATGTCGCTTCTGAAATGACTTTTAAAAGGTGGCATTTCATGTTTTAAGGTCACCCACTCAGCATACTTTCCGTTTTTCACTGTAGTGGTCAGTCCACACCAATATGATTGCTCCAACAGTGGTCAGATTAAATGGTACTAAAATACAGAGAGAGACCATGAGAAAGGTAGTATTGGAATAGTTTATTGTAGATAAAACTTCTCAATCCTGGCGAAGTATTCTTTTTGTTACCTGAAACTGCAGAACTTCTGTGTTTGCCAGAACTCTGGAGTAGGTGAGATTTTTTTTTTTGTTTACACCAAGACGTTATACCCTATTGTTGTAATTCTGGATGTTCCTGTTTTACTGAGCTCTTTGTTTTCCTGTAATATAAGAATGAATGCCATGGATCAGTTTCAAGATTCACTTTTAACTGTTTAACATAACTGTCTAAACTGTTTAATGTTTATTACAATTAACTGTGTTTCTAAATGTTTATTACTCAACATTGAAGAATTATTCCTTTTTGACTCAAAAAGTGTGAATTTGTTAGCTAGCTGGTGTGAGGCGTTTTATGGGAATGCTACCAGGAAAATTCAGAAATAGAGGCTTCATCAGACATGTGAACTTTTGCACCTGCCTGTACCTCCAGGTTTATCAGCGTGCTATTTACTGACCTTGTGTATATTCTTCAGCTTTTACTTGCAGAATATTACTCTTCAAGCTATTTGCTAAATGAACCTGGGAGGAGAGGCAGGCTTTCTATTCATCTTTATGTCCCTAATCTTCATTCTCATGGCTATGGAGAAGGGGTGAGAGAGATCTTAACAGCAGAATTGTTAGATAACTCTCTTGGTTGTCTTCCTATAGATTTACCCTGTGGCAGCTGAAATTAGCACAGTCCGTGGCATTTTATTTCAGTACTGCTGAGCACTTTTGAGTATCAGAAGTGAAACAGAGTCACTCTACTGATTTGCTACTTTTTGGTTATCAGAGCTGTGGGCAGCAGCAAAATAAAGTCATGGCTTAATCTGGAGATTTCTGCCTGAAAACAAGAGTTTTTGCTTTTCCCCTCCATCTTTGCTGCTTCCTTTGTGCTGGAGCTAGCACTCATAATGCTGTGCAGTCAACCAAACCAGGAAGCTGATTTGCTTTAGAATTAAACCAGCCAAGCTAGGACAAGCGTACTGACACACACACGCCCAAAAGACTTTCTACTGGGCTGCCTCTGGCTGGCCTTGGGCTACCAGCCAGACCTTGTATTGGCTCAAGGGAGGGAGTGGGACTATGTTGCTGTGTGGGGGGTCTACCTGCCTTCCACTGCAGCTTTAGCTGGGGTTGAATTAGGTGCTGACTCCAAAACTATCAGTGAAGCAGCAGTGTTACGGTATCTTTCACTGGTGACATCATTGAAGAACAGCAACAAATTGCTTAAGGAGGAAGATACAAGGAAATTTCCCAAGAGGGCCACGAACCTGGTGAACAGGTCTTGGGGTTAAACTTAAAAAGTGAGAAGGAAGGTGAACAAGCTCATCTTTTATGGAAGGGCCTCTTATGACAACCTTTAAAGCAGTGCCCAACTACAGGCACGTCAGATCTGCAGTTGTGTCAGAAAAAACAGAATTATCAAAGCACTTTCACTATGACTGTTCTTTAGGAACTCTTGGCAAAGCTTTCATCGATGTTTTCATCTCAACATAAGAAGGAAATTTTTTACAGTGAGAGCAGTCATTCACTGGAACAACCTCCCTGGAGACATGGTGAAGTTCACATCACTGGAGATTTTCAAGATGCAATTGGACAGGGTGCTAACTAACGTCATCTGGGCTCCCTTTCCCACAAAAGGTTGGACCAGATGGTCTTTCGAGTTTCCTTCAAACCTGGGCTGCTCTATGGTTCTATGATTTTTTTTGTGAGGGTAAGGTGATCTATACCAGAAATACAAAACGTGGAGGTGCCCCTGCTGGTGGGCAGCATGTCTTGGAAGGTTCTCCAATGACTTCTTCAGTGTATTACGTACGTAAACAAATACAACACAATTACTAGATTTTAAAAAAATATCAGTGACGTGCTTGCTTGCATGAGAAGACTTTTCTCCTCCTTCACATCCTGTAGGTGCTGGAGAAGTTATAGAGATTCTTGGGGGTGAGGACACCCTTTAAATTTTCCAAGATCAAATGTTAGGCATATTACATCCAGTAGAGGATCTTTCAGTTGTGAATGAAGTTTTCAAGAATTAACTTTATTTTAATTCTGTATATGCTTTTGACACAACTAAGTTAAATTATATCTTCAATTGCAGTTAATTGCACACAAATTTGACACATAAATTTGGCATGTCAGTACTAGTAACTTCAATAAGTGTAAAATGGTTCTTGTCTTAAATCTTTTAAAACTGATTTCTAAAGATAAAATCATTCTGGATTGTTTTTGTTATAAACTTCTTTGTGCTTCCTACTCACAGGCAGAATGGGTATTGTACTGAACCGCTTCATAAGGAGTAGGAGAGTGTCAGTAGAATTACTGGTTTAGTTCTGGGAGCTGCTTTAGTGTTTCCACAGTCCTGGGAAGTGTGGGAAAACTCTTCATGAGTATGCCCTGATACTGGTAGTTTTGTGACTGCTGGAACTCATGCATCTTCGTTTTCTATTAATTTACACTGTGGAGTTGATCAGCTGTAAGCTGTGACTTAAAGCTTTACTGTGGTATTTATTTCTTAACAAATAACAAATTTGAATTAGATGTTATTTTGTCTTCCAGCCTTTTCTCAAGGTAGGTTCTTCAGAATGGCTGCATCTTCTATACTAGTGTGCTTTCTTTAGGAAAACTTCCCTGAATTTAAGGTTTTCTACTGTTCTGTAGGAGTTGATTAGAAAGGACCAATGAGTAAAATTGTTGGGCTAGAGGACACGAGGAAACCCCAGGAAGACACAAAAGTCTTTTACTGAAGGAAAACAACCTCAAAACAGGAGAAACTGTGTTAGCAAACTTTGAAAAGAAATACTATTGAAGTTTTCAATTTTTGCATTTTTAGTAATTCTTACAGAGTCGTAATTTTAAAAGAAAAATTGATACTTGATTTCAGAGTTATTAAACCAAATATAATCTGTGTTGTTGAGACTACAAGGTAACTAAGGAGGGGTGCAAAACTAATTACCCAATAGGTTGGCTTCAGTGGCGGATACAGTCTAGGAAGTTCTTACTTTCTTTCTGTGGCCATCTCCAAGAGCAAAAGGGTAGGGGTAGGAGAGGGAGGTGGGAAGCTGTAGTACAGGATACAGAACTGCATTAGCCCACACTGGGAGCTCTGATCCCCAGTAAAGGGTAGGCAGCAGTGTTAGGAAGGGAGGAGAAATTCCTTGACTCCTCTTCAAGGCTGAATCCAAAACATCATGTTTTATTCTATATGTGTGTATGCATATTATATGTGTAAATGAGCTGGAGTACTTTTGTGTGTTGGTTCGTTCAAATTCTACTTAGAAAAAATTAAGTGTAATGTAGTAAAAAAGACAATCATAATGTGTGCAGCTTAATGTAGTTGGAAATTCAGATAAAGCTGATGTGAGGGGAGATGGGCCAGGCCGGGTATCTTGTGAGAGAGGGAAATAGCAGTATTAAAAAAAAAAATATCTTTTTTTCCTAGGTTTTAGGGCTGTTTACCCTTCTGTTTTACTGAGGAGCGTGACTGCAGGTGTTCTCTGGGTTCTGGTGGAGTACATCTTTCTGCACATTCTTGTTCTGTGGTATCCCGATGTGACAGAAAACTTCATAAAAATCTGTAAAGGAGTTTTGCCTCATTATGTTTTACCTAGTTACCATATAATTCAATAGGATGAAATATGTATTTATGATTCTTCCACTGCTTTGTGCTATTTGATTTTTGGTTGACTGGAAAATCCCAGTAAAACATACTCTGAAATACTGTTATGTCTGCCTTGTTTCAGGGGAAGACAGGCAAGATGGAAACTTCTATTAAAACATGTTGATGGTGCACAAATATTCAGAAGAGAAGGCTTTGTGTGCACATTTCTCTAGCTCTAGCTTAGTTTAGCACTTCACAAAGAAATTACTTTTTATTCTTTTCTGGGTAATTTTTCTAAGTTAAATGAGGTGTAAAACAGTGACCTACCAAACAAGTTCTAGATGCAATTTCTGCACAGAGCAGAGTATTTGCCTCACCTTTGCCGCATCACAGAAAAGCAAAATAAACTTTATGAATTAGGTTTATATTTGTTATAAAATTATTGTATACAAAACAAAGATGCCAACATGAAATTATCCCGGTTTCTTTTGGCTATGGAAATGTACATTCTGAGATCTAGAATCTTTATGGGTTTTTTTTTAATAGCTGCTTGAAAAATACTGGTAATTTAGAGGGAAACCAATTTTAAAAAATAGCAATTGCTTCTTACCCTTCACAGTATTGTAACAATATCAAGAAAACTTCAGTGACTTGAAGATAATCTTTTTCAAGTGTATGGAATTGTCTGTGAGAAAAAGAGACTTGGATATTGGATATAGAACTGATACAGTTGGAGGCTGAATTTTGTACAGTCAGTTTGTGTTATTGGAAAAATCCATGAAGGTATTATTTGTGACGTTTGGATCATGGTTTTCTTTTTAAGTTGTGTTGGAGAAGAAAGTATCTGTAGGAGTTTCAATATAGGAAAAGTGGTACATTTTTATCTTTGATATTGAGACCTTTGCTGAGTGGAAAAACATTGTACCTGCAATGAAATTATTTTCTTGTGAATGGACTGTGTCCAGGTACTCTTGCTTGGCCCTTCTCTCTCATGTCTGGAGAGAGATAATCTGAAGTAAAGGTAGTACTCTTTGTTTGTTTACCTGACCCATAAATGCTTTTAAAAGGCCGACAGCACTGTTATAATCTACTTTATGCTTATTCTGAATGTTTTGATGTGTTGATTTGAGGCAGATGGGAGACCCAGAACAGAATGAAAAAGGGGATTGTAGAGTGAGCAGGACGAGACCGCTTGCCATCTATCAACTTGATTTCTATTACGTGTTGGTATTTACTGCCCTGTTCCTAATTCCGTTTTAAATCACTTTGGAGAGGAACTGGATATTGTTAGTTATTCCATGCTGGTCACTGGACTGCTCCTCTCCTTTCATAGCCAGGTGGTTACCAATAAAAGGTATATGTGGTGTCTCATGTATATATAATAATACATACTTTCTTTGGAAAAACTGCATAATACTAAAATCTGATGGTCAGCTGTCTCTTGAGCTTCAGCAAACGGTTGAAACTTTTGGGACATTATGTCTAGCTACAAATAGCAAAAGGTGCTAAACTAGGTATCAATAACGTGAAGGTTGTTGGAAGCTAAATGGTTAGCCATTTTGATGTTGTTGGAAAGTCAATGATTAGTCATTTTAGCATAGTGGAGAATGTAAGTAAGAATTGCTATACTGAATCAGCCAGAAAGTCAGCCTGGCATCATGTGTTGTGCCAGCCACTGGCAGGAGATTCTGCGGAAACAGTATTGGAGCAGAGCATGGACAGAGTGAGCCTTCCTTGGTAAATCCTGGTTATTAGTAGATTGGGAGCTTCATGGGATAAAGGATACGTCTGGATAATTTTGTTACAATAATCACCAAACCTCGCCCTCATTGATTTGCTTTCTGTTTTTCAATCCTACTTGTACTTTTTTCTTGAACAGCATTTTATGACAGCAAGTTCCATAACTTAGGCACTAAATGAAAATTCAGGTCCTTTGATTTATTTTCATCTATGTCAGTTTAGGTCAATGGGTACTCTTCTATGTCTCATGTTGTGAGAAATAATGGTTAGCTGTAATGTGTTTATCTTCTCTTTTTTGGTCATAAGTAGGGGGACCTTGCCGAGGGACCAACTTATCCAGACAGGCTCTGTGTGTTACAATTAGACCAGCTGTATGTCTGCCTTCTCTGAACTGGGTGGTTTATTATACAGCGATTATTTTAACACAAAGGAATTTTTTTTTTTATAAATAAAAGCAGCATGTCCTTTTTAATATATATATAATCCAGTTTCTGGCTGGAGTTTAGAGATTCTGAGTAATGTTCCTCAGTTTGTTGTCTGTAAAGCACCGGGAGATGGTCTGAACTACAAAATGAAAGTTGGCTTGTGTGTAATTTACAAAATATATGCAAACATTTCATTTGTATGAAAACAGGGGAAGAAAACAAAATGAGTGCACATTCAAAGCTGCTTTTAGTGTAGGGAAGCTGTGAGTGAAAACATGCAATAAAAAAAACAGTCCCCAGCAATTCTGATACAGTTCATGTGTTGTTTCTTTTTTCCTTCAAAAGAGCTAGCAGACCCATTGATTGTTTTATCTTACTATAAGTTAAAAAAAAAAAAAAAGAAAACCAAACAAAACATGATAGCTATTCAGTAAGCAGCTGTCACTTGATAAGGATTTATCAATACATTATTTAAAACTCTAGCCAGCTGTAAATATGATGCAGAAGGATCACAGTGTAGATTCTCTGGCATACTGTATATTGACTTTGTGTGTTACTTCATTATTTTGAAAACTGGTAACGTTTTGGGAGGAAGCTTTTGAAAGTATTGGTAACGGTGATCATAAACTGTTAAATTTTTAGTTTGTAACTGCAAGTTTCCACTCTTTGGGTGTGGAGGGGCAGAATGTGCTTTCTCGTTTGTGGAGTTTTTTGGGGGAGGTGAGGGGTGGCTAAGGTTGTCTTCTAGTTCCCAGGTTAGCTGTATAGGTCTTTTTTCTGGTGTTTCTGAGCAAACACTCTGGTACTTCAGGTTTTTAGTTCTTAGATTGGGCCCTGTGGTATCCTGTGTATTAGCAGTATTTAATTTTCACAGTGAGAACACAACATTTGGAAGACAAGAGACAAGCACATAAACTGCTTCAGAAATCCCTTTCGCTGTGTTGAGTTTTTTTTTGTTTCTGAGGTTTGTTTGTTGGTTTGGTTTGGTTTTTTGTTTGAGGGACAGCCTCACCTTACCTCTTTTTTTGGTCAACTTGGTTGTCAAAGTAATTTTGTAGCTCTGCAGAAAGTTTTGCCAAACATTCACTGTCACCCCGTAACAACCTTTGGTTCTTTACTGCAGAATCGTTTATGTGGAGCTTCCTTCCTTATAGCTTCTTTACTGCTTTGAGTGTAGTCATACAGTACATGTTGAGTGTATCTAAAGTAGTATTTTGGTTCAGATTAGGAGCATGCTTTAGAAGCAAAACTCCCAGTTGTCATCCGTGACTGTGCTTTGGTTTGTGTTGTGGAATCATTTAAAAGCACTCAGACTGAATTACTTTTGGATGAAAGTAAATCAGAAGATATACTCCAATGGCATACCTGTTGCAGTCCCACTGCTGTACGGTGTTCAGCTCATGGAATCAAATTAGAGCTGCCCCAAAGTAAAATTCTTAATGTGATGTGTTAATGTTGGGTCCTCAGCACTGACTGTTTTGCTCTTAAGATCCACTCCTATTGCTCTGCATTCCTGGCTAATGTGAGTGTAGTCACGGATAGAGATAAACATAATGCACTTAGAGGTTATTATTTATGACCACTGTATTTGCTTCGGATAGAGTCCAACTATTCAAACCTAAGTTAGGCTAGATAATATCAAAGTAGCTGACAACTTGAGTTTGATGTGGAAGCTGGTACTTAAACAGTAATTAGGTCAGTGAGCACCAGAGCTATAATGAAGCTGTTTTCCTGTCTCTGTTACCTCTTGCCCTTTCCTACTTTATTCATCTCAGTTCTCCTCCATTCTCTAACATACTTATTCCTGTGACCCTAACCCAAAATACCACAATATTCTGACCCTTCTAATGTGCTGGCTGCACTCTTTATCTGTTCTTATTTCTTCAGATTTTTTTGACGTACCAGCTTGCAAAGGTCTGTTGTACAGGTTGAAGCTGTGCCTGAGCATGGTGTATGCTTTCTGACTACCTGCTTTATACTGGCAAAAATGGATAATGATTTAGAGCTGCCAAAGGCACAGTGCTTCCTGAGATACTGCCACAATTGGTAAAGCCCATCTTTACTTCAGTGAGAACATCAGTTTTCTCTGCTCTTCTTGGTCGTTGATTTTCATGGAAAACTTGCGGTAGCACAGAAGAAGACATCTCAGTGACAGATTTAGTTTACAGGTATTGGAGGGGAACAGAAAGTGGAATAGATAAGTAACACAGTATGATTAGTTTTATGTCCAAACAAAATCAGGATAAAAATACTTCCAACTGTGAAAGCTTTATTTAATTGCTCATTCCCACTTGAAAGAGGAGGAGAGGAATTGGTTATTGTGTCAACACTTCAATGGATTATCAAGTTAAATACTCCAAATTTGAATTCCCAAAGCATAGGGATATTGTCTAACCTAAAGCAATGTCTTCTAACAGTAGCTTACAGAAGACCGAGGTGTATGAAATGCTGCTATGTAGGCTGCACATGGTCTCTCAAGGATTTGTGTAATTCTGGTTTCAATACAGATAGTTACCTAAGTGTTTAATTATGCTGTCCAGGAACTGCCCCAGATGATCCTCATGCACTTTAAAACAATGAAACCCACCAAAATTCTCCCTCGCCAAATGCGGGATGTTGTTACTTCTCCTGTCAGATGGCCTACTCACCAAAATGTGTATATTAGGAAAATGTTCTTGCCTAGTTTTGAGGGGGAGAGGAAGGAAGAGAGAGCTTAGTTTATAGCAGCTCCCCCTTGGTACTGGAGGAGCCTGGAAGTAACCAGAGAATAACCAGCCAGAATATTATTACAGCTCTAAAACGACAACAACAAAAAAACCTAAGTAAAGAAGAGGTAATGGGAGTTGAGGCAGAAGCTTAGACTTTAGTCTTAACTGGGTGAACTCCTGTCCAGCTGCAGTCATGAGGAAACACCTTCTCTTTGCCAACAGGGCAGTGTTCAAGAGTTGTACTCAGCATGCTAGTTCTGTGAGTAATGATGTATTTTATTGGTTTGAAGACCTAATGGCAGAATGCTAAATACAGGTTTCTTTTAGTGATCTGGCCTGTGGTTTCGGGTCCATGTGTAATCAAAATTAATGATAATGGGTTTTAGTGCTGTGACTGGATGGTGTGTACAAAGAAGAGGTATTTTTTCAGTTCTCTATTTCATTCTTATCCTTGTGCCATGTAGTGTCAGTTGGGACAAATGTTTTGTGTCCTTGTCTGGTAGTTTCCAAAGTGTTCCATCCCTCTTTATTCCCACCTGTATTTCCTGGAAGACCTTGCTGTTGCAACCATGCCAAAGTTAATAAATATAAGGCTTCTTCCATACCCTTAAACTGAGGATTTTCCTATTCAGAGAAAAAGCAGTAAGTTTCTCCAGTACTTGAATCCGTGTAAATAATTTTGTGCAGTTCTCCTGGGGAAAAAGTTCTTTTGAAACAGATTATTGTAAGTAACATTGTGGTCTTCTGTAACACTTTTTCCAAGGATGTAAAAGGCACGTGTGGTGGGACTGGGATTTTTAGGTAGGCACATAACACATTTTGAATAAATGGCAGTCAGATAATTATCATCTGTCTTCCTGTGTAATTATTTGATGTTTTCATTTTTCTTTTAAACAAACCTCCCACAGGAGTGTTTCAGTTGTTGCATTGCACCTGGTTTGGGACTGGGGACTATAACAGTTGTGTTTATTTTTAGACTGAATATCTACTGATGTTTTAGTTAGCAGTGTCCCTTGAATGTACTTGCTTTCATTAAAAGCTCCAGAGGAACCTAAATATTTGTAACTTTAAAAAATTGTATAGCTCCATGTGGCATCCGGTTGTAAATTGCATCCCAGCGGTCTCATTAATTGTAGAGATTACAAAACAAAAAATAATAGCTGTATCCCCTGTCAGAGTTGTATTGCAGAATGAAAAAAAGCCTCTTCCCTACCTGGCTGCTGTAATGCACATTGTTGTAAGAGGAGCATGATGGCCTTGCAGTCTTCTAAGTCCCTATTAACGCAGCAAGTGAGAAACTGAATGAGGGGAAAATACTGCTGCCGCTTTATGCTATTCTTATTTTTCTTTCTCTTTGTAATCCCTTCCCTTAAGAACCCACTTTGGTCTTGATGCTCTATCTCCCATGGATCCATGACAGTCAGTGAGTGAGACCAGTGAGGGCAGTTCGGACTTGTCTGTCCTCCATCAGATCCTCTGTCCTGTAATGGTATGTGATCCACACAAATTTCCATGAAACTTGGAGTCAGGAAGTGTACCCAGAAGAGTTGTACCTGCCAACCGAATATGGTTATCTTAACAAATGCAAAAAATTCTTGCAGAAATACTGTCGTGAGTCAACAATGTTTAATGCTGAAATTAGTTAGCTTCCTAATTTAAGGGATATGACACACAGCTGGAATATAATTACCAGTTTTGGAAATGTGTATAAAAATATTCTATGCTTTGTGCTTATATATAGTGTATACAAGATCTGGGCACTTTGAGGATTGAGGAAAAAATACTTAGGTTACTTGTGGAAAGAAATGTACTTGTTCCAAGTAAGTGACATACCCAAGTATGGGTCAAATTCCAAGTATGCGGCCAATATGCCACTTGCTCCAGATGTGACCAATCACCTGTTGGTCGGGTCCATCAGCTTGCTTGCCTGTAGTGTTATCCATGCTGTCCACCGTGTTGTCACTTTTTCACAGGCAAATCTAAGGTGATGTATAACCTCTTGGAGGGCGTAGAGGGGATGATGTGTAGAAGATAGCTGGAAGAGGAATTGCTGAAATGGCAAGCATTAGTATTACTAGTAAGCTACTATCTGTAGGGGTTTTTTGTTCTTGCATTATGAAAAACATTGCTCTGACACCGTAGGACCATTCTAGCCTTCAATAAGGTTCATGAAGACTTAAAAGCAGGAAACTAAATAAAGAGTTGGGTAGAGGAATAAATGAGTTAGTAGGAAGTCAAGGTGTTCCTGGAGTGTTGCCAGCCCTCTTCAGTTTTCTTAGCTGGTTTATGAAGGTAAAAAAGATTTATGTACTTGTCTTTGTTCAGTCCCTTCTTCCAAACAACCTTTGAACTATTTAGTAAATTTGAACCAAGACTGTCAGAGAGCAGAGGACCAAGGTATAATTAAGCCCCTTTTCTTTAGGGGAAGGGGCAGTGTGGTGGTTTGGGCTAGACTTGCCACTGAAACAAATGATAAATGCTCTCCCCCACCTCTCCTGAGGTAGTCTGTGCTGAGGGTGCATGCGTCTGGGCCAGTCACAATGGGGTGCTTCTCCCATTTCTGTATCAAGCTCCCAGGATGACAGTCACGTCACTGGCAAGCGTTGGGAAAGTCCCACATTGGTCTCAGTGACAGATGGAAACTGGATTCTGGATTTGGAGTCAGGAATACACAGATCGGGATGAAAGGCAGTTGAACAGACATAGTCCTCCTTTTGAAGTAAGCCATGGAAGTAAGCGGGATGACCCTTGGATCCTTCAGCTTTTATACTGAGGAATGCAATGATATAGATGGGACAGAATTCCCAGATGGTTAGTTTTGGGTCACGTGTCCTGTCCCTTCCTCCCCATGCGTGGGACGCCTCTACGCTTTTCTGCTTCTGACCCTCCAATGGGGCAAATAACGAAGTTACCTGACCTTGGTGATTATAGCAGGAAGTATAAGCAGAGACTTTCTGCGTACCATTCCTTGGCATCAATTAGAAACAACCAGGTCTTACCACTCTGGAAGCGGACACTGTCTTAGAAATACACTGTTAATTTCGGAGAGTTCAGTTAGTTAGAAGGGGCTTAGCTGCGAAGTAAAATTATTGAACAGAAAATTGGTTCTGTTTTACCTCAAGCCGGGACAGGCAGTTAAGGTGAGGGCAAAGACCCAAGTAGTTCCTCTGCAGTCTGTTCCCTAGGCAGCACTGCATGCCAAGGCAGTGTCGCACCCTGCCCCGGTGGAAAAAGTCCCATAGCAAGGGAGAGGACGTTAGTCCCCTTGTTTCTACCACGGTTCCCAGTAGGCACAGCTGTCTAGTTGTGACACCGTAAGCATGGATGTGGATGGCTGTGTTTTGTTCTTTTTTTTTTTTTTAAATGTTTTTGAAATCCACACCCAAGTTATTTGTTAAAAGGGTGAAATGTTAAAGACTGACCAAAATTCAATGCAGAAGTATGTCCCCATTTGAGAGGGGAAGCCTGGCAAGGTGCATTTCATGTACTGTATTACTGCAGCTCAACAGAGCGAGTGAGCACTCGTGGGTCTTGCTCTTCTTTTGCTGTGACTCTTATTTGAGGGGCTATTCGAAAAGCAGCCACCTGAAAATGGAGAGTAATAAACAGTGACAGAAACTCATGTAGCAGATGAAGAAAATAGTTATACCAGTAACCGTTTTTTGGGCATTTTTTTTTTTGATGACCTGTTTATTATTAAAAGCTTCAGCACAGATGCTTGGATTGCAACAATGTGACTACCCAGAAAATAGCACTAATTTTAATTTTATTCAAGAAGCAAGTGGCAAAGGTGGTTTTGTGCTAAAAAAAGTTTGGGCTATTAAAAGTGGTTATGTATATTTTGAAGAATGTTTTTAAGCCCTCTGCTTTTGTTACCCTACAATACTTAGTAATGAAAAGCTAAACACTATGGTGGTGAAATTTAAGAGTGATTTAATGTCTGCTGCTTATTCCCATTTATTTGTCTTTACAGTAATTTGATGAACCTGCTTTGAAATCATTTTACTTCTCCATCCCACGTTTTGTAGTCCCAATCCTACAGTTTTGTTAACAGACTAGGATGTCCTTATAGAGCTCCATTCACTTTGGCAGCAGTCGTTACTACAGTGCTCTTGCATGACAAATTACAGTTGGACAGGCCATGATGGAATTCTTAACTTTCTGTCTGTGTTTATTACAGCAGCTATGGCCAAACTTTGTGCATAGTTTTCTTTCTTTCTTTTTTTTTTTTTTTTGGAGAGATTTACTAATGAGGTTTTGGGTTTATGGAGAGTGAGGATGTTAATATGTTATAATATGCGGATGTGTAATCTAGCCTCTGAAGTAGAACTAATACTAACCTTAGGAGTAGATAATTTATTAGTTAAAAAAAAAAAGCCAACTTTAACTGTGGTCTTCTACCAACTTGGTTAGACAGCTGCACCTTTCTCATACTTTGCCGAAAGCTTTTATTTTCTTAACTTCTCCCATACTAACACAGACTTAAACAAACTGAAAACAGTCCCTCAAACTACAGTTGCTGCCTTCAGATGCAGTTCTTGTTGGCTGTCTACCCTGGTGGGTGCAATGAGCTTCAGGCACTTTCATGACTGAGAGCATCTCTGTCTGTTCTCTTTCCAAGATGAGGTATAAAGTACATGTAAGTTCTTGTAGGGCGGGTTGGGATCCTCTCATGTCTTGCAAGTTCCTTTGCCAAATTGCAAGTCTTGTTCTGCCCTTGAACTTTATGCAGGTATCCTCTTTTAATCAGTAGTAGACTCTGAATGAATTTGCATGTGTTCATTCTGATTTCAAAAAATCTGATCCATAGGCTGAACATAATGAGTTGACTTGATGATCTCTGCAGAGTGAATTTAAGTCCTAGATAAGGCATAAGTAATTACAGTGGAGAATGTAATACCTTTCAGGTTCAATTAGGTAACACAGAGGTTGCAGATTTGTTTAAAATGATACACACCTTCTACTTCATATTTGTATTTTTGCATATTATAAATATGGAAAGGTTTGGAAAAGGTTAAAGCATTCACCATTTCACAAGAGTTATATTTTTTCTTTGGATACTACTAAAATTGGTCCACATGCAGTAGGTGGTACACCTCAAAAGAGGGATTAATCTTGAGGACGTCCCAGGGTTTCCAACACTGATATATTTGTAACAACATTTGGGAATAAAGAGCAAGTTTTCCAAGGTCATCATACTTCACAAACTCAACAGTGTGTTTCCTCTTTTATCTACAGACTTGATACTTGCAAGTTTCCTGCTTTGACAGTAATCATCATGGATAGTGGTAAGTTTGTTAACTTAGTGATGGGTGTGCATTATTTATTATTCCCTATGAAATGAGCATTACCACCCCCCAAACTGTCCTCTGCTCAAAATCCCAGTCAGTTTGCACAAAAAATGTCCTCTGCTATTGAACTGGTTTTGATGTTACTATGATGCACATCTTTGCCCACACTAAACTGAACTGGAATCATACTACTCTTCTGACAGAGATGATATATGCAGCCGGCAATAATTATCACAAACTCATTTGTGGATCTTTGAAAGCTGGCTGCAGGATGAAAACCACATAACTAAGTTTCCAGCCTTGTGTAGTTCAGTTTAACTGTTCCTAAACTAGTCCCAGTAACTCCGGAATCTCAGAGCAGAATTCTAAAGCTTACTTTTTAAGCTTTAGATGCAAATGCTCAAAAGATTTTTCTCCCTTTTGCCCAGTGCAAACCAAGTAGTTTTGTTAAGGTCATGTACAAAAATATTCAAATTTATCCGTAGCTGCAGCATCAAATTTAAAATGAAATGTTTATTTCTAGTGGTTGTTGGTGGTTTTAATCTACTTGGGTGTTGGTAAGGAGTCAGAAAAAGGAAGTCTCAATAATGGTTTCAATAGCACTGGTTTTTGTGTCCCAGGTGCCCTGGGCTTTGCTTCGGCCACACTTCTGTGTCCCAAAATATTTTTCCCATGCTGCTGCTCCCTGTTTCTTGTGTCGCTAAAGACCTGAAACCCATTTTCTTTGCTTGTGACAGCTTCCGCTGGCAGGCTGAGACAAATTTATCCTTTGGTGTTCTTGCCTGTCTCTTTCTGATTCTAATTTAATTTCATGTTGCTAGAGTATCTATTCACTGTTAAGATAGCACACAGGTTTTTATGAGAATGTATAATAGATTGATCTAACTGTATTACTCTCTTCAATAATAGTGGTCAAACTAAGACTTTGGAACTTTTTTTTTTTGGTAGCTTTCTGATGCATAAAAACTTGCCAAAAGCTAAATACTACAGTTACATTCAGAGCACAAGCATGTTTGGAGAAATAAACATGTATTTCAGTGCATTATATTTGGGAGTTGTATGCCTTCATCTGTGTTCTACAAAAATTGCAGGAGAGGAGGAGACTTCAGATTTTTTTATTTCTGCATCTATCTTACATAATGCTAAAATCATAATTTTGATTTTTTCCTTTGTCTTGTGTTTGCCAGTTAATCTCCTTAAAGTGAAAAATTAAGTTTTATCTTGCTTCATTACTTTATTCTTGCCACATGCAATTCTTCCCCAATGATCTACAGCTGCAGTAATTTCAGCCACGCTGTAGCTTGGCTAGGTGGGCATCTACCCCAAGAGCTTTATTACATGCTCCTATGCAATTATAACTGAATGTTGATATGATGATGGTCCTGGAATACTAAGAAGTCAAAGTGGTTTCTGCAATGTGGATCCATTATCTCTTTTTATAGGTTCATCAGGCAATGGCTTGTTCTTGTTAAATCATTGTGTTTCAATCAGTATCTCCATCAAGATTGCTTTGATCAGTGTATGTCTTTGTTTCCTGGCTACATTTGTATTGACTTCTCAACGGGATTTAAAGTCACTAGAAGCGTGCAGAGCTTTAAAAATGTCAAATGAAAACAAACAAATTAATATACTTCATTTTTTCTGGCCTTGCAGGGTTGAAAGCCATTTCTGGTCAGGACTAAACATAGATCATTATTTATCAAATACATTCAGAATTAATATGGGGTGTGGCTTATTTTCCTCAGTGCGCTTTTTTGTTTCTATGATGCATGCAGTTCCTATACTGTATTGTGAGAGAAGAGAGACACTTTCTGAATATGAATTGCTAAATAAAAAAAGCTGGGGTTTATTGATAGTCATACATTGACTTTTCTTGAATATGGAATTATTTTAATGCTTTTCCATTCTTCATCAATGCGTTTTGAAGCAGAAATGTATGCCTAGCTCTTTTTGGAAAATTAAACTATTACCGAGAAACTCGTCATAATGTGTATCAAATGCAGTATTTCATAACATACCAGCTTTTAAAGTTTTATTCTCAGTTTGCTGCTTTGGTAAATTGGAAGGTGCACGCAGAAACAAAGATTTGTGTGTTATTTCTGAGAGCCAGAAGCTTTAAATCAGGTTTTTTTTCAGCTACCTGCGTTTTCCTCTTTATTTCTTTTCCGTCTGCATCCAATACAAAGCTATCATAGTTTGTCTCATTGCTGTTTTCAGGGATAGATTCCAGCTGTGAAATGAAATTCCCTAGGTTTTGTCTGCTGAAGGAAGGGAAACTTGATTTATAGTGCATTATCTACTCTTCAGTGATTCCACATACGGACATTCTTAAGAGAGTTTGGGCTCTAGCTTGTTCCGCTTCAGGAATGCTCACAGGAGGAGCTGGTGAGAAGCAGGTAACGTGCTGGCAGTCTGTCCCTGTGCGTGGCTGCACGCTGGCCTCCTGATGCAGACAAGTTATTTCATCTCATTACGTTTAGGTGATCACTGAGGCATGTTGAAACGAACCGAGTTCTTCAGGCCCAGAGGGGAGTCAGGAGAATTGTGTGGGAAGTGGAAAGAAGCCAACCTTTTTTTTCTTTCCTTTTGAAGCAATTTTTGAATATTAATTTCTATGTTATTTAGTCAATAAACTTACACAATAGGAGATGTCTATGTGCTTACCAGCGGTGCTGTAGAAAACCAAAATTGCAGTAGGTGCAGTTATAGATTTCTATGGGCTGAACCTCTGGCAACATCATGAATAATGTAATTTGTGTGGTGTGTGTTCGTACCATGTGTATTCGACTGCAAGTGTAGGAGTGGCTAGTGTTTTGGAGTTTAGTCTTCAAATCTTCATTTAATCATTTGCAAAAGGAAGATGGCTGTCTAATGATTTAAAACAAGGTATACCACAGAGGGTAAACAAAATTAAGTTGAAGTAGATCAGCTTAATTATGGTAGTAGCCTCGTTACTGAAAAATACCAGCCCATTTATCTCATGAGAAGGTGGAAGTATAGTGACCTTCTTTGTAGACTTGCTGCCATCCTTTTTTAAAATCCAGAATCAAATTATTAAGAAAAAAGCCCAGCAAACTGATCCATATGAAATTATAGATAAATCATTGCTTAAACCAGTCAATCTTTGTCCTTCAGCAGACAGTGAGTTTGTTTTCATAGTGTGTTGGCAGTCCCAGGCTAAATGAACCAATGCAGAAATGACAGCATAGGACAGGAAAGTAGTATGGGTGTATTAGTGTGGCAGCGCATTGAATAATTAGTGTCTCTTGGTAGCAGTGAGAGCCCAACAGCAGTGTTCCACTGACATGATGGTCTTGTTTCCTGACCTGAAGTACCTGGAGAATTTCTGCATCATTCACTGCAGGTGTACCTCCTGGGTAATTCAGTCTGCTGGATTCTGGATTTTTCCAGTCAGTGCACCTTACTGTAAAAATTACTTGGCCAGGGAGCTAGAGGGAAAGCTGGAACATAGAAGAAAAGGGGTTGCTTCTAGCTCTCTTCTTTGAACAGAAAACCAAGGAAAGCAAATAAAGAATACCCGTGTCACAAAGTTGTTTGCCTTTTGGGGTCATTTTATTTGATTCATCAAATAAGGTGAGGTTTTGCATATGATTCAAGAAAATAGGAAGAGGATGCTTCCCCCCTACATCCCCAAAAGGGTCCCTGTTTCAGGGTTGATATTTCTGGAGTGAAGGGAACAAGTCTGCTTCAGAGTTGCTTAAGAAAACTTATAGACGTAAACTTCAATAAATGCAGCTGGTTTGGTGTGTATGACTCTAGGTAATACTCATAAATATTTATATCAAAAACTTCAGTGAATTCTGGCTGTGATGCCCTCAGGCAGTTGCAAATATCTTTTTGGATGTTCACAAGCAGGATTTGTTTGTTCTGTTTCATCTTAGTTTAAGAAGTTGCTTGAACTGAGCATGTGCCTGACTCTTCTGAGTGCTCATCTTAGGCTGCAGCTCCAGTCTTGTTTAAGTGTACATGAGTGTGGTGCTGAATCGAGAATCATCACATTTATGATCTTATTACAATAACTACGGAAATTGTAGGCCCATCTACTTAACAGTAATGAGTAAAACTAGGAAAGGTCTTTTATTGTATTTAATAAAGGGGGTGACTTTGAAAAGCTCTTTATTTCTCAAAAGCACATTTTCTTTGAGCAGTTTTAGCATGAAGTTTTGGATATCTATTTTAAAAGTGACCTTTGTTGTCTCTTCTCTTACTCAGTGTTTTTAACAGAGGACGAAGCCAATTCTGTGTTAAAAAGATACCCAAGAGCCAACACATTTTTGGAAGAATTAAAGCAAGGTGACATAGAACATGAATGCAGAGAAGAAATCTGTAGCTATGAAGAAGCAAGAGAAGCATTTGAAAATGAGGAAAAAACGGTATGTTTTGATGTGTATTTAAAGATGGCTGGAGTATTATTAATACTAAATTTTTGGCTATGCTGAGTGCTTGTGTGTTTTCCAACATGACAATGTTTTTCAGGTGTACAGCAGATATGGGTAGACTGCACAGCAATAACTTTTGAATCCTTCATCCCAATTAAACTGAATTTGATAAGATAATTATCAAATTATCAAAGATAATTATGCTCTTAAGTGTTGTGAAAATTGGCAGCTGGGAAAAAAAGGAAAATTAATACCTCCACTTGAGAAAAGGTGGGCAAGACTGTCATCTGTTTGGCAGCACAGTTTACCCAAATAGCCTGTGTCCTGGTTCTCCTGTCATCACACACTTAAGTCTGACCTGGATATCAGAAATGCATTTGTCTTGCTTGGAAGGAATGATGGGATTATGACTGTTATGGGGAATATATAGAAACAGAGGGCCAAAGTCTTCACTCAGTCTCACTCCTTGTGGAATAATTTGTTTATTGTATATGTTTATGTGAGTGAGCAACTCAAAAAGCTTTCCATTTAAAATGCACTTGTGAATCTCAAGTGCTGGTGTAGCTGGCCAAAGTGTCCAGTGCCCAGATTAATAATAGTCTAAAAATCTAAAAATAAGGAAAGACTAGTTGGCTGCCTTCATGCTAAAATTTGTGAGCCCCCAGAGAGTATTGTTAAGCAGCAGTGATCTAAAGCATGGAAAGAACAAGAATTTCAGCACTGCCATGTGTTATGTAAGTGCAGTGATACATTAACTTCACGGGAATGAAGCAGATACTGCCCACACAGGATTGTTGCGTAAGTCTGTTGGCTTCTCTAATTAAAATAAGCTTGTGGGGCTAATGGCTGTGCAAGCAATTGCTGCACATCATACCTAACATATCTTAGGTTGCTTCCTAACAAATAAAAACAGTACACAGGTTTTCGGTCATGGTATCTGAACAATTAAATGCCCTACAGTCAACAATTAATTTTTTTTTAAATTCAAGACAGACGTGGATGAAATTAGGACTGAATTTGAGGATAAATCTAAAGAGAAAAGCCAGATGCTAGAAAATGTGATGTAGAAAACTTATATTCAGAAAAAGCTTATGTCCCTTGTGTGTTTTTGCACAGGGAGACTGTACTTGCAAGGCCAATGGGTTAATGGGTGAAGTGGCACAGGGAGCATTGCAAATTTCCAGAATTTACACAGGTGATGCATTCTGCTATTCACTGACTGAGCTAAACATCAAAAAGTATCAATGTTACTGTAAAGGCATGCTGAACTTTTAAGTTCTTGGCATCTATTTCTTGGAGGTCGTACAACTGGGGAGATGGATAAGTCTGGAATGTGAACTTTGTGATTTATTAAAACGAAGTAGTAGGATGTGTGGTGTCTCTTCAAAGCTGCTTCTTTCCAAATCTTTAAAGTGCATGCAGACACATGTTTTTTTACCTCACAAACTTGGCTTGGTGTGGCCATTCCTTATGATAGCTCATTGTGTAATTAAGAATAGTGTGTACAATGACGCTACTTGTCTAAAACTCTTAACACATTATCACTTTGCTTTAAGTAGCACAAGAAGCTCAAGTCACTAGAGAAAGCATAGGTTAGAATTATAGAATCATCACAGGTGAGCCTAAACATGCTGCCTCTCACTTTGGCTTCTTTCCCCCCATTTAAGAACATTCTGTGTTTTGGTAGATAGCATTTCCCTTGCAGAGAAATAGTAAAGTAGAAATAGTTACATTTCCACTCTTGCTACAACCTTCCTGTCATGGGGGAGAAGGAGATTCCAATAACGTCCTGACTCCTTATCCGTTTCTGCTACTGAATCCTGTTTGCCAAACTGTATTATTCTGTGGTTGGTAGCTTGCTGATGGGCCAGGCTCTGCTAATGGACAGTTGTGTCTGACCAGCCTCATTTACTTAGGCTTTATTTAGTCCATTGTCCCTCAGCAGCATCCATCCTTACAGCCACTTAGTTATTTCTGTGTCTCAGGGAAAGGAAATGGATGCACTAGACTAGGATCATGATACAGTATGTTCAGAGTAACAAAGATTCAATGATTTCATAGTATAGATAGACTGGAATTCAAATAGGGTCTGTAGCTTATTTATCACATGGTAACTTTCTTTTGTGTAATCTCCCTCTTTGTATCTTGTCCGTTTGGTTCTTTGTTTATTCTACAGTCTTCTGGGGAGGTGTGCAACATCTTGATTTGTAATCAAGCAGTGTCCTTAAGTGATTTTTGATGCATGATTTTTTCTGGGAAATTAGCGTTGTGTTATTAAGTGTACATGCATAGCTGTCATGGAAATGCTGAACGCCTTTAGTATTGTGTGGGCTTGGGGATTTTGGTAGTTTCAGAATTATTCTTTAAAATTATAAAGTTAATTATAAAGATAATACTATTACCTTAGTAAGGTTAGAGCCAACGGGGAAGAATTTGCAGGACTTGGTGGATAAAACAATATGAAATTCAGTGTTGACAAATGCAATGCATGTAGGGGAAAAGAGAACATTCACTATATATATTATGGGCTCTAAACTGAACTTAGGAACAAGATCTGAATTTGAATCTATGAAGACTTGAATAAACATAATTATGTCATTGCACACCCATATCTTCAATGTGCCATGTACAGGTCTGATCTCCCTATCTACTAAAAAGCAAATTAGTAGCTGAGGAAGGACCAGAGGACTGAGAAGTGTGACAGTTGACCAAAGATATGAAAAGACTGTAATAACAATAGATCAGAAAAGAGTTAAATCAGGGAATACTTGATGATGTCTGTGAAGAGCATGAAGACTGAACTGAGGTCAGTCACTTGACATCCATCTGACAGGAGACCTAACAGGGCCTCAAAGGAAACTAGAAGGTGCGGGTTCAAAGCAGATAGAAGTATCTCTTCTTGCCACAGATAATAGAGCTGTGCACTGCCTTGCCACAGGATGTCATGGATGCTAAAAGCTTATATAGCTTCAGAGAATAAAGATATATAAATGAATGGAAGATAAATCAATCTGGGACCATTGAATAAAAGGGGTCAGCTTTGGCTAATGGACGTTTTTGAAGTACAAATATGTGGAAGCTGGAAGAATATCACTGCCTGCTTATGTTTGAACTCTTCTTTCGGCAATCTCTAATGATTGTTGTCAGAGAGAAGGTAATGGATTAGCTGAACCCTAAGTCTGATCTAGTAAAGCTGTTTATTTGTAATACCTGTAGCTTGCAGGCAGCACTGTAGGTGGTAGGTGGTCACTGGACAGTTGTCAAATGTGATTGGGAGACTCAACAATTTGTTCAAAGGTTACTGTGCAAAGTGGCTGGGTGTGATTGAAGCATTGATTTTATTTCCATTAACTCATATTTTTTTTTTAAATACTGCACGAAGATTTTAAAAGCTCAAAGTCCAAGGTCTTTGTGTTTCAAATTTCCCACAGATTTTAAGCATTACAGAAATTGGAAGGTTCTCTATATAGTTCTATTCTAGCAAAATAAACAAATAAAACACTAAAAGCTTAGCAAGCAACTCTAAACTTGTCAGCACCAGATCTAAAATGATATGATCAAGCAAGACTTCTAGCATCAGTCTGTGTCTAATTATGGATGCTACATAAATACCCAGAAGAGAAGAGGTGAATCTTTTTCTGCCACCTAAAATTAAGGGCAGACCAGAAGAAAACAGTGTAGCAGGTACACTCACTTCTGTATCCTCTACCTACTGAATACCAAGCAGTCTTCTGACTAGCATATTGTTAGTCCACCTTTAAAACAAGTCAGATAATTGACCAAGAATCATTTGTGGCTGACAATGCTGTCAAATGTAGTAAAGGCCTCGGCTGAAATTCTCAATGGTTTGTGAGTCTCTTTAACTTGTACGTGGATCCCTTATTTGGTTCAGCGTTCAGATCCAGTTGACTGATGCTGACTCTGTTCTGAGAAGTATTAGAAGTAAAAGGGAAACAAAATTCTGGCAAATTGGCTGTAACTGTGTAGGATGCCCTTGAGAATTCCTTTTGATTATTTCAAACTGGATTTGCCAAAGCAGTAAGGGACATTCAGAAGAGTAGTTCTTGGCAGGAATATATGTTAGATGTTTTCTAAGTCTTTTCCATTGCAGTTATCTGATTCTGTGGCTTCCTTAACTTAGTTTTTCAGCCTTTTAAGGTATATACACCTGGTATTCCCAGCGGTACAGTGCTTAAGGGTGAATGATTACTGGAGTGTCCTTTTCATAAATCACAAGTTAATAGTTTTGTCATGTAAAAAGTCCTTTTTGTTGTTGGTTTAAGAGACCAGCAACTATGAAAGGGATGTTTGTGCTTTGAGTTTTCCAATTTTTAAATTAGTCTTTACCTTTCTGTATCAGTTCTACAGCTACTTCCTAGGTATTCAGTATTTCTACCACTTGGTTTCGGTTTTGGGGTTTTTTTTAATATCAATTTGTATGAATCCTCACACTGTCCAAATTCATCCAAGTTCTCTGTGGTTTTGTTGGGCATGATTTGTCTTTGACTTTGGCTTGTCCTCCTCCTGTGCCTTCACTTTACAGTGCAGTGTAGCTGTGGGATGACAGAGCAGAGGGTGAGCTGCTTGGCAGCTGCACGACTCGAACCTGAAGTATTAGTTTCCTTCAGTTCCTGTCAATTCTATCAGTCTGAAAGTATATGTCCTTGTGCTTGTCTTTGAGATTTGGCTTGCAAAAAATATTTTTTTTTCCAGAGGAAGATTTAAAGGAAGTAGTTTTTATGTGACTGAACAAATATTTCTTTGTTAGTATTTTTCACTTATATGCAGAACTTAATTCCTTTGTCTCTGCAAGATAGCCTTAGATGTGAAGCACTGTAATTTTTGACAGGGGAGTGTGTGTCTAAACTGTCTTGGAATTTCCTTTGCCATGCACGCAAATGAAAGTGGACATTAAACTACTTTCATTCTTAAGGCAGTTTAAACCTTAAGCTCCTTATACACCAGCTTGGTCACACCATCAACTTCAACATCCCCCACAATCACACACCCTATTCTGAACTAGTTGCTTGCCACTCTGGGAAGACAGCTTTTCTGCTGCTTTGCCATGTTGCAGCGTGACAAGGAGAGATGCTCGTATTTTCTGAAGAAGGTGCAGAGGCATTTTCTCCAGCAGATAGAAGTATCACAGAAACATTACTAAAAAACCTACTGCCCTTACATCGGAGAGGGTATTTCCTCTGCAGTCTGCAACACAAAATATATTGCTAAAGCAAAAGTGTGTTTTCTTCTTTTTCATCTCAAAACTACCTTTCTTTTAAATGACACATCCTTGCACAGTATATTTTATGACTTTCAGTAAATCTGTGCAACTTTGGCCTTGAAAACATACATTGTATCATTTTATTCCTTTGCTGCTGTTGAGGCAGCAGAGTAGTGGGGTGGGAAGCTTGGTTCCGGTACAGATAATAGCAGTTAATGCAAATTATTCTTTTTCTGCTTTTTAAGTTGAGATTATTATTTATTCGACTAAAGAATCTAGTTAGTTGTATTCAAACCAGATGGAAAGGTAATCAGTAACAGATCTTCTGAATTGCCTGATGATCTGTCGGGGAGAGGTGGGGTGTTTGGTTTTGTTGGTCTTTATCATGCAAAGACCCCCCCCAGAGTCCTCAGTTGTGCAGCTGATTTCATTTTTTAATGTTAGTTTTTCCACTTAAATGTTTTTCTAGAGTCAGCACGGTTGATCAGGGATTCACTGTGGAACAATGCATCTAGGAAGGCCTTTGCAGAGAAACATTTAGAGAGAGTTTAGTCCGTCCTCTAAAACTTGCTTACTACTTTTCTTTTTTTAAGTCAATGCTATCTGACTTAACTTGGATGATTTGGGCCTGAGTTCACATTAGAGATGAGCACTGCAGTGACCTGCTTTGATGTCAAGCCTTGGAATTTAAGGAAAAACACCTGATCCTGGTTTGTGTAGGAATTAAGAAAGACCTTTCTGTTATTTTTTTAACTTGTACTGAGTATAGGGATAGATCAGTTGAGTTTATTTTTCCTAAAAAAGAAACCAACCAAACAGCTACATGATAGCCAGTTGTTTCATGCACTTGGCGTTGCTCTTAGTAAATTTTGATCCAGAAGCATTGTGAGCATGTGTTTTGTCCATGGTGTCCTGGCCCTGGATTTGCACAGGGCAACCTTAGCCTCCACATTAGAAGGGCTGTGCTGCTTCTGGACTCGAGCTGTCTCTGAGACCAGTTTGGTGGCATTATCTGTTCAATGCTGATCACGTGGCAGTAGTTCTGAACTAAAAAAAATGGATGTATCTATTTTGTGTGTACACAAAATGAGTCAGTCTGCAACCTGAGTACGTAATTTAGTAATAATTGAGCAATAACCATATCAATTTTACCTCGTATTTTATAAATACTTGCATGTGATATGTGTATTATCATTTGAAATATATGATGGTATGAATGTGAATGGGTCACATCTCTACATTTTTAAAGGAAACTAAAGAATTTAGAGTTTCTGACACGGATTTCGGGAGGTGGTTTCATTATTTTTTTTCCTGAAATTATACATGGCTATAAAACACAGGGGAAGTGTTTCTTAGTAGGAGAGACTTTAAAGGTGAGGATGACTACTTTTTCGAGGCAGGTTATGGTTTTCTTTTTACTTGCTTTTCATACTTTTCACTGGGGAGAAAATTGGATGGCAACATTATCTTTGTACTCCTGCTTGGGCATATTAATGTAGCAAAGATTACTTTCAAGGATTGGTGTCCCCCTTCTTTATTTTCCATTGCTCATATTTTCACTTTTCACTTTCTGTTCCATTTATCTGTAGCTGTTTTGTCAAAATTTCATTAATATAATAAGCTGTGGAATACTCGTATACTGCTGAAGCTATTTTTAGCTATAAACAGAGGATCTGAATCAACTCAAAATAAGCTGACAACAATGGCTTTGAGCCAGACGGTGGGCGAAGTCTAAATTACGAGATGACAGTACAACATAGTTGTGCTTTGCCAAAATGGTCTGTCATTCTGAAACAGTTATTTCCCTGTCAAATTGTATTAGTATATTATTGCAATTTTAAAACAAACAAACAAAACCTTCACTTGTTTTTTTTGGTGCTGAAAAATTTTGATCTACCAGATGGCTGATGTGCATGCTGATTAATTTTTTTTTTAATTGTTATCGTTTACCTACGTCTGTGTCCTGTGCTGCAGGTTTGTAAATATTAAGTGCAGTCACAGACATCTTAAAAGTGGTGAGGAGTTGGTTTTAAAAAACAAAATGCCTTTTGTATCACTAACCACATTAGAAGAAAATTTAAACATTTATTGTGTGTGTTATCCATACCAGTTCTTAATTTAATCATCACTATTTGAAATGCCTTTTTTTGTCATTCATTTACAACAAGTTGATTACGGTGTTGGCTTTTTTTTTTAAACTGTTATAGTTTCTGACTTATCCTGTCTTGCTCTTCTAGAAGGAGTTCTGGAAAGTCTACAAAAATGGACTTCAGGGAGAAAGTAACACAGGACATACCTGGTATTCATTTTACCTTGCATTTCCATTAATCATTGGCCTTTTTGTTATCCTCATTGTCATTTTTGTCATATGGAGATGCCTCTTTAAAAAGAAAATGCGTAGACAGTCGGTGTACATGCATAGGGGAGCCCACGAAGCAATGGGTGATGGTGCTGTTGCTGACGGTAGAGGTCCTCTTCCACCGCCTCTCAGCATTGTTCATTCCCCACAGGAGGAAATGTATGAAGTCAGTGGGCTCTCTCCAGGAGGTCTGAGCTATACAGATGGACGGTCAGACTCAATATCCACAAGGTTCTCAAACTGTGATCCTCCTCCTTCATATGAGGAAGCCACTGGTGAAATCAGTATGAGAAGAAGTGAAACTGAGCAACACTTAGATCCACCCCCACAATATGAAGACATAGTAAATTCCAATTCAGCTGGTGCAATTGCACTATCTCCTGTTGTCACCAGTGCTAAATGAAGCAAGAAGAATGCTATGGACTTCTTAAAAATTACTAATCATTTTGTAGCACTTTATCTTGGCTTATTATGCATTTCTGTAATTTAATGGACTTGTACAATGAAGTTCACTTTTGTTTTAGATTCGCTTGGGTTTTGGTTTGGTATTTTTTTCCACTACAGCAGGTCTTAAAGGATAAGAAATCTATACTGAGGGTGTAGTGCAGGTATAAACGTGGTGCTCTATCATACTTCTCAAAAGTACCTCTTCTTTGAGGGATGTCACTTGTTTTATTCTGAACATTGTCCACATTCCCCACAAGATTTGTGGAATCCCCCTCCCCTTTCTTACTGCAGACTGTCAGAGTTGTCTGAAATAGGGAATCCTTAAGGAACATTTTAGATAGTTATTTACACTAAAGGGGACTGATTTTGCAGTATTGCCTCTTGTTTGGTTGGTTCCTTTTTCTCACTTGGACTTTTGTTACATTCTGCACCGTGTGCTGGGCCCTTGGAAGCCTGCGAGCAGTATGCCTTTGTGTTCAAACCAGTGTCTCATTAGAGTGTGCTGGCTTAATAGCAATAATTTCGGAGTCCTAGCAGAAGAGGTGTATTCTAAAGCTTTTCCTATTCCAACTTAAAATTCTGTAAATGCTTAGAAGCTAACAATTCAAGATACTAATTTGTGAATTTAATAGTGTACTTTTTTAAAAATCTATGTTCTGCCTTTCCTATCTGTTTTTACTTGTGTATTCTAGAGGTGAGAAGTGTGCATATGTTAACTTTAGAACTTGAAAGTTCATGCAATGGTAAATAATGAAATACTGAAATACTTAGAGTGGATAAAATTCTGATCATAGTCTTCCTACCATAGTCTTCACTGGGACCAGGATATTATCCCTAAACACTTAAATGCAAAGGTATTGCTTTCCTTTTAAAAGGGGGGAAAAAAGGGAAGGCATTCAGTGTGTGTGACTTTATTTTTTTCCCCCAACTATGAAATAAAAAATCCTTTCTCAAATGCTGATACTCTTTTGCCTCTCGCATAATTACATGTACTGTGTGTGCACCTTGTATTGGTGGCTATGGAAGTCCTTTGCAGAGACTACAGAAACCTTTTTTTCAACAACAATTATATTTATCACTTACCTGTTCTAACAAGATGCTTCTGTCGCAGAAGCTAACAATATGTTATAATGAAGTAAAGCTACTTACATTTTTCATTGTTTCGAAGAACAGCATAGTGCTTTTAGCCATGACATGAATTCTTAAAGCACACTTCGTTCTCAGTGTACACAAGCCTCCTGGGTTTTTTCACAGCTCTTAGATTATAGGTGCTCATCAGAGTGAGAGGTGCTGGGAAGCATGTTAGTCCAGGCTGGCTCCAGAAGTTGTGTGACCAGCCTGGCTCTGCTATCTCCAGCTGTGAGCTGCAGAGTCCGCCTGACTGGGCAGAACTGTGAGGCCACATTGTGTTGTATTTCTACAGGTATACCCCCAAGCATTAGCCTGGAGTGACTTTTTGAGGCTGAAGAGATGTGGATTTCTGTCAGACTTGATACAAGTTAGAATAGAGGCTTGTACAGAATTTCAACCAGCTGGTTTAGAAGCTGATGATAGTTATGCTGGTACAAGCTGCGCTCTGGCAATTCTTGATTTAGAAGTTCATTGCTTGGTTTGACTTGTGGATATTAATTTCCATTTTCTTTCCACCCCACACCAAGGTAGTGTGCCATTAGCTTTACTTTATTGCTCTCTGTTCTACTAATATACTAGCACCGATTGACATGTACTTAGCCCTGAAGGACTACTGTGTTATGTTGGCTTTCTTACTACAGAAACTCAAACTGCATCTTACTCCAAAGACCCCAAATGAAGTGTCAGTGCCATCCATTTGAAATTGCTGTTGATGTCTGACATGTGCTAGTGTCTACCGTCTCATGGGGGCTTGGCCCATCTTTTGCCTAAGAAATTTTACAGAAAGCTGCTGAAAAGAAATGTATGGTCATACATGGGTGTGTGTATGCACACTTCTGTAAGAATTTGGTATAATGTACTGACAAATGAAGTAAGGATTTTATGAGTAATTTTACGCTCTCATTTTTGACAAAGAGTAGGTTGCCTAAGTGGTCTACTGAGGATCTTCAGTTGCTAAGATAAGTTGTATTAAGAGTTAATGGATGAACTCAAGGCCAAACTGTTGTCAAAAAAGATCACTCTCACTTATTATTTACAACAGATATTGGGCAGATAAATACAATATGTTTTGGACGTTTGTAGTAAGAATTGCCTGGGTCTTCATTTTGAACTGTCTGACCTTTTCTTTTGAAGTGGTTTTAGCTCCTGCGTGTCCTGAATTGCCACTTGTAGAAGTTAAAACTCCTTTTATACAGAGCAACAGTTTTGTACTGCTTTAGGCAGACGTTACCAAAACAAAGTGCCTCATCTCAACATGCAGGAACCACCTCAAAAAGAGCTGGTATTTTAACGTCCGTGCCATATTGGCATCTCCTGTGCCTGCCAGCACAGCTGGCAGTTTTAGCAGTATTTTTTTTTTTGTTTGGGTATAAGACCCTCCAATAGGAAATGCATGGAGGTCACTCATTTCACATTAGGTCACTCAGCAGCTGTCATCATCCCCTGAATGTTGGCAGTCTAGTTTAGAGATGAGCTGGCTTTTTTCTTTTTTTTTTTTTCTTTCCTTTTTTTTTTCTCTTCTAATGCTATATTCCACTACCACTTTTAACAGCTTTATGTTTCCAGTTCCTAAGTTGAGTATCTTGCTGTGTCCTCTAGATACTTTTGTGTGCAATGATAAAATCATGCTTGTCTTTCCAAAAAAGCCACAACCAAATATCTAAAATGATCTGTGAGTTGAATTTATTGGGCTATGCCTTTTCCATGTACATGAGCATGAATGCCATTGTGGGCCATAAACTTATGCTTTGGTAAATAAATTTCATAATTAAATAAAACTTGTGTGCCACAGTTATCCAAATGTGTTTTCTCTAAGACTTGAATAGCTTTCTCCATGTTGTAATAATATCCAATTACAAAATACTTTCTTCCATTTTGTGAAATGTGGGAAAATAGCTTAGTCTTGGGGCTGACTTTTCTAATCTGATTGAAAAATAAAATTTCATTTGTACAGAGTTTTTATACAGCTTTTTTTTTTTTTGCAAATCACTCAGTAGTTTTACCTATTGTGTAATTGTGTTGTCATACAATAAATACTTTAAATTTATAGTTGTACCTCTCTAAAGGTTTTGCAAATCTGATGCAGTACTGTCTTGACTGATGACATGAATAGTCAGGATACTGCCTTCCCCACTTCTGAATGTAACATTGAATTTCATCTTGTATTAGAATTAAGATGATCTATCTACTAAAACTTAACTTAAAGATGTGTCACTGTTTTAAGAAATTATGGGAATTAATTATTTGCTTTGCTGATACTTAGCATTAGTGGAGGTTGTTCTGTCTTCACTGGATGTAAATAACCTCTGATTACAGTATTGCATATTTTAAAGGGGTTTGGTTTACATTAAATTATCCTATTTAAACATTTTTGCCTATGTTTATAGAAAATTTTTTGTAACATTTGTTTTTGGATATGCTAAATAAAATTTTTAAGATGCCTCGTGTTTCAAAATATTGATTCTACACAAGTGCAGTGAGAATTAACTATATTTCAGTGATGCTCTTATAATTTCTGTTTTATGAACTTGATCATTTGCAGTGAATCAGTTGTTTTCTTTTGATAACTTAAAATATAAATGTAATTTTATTCTCAGGTAGGCTTGATATTCTTTCAAAGTTCACACTAATTTTATTTAGATTTGTGAATTTGTTTGTTTCCTGTTTTTAAAAAACCATTTGTTGTAGCCATAGCTAAAAAACAGTTACAGGCAGAGGGAAAGCAGAAATGATTACAATAAAATGAAACGGCACACTAGGAAAAATGTACAAGTCGGGGCACTTAATTTCAAAATTCAGCCATTTGAAAGAAAGTTGATTGCAAGATTTTGCATCAGCTCTGTGAATGATATATTAATAGCAAACAAGGAAAAAAAAAAATAAAGCAAAACCTTGCCTAATGATCCCTGCTGGAAACTAAAGATTTCTATTCCACTCAAGACAAACTTTGTGTCGTCCTTTCTCACTCAGCTGCTAGTAAATGGCATAAAAAGTCCCTGGTATTTTTTCTGGCTTTGCGGCACAACTGGAGTCTGTTGGAGATGTCAGTAAGGCTCCGCAGGAGGTACGTACCTTAGAGTTTCATGAACACGAGGGCAGTTTCGTACTGGTCCTAACAAAAGTGCACAAAGAGTCAGCTGAAGGAACAAAGTGTGTGTGACTTTCCAGGCCCTCGTGTGCATCGTGTGGCACCTTGCTCCCCTTGGTAAGCTTTTATTTGTGTAGCTCAGACCAATGCCATCCAAACAGAACACTCTGTGTTCAGTTAAGTGGCATTCGCTGTGCGCGTACACGTTCAGTGGCCTGACCATACATCCATCAGCGTTGGCCAACGTGTTTGCACATGGTTCAATGCATGATTGCCTCTGCATGCCTGGCTTCTAGCTGTTGGGACGTGGCAGATACAACATTAAACCGGTATTGTGAATCTCAGTGTCTATAAAAAAAAATCATCACACCAGGTTACTAGTGATAAATGGCCATTATTTATTGTTTTGCATGCCCTGAACACTGTTCTCTGCCAGTCTGAATCGCACTGATAGATTCTCTTTTATCTCCTGCATAATGTGAACTTTGTAAATATTTCCTAGTGCTACTTGCTGATTTTTAAAAAGAAGAAAAAAACGTGTTGAGCTGAAAGCAGTGAGGTGACACCTGTACTGTTTCATTGCTAGCAGCACACACATTTGATTGATTTGCTACAGGGTAATTGAACTTTGAGCTTTGCCAGAAAATTGAACTACACTTTTCTTCTGCAGTGAGATCTCAGTAATTGTATTTTTGGTTTGGCAGTGAGTTATTAAATGCTGAGTAACAAGCCAGTGCAAGAAAGGCCTTGTCTCTATTCTCATGATTGTATACATTATGCACCATTTGCTTACCATTTAGCTCCAACAATGTTTGCTGTAATATTAGGACAACTTTTCTCTGTCCTGTCTCAGTGTATCATGCAATAAAAGCACAATGACTGCTGTGCTTTTCTTCCCCTGTCTTAAAAAATATCTAAGAATCAAAACAAAACCTTTTAGCATGACCTGCTGTTTCCTTCTCCAGTTGGAAACTTTGTACGTACCTGTGTGGCTCCCCAGGGGAAGTTGAGGGGCTTTAAGCAAGAAGGAAACAAGTACTCAGCAAATTTATTTTGATACTTCCAGCAATTAAATCTCTGCATAAGGAGGTAATCTGTACCAGACTCTCTCCTTGGCTGTGGTGGACGATGTGTTTTTCCCCAGAACAGACCCTGGACCAATTCCATAGGTCAGAGGCTCCTAGTTTAATTTTTCTTTATTTTCTTACTCAACCGTTGCCACTGGCAGTGGCACAGCACTTCACCCTATGCAGGGGCTCAAGTTGTTTACTCAATGACTGCACGCTGTGAGATCCCCGCATATGGGGGTCTGGGCCTCAATCTTGCCCACTTTCCTTCCTTGTCCCCTTACCTTTGTGGATTGCTTGCACCCTATGCCAGACAATCACAGCTGAGGGGTTGAGTGCAGGCATCAGTCTGCTGTGACACAGGGTGAGGCATAGGCTGTCACCACCTGTGGCCTTTTAACTTCCAGTCTTAATGCAGCCACCACATGTGGGTCATTTCCAAGATTAAAACCACTGCAGACAGCGTTTCTTGCCAGGATTTTGTGTGAAAAGTGATACTGCCAAAGAAAAGCAAGGATGAAGTGACCAGCTCGAAAATTTTCCCCAGCTGCTGCCCCTAAACTGTCTTATCACAAGTCATGTATTTCTATTTACTATAAGAATTGCTGTAATTTTTTATTTGTTTCTTTCCTTTTTGTATTGTCTGCTTTTCTGTTCGTGGTTCTATCGTAACCATAGTTCTTACCTTACAGGTGGATGAAGATGAAATATATTTGCTCTCTGAAAAAAAAAACCTCATGCATGAGAGTTGGTCAGGCTTTATGTATCACATGTACCCGCCTCACCAGAGTTTCAAACAAAAGCAAAAAATTCCACGCTGATGTCTACTCTGTCTCCCAATAGTGATACTTACACCTCAGTATCCCCTTTTTTGCCTGCAGTCTCATGGGCTTGTGTTTCTTAACGTTAGCTTGGTGTCCTTAGAGGTACTTCTACCATCCAACAGCCATGTGAAACTGTTTTGGATCATTTCCAACTTAACCTACAACCTCAAGACTGCTAGTAAAAGTGTAATAAGGGTTAGGAACACTTGCATGTTCGTTTGCTGGTAGCAAAGGCAGCAGTAAACAAATTCCTCCATGAAAGCACCGGACAAGTGGGGAAGGTTGAAGGTAAAAATCAACTTTATAATGAAAACAGCTGCCTTCCATGCGAAGAAGATGCTGCCCCAAAGTCAGCTGAGACTGACTCTGCTGCTCGGGGTGATCCTGCTGTGTCCAAGAGGGTTTGGCAGAGGGTCTGTGGCAGGGCTGCTTGTGCTCTGTGGGCAGCAGCCTGTCTGCTGGCATAGCGAGACTTGTGGGCTGCGAGAAGGTCCAGCATCCTGACAATTAGCACAACCCAGTCAATTGTATGTTGGGCCTTCTGTGGGTTTTGCCCACAATAAGTGTATTGTAAGGTAGGGTGGTATGGTTCTGTTCTCTGCCTGTGGGTGGGTGCTCACCAAAATTTGAGGGGCAGGGACAGCTAAGAACAAAACGTTTCTTTCATGTCTACATGCTCTAATGGTCTCCAGGGAATGGCTCTGTTCCACGTCCACACCGTGTTGGCACATCCCAGCTCTGCCAGCTGTGCCCGTGGAACAGCCTGTGGAGCACTGCTTCTCGGAGCCTGCGCTGGCAAGGCAACCCAAGCCCTACTTGGGCTAGAGTTGTTCCTGGCCATAGGAATTGGTATTGACATTTACGTAACTATTTTACTCTCGGTCTGAGCTCCAGAATATTTTTTTTAACAGTTTAATAACTTCTGCAATACAGAATCACAGAATCTTAGTGGTTGGAAGGGACCTCTGAGATCATAGAGTACAAAAGGACGTCTAGCATTTTTAGCCAGACGTGTCTAGTAACGGTAAAAACTTAGATGCTTTGTTTTTCAATTTATGTGCAGGGTTTTTTGCTCTCCTAACTTGCTGATTTCTTGAATTTTGTTTAATGACACTGCTGAACAGAACACTCCTCGTTCTGTTTCTCCCTAAAATCTTTCACATGCTTTTATATCATAAGTGCATAAAAGTTGATATGTTTATTGTGTGAATTCTTTTGAAGATGGAGCTTTGGAAATAATTTCTAATGTTATGTTCTCTTTGGTAATTTTTTTCAGCCTAATAAAGTGTTATTTGCATCTCCATTTCCCTTTTCTTACCTACTTGTGCTGCTTGTGCTGCCACTGTCATTACCTTTCAGCCTTTCCACACAGGCAGCTTGGCTGTGACAAAACTACCATCTCCCCCACTGGCAAGAGAAGTATTTTAAAAAGGGTTTCCTGCCCTGCACAACGCTTTCAGATTTCAACATTTACTGTTCTGCATCAGCGCATTGACAGCCTGGAGACTGTTCACAAAATCATGACGCTCGGTGGCCTGGGGCTGTAGACAAACATCCCCAGCCCATGAGGAAGACTGGTTCTTGCCCTGACTTTGCCATTCACTCACGGCCCTAGAGTGAGGATTTGAACCTGGGCTTCCTCCATCACAGGGCATTAGGCTGCTTTACACATCAGACTAGGCTAGCAGTCCATCATTTTCAAATTTTGAAATCCTTTGAAATTTCCTACGATGTATGCAGATTTGTGTGTATAGTGAATTTAAACTACTTACTATAGACTTAATTTACTTTATTATCTTCTCAGGGATTGTTGAAAAGCAGACTAGTAGTTTTCTGTTAGAGTATCACAGGGTGTGGATTTGAGCTGTTCCTCTTGGGGTTTTTGTGTGCTCATGACACCAGCCTTCCCATTATACTTTTTGGAATACAAATTCCATCTGGAACCTGAAAAGGCTTTGCCGGTGCAGGTTTTCTTGCTTGTTTTTGTCAAAATTGGCATGGTCCCATGAGTGATTTTAGCTTCACTGTATTAGTCTTCAGTATGAGCAGCAGTAGCGATGGTTATATGATTGACTACAGTGATGTCTCCTAGCAACTTGGCTGAAAAAAGATCATCCCACATTGCTCATTTGTCCAGAGATTTCCAGATTGCTGTGTTAAAACATGTTTTATCCTAATGAGGCTGACTAAACTACGTCACTTTACCAGCACTCCCTGCACCAAGTTTTGTGCCATACCATTGAAAAGGCTTCTCTAAGAGTGACGCTAAAGGTAAAAGCCCCCCTGTCAGACTCCTGTTTTGGGGGCAAGACATGTGCCAAATGCCCTCCCAGGCAGCTGAGTAGCATTACCCCACATCAAAACATTGGCTTCCCTCTGGCCTGCCATTTCCCAGCAGGTCTTCTGTGCCAGAGCTTGCAAAGGAGAGAAAGAGAGATCTATGGAGTTCATTTTGCTGTTGGACACAGGTTTTCAGAGTCAGGTGCCGCCTGTGGACCTTCCATCTGACATCTCTTCTGGGCTGGTGACGGTGACATGTGATTGGCTTGCTGAGACTCAATATCATTTCAATAATCCTTTCTTTTAAAGAGATTGCTGTTGTTAGTTGTGAATAAATGCTCCTTTTCCACAAGATTCCACAGATGAGGTGCTGCAAGACGATACCCCTTTTCCTCATGGCATTCCCCTCTGCTTTCTCAGGTCATAGAATGGTAAAGGCTGGAAGGGACCTTAAAGATCACCTAGTTCCAACCCCCCTGCCATGGGCAGGGACACCTCCCACTAGAGCAGGTTGCT
>JAOTQQ010000001.1:118701155-118728897 GCA_026546715.1 Gallinago undulata | reverse complement strand
CCATCCAGCCTGGCCTTGAACACTTCCAGGGATGGGGCATCCACAGCTTCTCTGGGCAACCTGTTCCAGTGCCTCACTGCCCTCAGATAGCTTCTGAGGCTGCGACGACACTGAATGTTGCCATCAGAGCCGCTGTCTATGTTGATCTGAGGCTGGCTGTAATTCAGCATAGACATGTTGGAGGTATTTCTGGGTGAGAGATGCTGTCCTTCCCCCCTCCTGAAGAAGAGCATCCAGCACCAATGGAGAGTTCATCAGTGGGATGCAGTCCTGGAGCGCAGACTGCTGTGGTGCATGCCCTACAGTAGCAGACACTCTGCCTGTCCTGGCAACTGCATTTGACCATAAAGTAATGCCTCTGAGAAGCACATGCTGTGACTGGTTAGAGGCCTTTTTCCTTCATCATCGCAGCATTCTGTGCGTGACCAAAGCTAATGTGGAAAGAATTGCTAAAGCTACGAGACACATGTCTGCAGGGCTGGGTGACCTGTGCTAGCTGCCCCTTTGCCTGAGGCAGCCATTCTACTTTACAAACCCCTGAGCTGCAATGGACCTCTCTACTTGAGATCACTTCTTTCCTTGTGCTGTACCCCTGCAACTCCTTAGCTGTATTTGTGCTGCAAAGGAAGCTGGTTGACCGTCAAAAGTTTTCCAGGTCCATGGAGTTGCCTCTCTCTCTCTGAATCATGTGGCTTTAATTTAAATTTCTTGAGGGCATATTGTAAAAGCTGCATTTTTTTACAAGGCTTTGAAGGGAGTATGAAGAAATTAAGTGAACGTGCTTCTGAAATGTTCTTGCCCTCACTGTCCAGTGCCTAATACAAATTGTTTTCTTCACTTTGCTGGCAGGTGAGTTAATTAATTTTAATAGAATGCTACAGGGTGGGTTTTGCAAGTCTAATTATTGGAAGGGCACTCAGAAATCTTAAAAGGTCTCTTTTAATGCCAAATCTAAGGAAAGTAATACAATTAAATAATGGTCTAGTATTTTTCTTAATTAAAAAAAAAGGAAGAGAGAAAAGGAAGAGGCAGGTCAATTGAAGTAATTACGCTACTAAGAGTACAGGACTGTTAGAAGTCCTCCAAATCCCTCAGTTATGTTCATGTACACATATCTCTGGTATCTTTCTAACTTTATTGTCTATATTTGGATCTGGTTAATGCAGATTTTTCTGCTTTGACTTGGCCTGCCTTGGTGCTGTGGCTGATATCAAGATACCCAGCAAATCCAAAGTGAGGAAATCATCAAAATGGGGATATTAGACCAGTCACACAGTACAAACTACCAAACCACCTTCAACCACAGATACCGGTCTGCTAAACTGGACTGGCCAGTGCAGGCACTCGTGGTATCTGTGTGAGAGTCAACCTGGAGAGAGGGCTTATGGGAGGCTCATTGGCATGCAGCAAGGCAGCAGAGAGGGAGGCGTGCAGGAATGCTGAGGTTATCCCAGCAAACGTGCAGGGATTGTCTAACTGGATAGGTGTTTTCATTCCTTAGAATTTTATTAATCACCTCTCTCCTCCTTTGGCCGTGTGTATAAAGCTATCTCTAAAGGGCAAGTAGATAAAGTGTCCCTTAAAGCCAAGAGATTTGCAATGTTTTTTCTTGTAGAAGAAAATAATTTCTGTCATCAACATGTCTCCTTGTCATCTCCTTTTTAAGGATCTGTCTGTAACAACAATAGAGTTTGGCCTGCCGTATTTCACCCAAAGAAATCAACAAGTGGTTGAAGTTGGATTTCTAAATATGTTTATGTATTCACATATCAACTCTGCTCTACCCTGGGCATAAGAATACCTCAGAGGCTAGAGTAGCAAGTTCCTTTACCTCCTTCTGGCCTTAAAAGATTAAATGTGTTGAATGAAGTTGAAAAGCACAGATACAAAACCAAGAAAAGTTAAATCTTGCTGTATTTAAGATATTTTCCCCTTTAGTCATGTTTCTCTTGATCTGAACTCTCTTCAGAATACCTCTTCACAGATTAGTCTTTCTTTTTTATTCTATGCCAAGGTAAATTTATAATAGAAGTTTTCTTTCACTTGTGTATAACCTTGAGAAATATTCTTTCAGGTGGTAGTTCGACTAAATTTACGAAGAACAGAGTTGAGCAATTTTGTCTAATCTCATCATGTTGGAAAAAAATATCTTAAACTTGGATTAAGAAATGAACAGATTAAAAATGCAGTGGTTGTGCACAAGTCCATTCTCATTATGTCTTTCCAAGCAACCATTTCAAGCTTTTATCTGTTGTTCAGCTTTGTTTCTGTCGCTAATAAAACAATGCAAGACAAATAATGAAATATTGATTTAACAACTTGAAACTTTTTTAACTGCCATATTATTCAATGCATCCATAGGCACTGCAGCAGAATGAAAGTTTTACTGTAGACTGAATGAACCTATTGGTTTGAGCATGGCACGATGAAATTGTAACTTAGCAATAAAATCGCAGGGCACATTTATGCCATCTGTTTCATAGTGGAGAAACAAAGAACAATTTGGTGATGGCCCCAAACAATAAATCTGGATTTAGAAAAGGAAAACAATTGAAGCTTGCAATGTCAGGAACAGCCTGCACATCTTCTTCTCCCACTGTTGCTCAGCTGCAAAGTTCTCCCAAGTGTTTCTTGGTTTAAGCATCCTTAGCCACTATAGTCTGCTGGGTTAAAAGCTCAAAAAACCCCACATTTAAGTCCTAGAACACTGATTCAATAGATGCTTGCCTCTTCCTATCTTGTCTATTGCTTTCATCACCTTTTCATTGTTGGAGAGGGCAGGAAGGCAGGCGGTCAGGTTGCATTGCTCTGCGATCAGTCAGTGGTAGGAAACAAAGTTAAAGGGTTACAGACTGTTGGCAGGAGGCAAGCATGAAACAGTTTTGTTCAATCTTCCATCAAAATAACAAAAAATCTATGACCTGAGCCCTGTGTTATCAGAAAATGAGAGAACTAGATTACGGTATGTGCAGAAAAGGTGTTTTTCTTAGGAAATCAGTGATGTAAGATAAGAGAGTTCTCTTATTCTGACCACTCTCCAAACATTCTATATTGTGGCCATTGTATTTTGAAATACCCTGTGACCTTAAAAAAGGGCCCGTAAAATACTGTCCATCTAGTTATTGAATTCTGTAGATATGGAATGTGATTAAAATGGGTAATAAATCCTTTTAAAAAATATTTTTGTTCCAAAGTTATAAATGTTATGGCATATCTACCTAATAAATAAAACCATCTTTCTTCTTTGGCAAGTGGGATCTCTTGCAAGGAGTTTCTCCACAGCTTCTTACTGTTTTCTGTGTGTTCCCTTTCCCAAGTCAATATAGACTTTTGGAGGAGGAAAGGAGAAGACAAAAGATGTCAGAGTTGTTGAAGCCACTAGTTTCTGGTCTGCTACAGCAGTATGATTGCCTCGGGACGTCTGTGCACACTCCGGGTGGCAAAATCCTTCTCTGGCATGTCCTCCTCAATTCAACTACCTCTCCCCAGTTCCTAGACCTAGATCCTCAGTCTGCCAAAACGTGGCAAGTACACGCTTTCCTACAGCCTCCCTCACAGCCTGCTGCCCTACAGCGTGAGACCTTCATTGATAATTGCTGTGAGTTTACCATCAATTCGTGTGAAGGAGGTTTTCATCCTTACCCGGCTGTCTCCATTAGGCACCTAGTTACCTGCCTGGCACAAATTGGTGCCTGTCGAATTTTAAATGAGAAGGATGGAAGCAGCTGGGTTTGTTTGTGTTTAAGCCACAGAAGGCAGAGTTTTCAATTTTTTATAGTGTTCACCAGTTTTAAGATGAGAGCTTGAAAAATGCCATTAAAATGAGGAATGGTCGCAAGGTAATAAAGAAACAATCTTTTCGCTTTAAGGACTTGAGCTAAAAGCTAAATGACTGTAGAGGTTCAGATTGTAAAAGCAGTGGGAAATTTAATGAACAGTGACCCCACGGGAAAGTCAATCTGTCTGTTAATGTTTAGTTTTGTCATTTCTTCTGAAAAGTAATAAACTTCTATTATCTAATCTATTGGTTATGGAACCTGGGGTCAGGCTCCTGTTGTGCTTAACTCTGCCAATCTGTCTCAGCTGAAATTACTGACCTTCCCCGTGTAATAGGTAAACATCCCAAGCAAGAAATAAGTACACAGGTACTCAGGGAAACAGTTATGGTTGTGGGGAAAGGAAATTGTCATGAATGTGATGGAGAAAACTCTAAATGATCTGCAAATTCCCTTCATCTGAAACTGATTCAGCCAGTTAAATTATTTGAGCAGAGCAAAATACAAAGAATGAAACTGTGGTTAATTAATAATGGCTGATGCCCCAGTTATGTAACAAGCCATTCATCTGGATTCTGTAGAATATTTATTGTAAATCTCATAGCAAAGGTGGTAATCAAATAAGAGGTAACAATATGAACCTCTTTGCTTATGTTTACTTATTAAGAACGTGCATTTACTTAACCAGGTAGCGAGAAGAGGCACCTTGAAAGCTAGCTGATTTAAAGTGTATTTTAGCTACAGGCTAAAATAATTGAGCTAGAAGTAGCATATCTGTGCCCTCTGTGGTGCAACAAACCTTTGTAAAGCAGGTAAAGCTGCAAACTTTTCATAGCACCATCCATACAGGCTACTGCTGTGTGTCGTCTGCTCCTCTCTCCTACCACAAGGCAGAATCAGCCCTGTCCTACAAAGTTCTTCATTTAGGCAAAAGTTTCAGGGTGGCTTCATTATAATCTTATCTGCTTCTAAAATCAGAAGCTGATCCTATTTGGTCATGTTTTGTGACCAGCATGTTTGAATGGCTTTGCACAGCAGGTTGTCCAGTGAGAAAGGGACTGTGTGTGGGTGGGATGTGACTTTGGAAGTGGCTGAGCTGACAAAACTCTTCAGGCTTCACCACTCTTCTGTTGTTTTTAATTTTCCCCAGTTAAGTGATGGGGACTATCAAGACACGTATATATCCCTCACAGCGCAAAATTTAACTGGAGATTTATGAATTCATTACATACTGCATGTCACCCTAAATTGGTATTTTCTTCTTTATGATGCTTTAATAAAAATTGTGTATCTCTATTTACATATGTGTCTCAGATAAAATTTCTTTAAAGTCTACTCAAATTTATTTCTGCTTAAAAGCCTATTGCAATTTATGGTCAAATGTATAATGCAAGTAAAGCTTCACATTAAAAAAGTTACTGAGTTTTTTATAGTTTTTATCTTTTATTTTTCCCCTTTTCTCTTTTTTCAATGCTGGCTGGCATTTGCTTCTGTGGGCTGGAAAAACAACTTTCCTGGAGAGTAATGTCCTTTTCCATTAAGAAAATTGTATTGATGTAAAGGAAATTTTCCAGCCAGCAGTTTGCTATTGGTAAAGTACTGGCAAAAGCTGGTGAAAAAAATCTGGAGAAGGCCACTATTTTCATTAAAAAGAATGAACACATAAAGGGTTCTACTGGTCTTCGGGCTGTCCCAGCAGTGAGGCAGCCCCAGGGCAGAGCTGGGATGGGGACAGGGACTGGGGAATACCACAGACCTGTGGCCACTACTCTCGGGTGTCTCCAGCTTCATGGTGCATTGCTCTCACCCCACCTTTTTCTGAGCAGAGCTTCCTGGTGTCTCTCCTGAAGTAAATTTGGAAACTACAGGCCCTTTCAAATACCCCTTGAGGGGAAAGATACCACATCAGGCTTCTCTGTGAGTGTACCGTGCCTCTCTGGCCAGCAGAAAAGCCATGAGCAGGAGAAGTGCAGAGGCAGTGGTGCTCCCAGCCCATCTGCAATGCCCAAAGGAAAGATAAAACAAAAATGAGAGCAAATTATTCATGATGACAGGACAGCCACTTCTCACAGCGGGGCACAGGATCATTAGAGACTGACCTGTCCCCATCAATACAGAAGTAACTGTGTGCTCCAGGCAATTCTCTGAGAGCAGGGCTTTTCTCCAACCTGCTGAGACTGGGCCCCCCAGTGCTGTCACAGTCTCTGTGACATAAATGGCTGTCTGCTCTCCACCACCTTCTCTCCTGCCCTGTGAGAGGGTGGTGGCGGCGCACCCCGACAAATAATGATGGCTTAGTGCAAGCATCTAACATAGGATGTGCAGGGGACCACCTCCATGAGCAACGATGTCACAAACACTGACTCATTAAACGAGTTACTTCCTCCATTCCACAGAGCTGCCCGATGGTTTACAGCAATTAAATAGCATGGTACGTGGGAGCAGCACGCAGTAACATCTGTGCTGTAGGCCTGGCACAACCTGCACCCCGGTTCCTGTTGCCACCTGCCCACAGTGGCATGCTCAGCTGCCGACTGACTGGCCAGCTTGCTCCAGAGAAGTCAGTCCTGCTAGGCTTCCCAGCGTCCCTGAAATGTCCTCCCTGCCTTCCTGTCTTCATCATCAGCCACTCATCCCGCTGCGAATGGTGCAGTCACAGCCCGTACGGTCCTTTATCTCACAAGACTTACTTATTCAATTTTAGTGGTTGCTTGTAAGAATGCATTCCCTTCTTCCAACCACATTACTCATAGTATTTCTGATGTAGTTCGTCTCTCATTCACCTCTCAACATCTGGTTAACGACTCTGTGTTCTCCTTTCTACTAGCTGGTGACACTGCAAATCGCTGCCAGAGCCTGGAGCTGGCACATAACTTCTGTGTAACACAAAGTGGAGACAAATTACGCTTCTAGAGCTGAATCACTTGGAAGAAAAATATTTCAGCTGCGTCTGATAAGACAGCTGCAAAATACACACTGCCTTTTGGAATATAAAACAGAATATGAAATATGTGGGGAAAAAAATCGCATTTCTGGACAGCATTATCAAAAAATGTTTAGCATATGGTTAGCAGTTTCCAGTCAAGAGGAAGATAAACCTTTTGTAGTCTGCAGTAGGAGCAGTGATTTGCTGCCAGTGTCACTTTTGAAAAGCATATGCGGATCAACCAGGTGAGGAGGTGATACAGAAATTTGTCAGCTAAACAAGGGAGGTTACAGACCTGATGGCGAGATACAAAATAAGGTATTTATTGCATGTGGGTCAATGAAAGTAAGGACAGGATCCTATAGAATTTTATTCATACAGTTAGTCCTATTAAAATGACCGATAAAGGGGCTACCCCCTGCAGATGAATTGTAGCACTGAACCTCCAGTTTCGTTGTCTTGTGGAGTGTCTGAGATATGAAAACAATTTTTTATTTCGATATTTACTTGTCCTAGATGGGATAGCAACGTTAGCTTCCGTGAGATGAAAGACATCTAATGCATACTGATTATATGTTACTGCTATAAGCAAAATAGAAACATTTTGCATGCTCTTTCTACAAAGACTATACATATATTGTAGAATGAAGTTCCTAGTTCAAAAGTCTGATCCTTTTTTGAATTTTTTTATCAAGGCAGGGAAGTGCCATGGCTGTTGCTATATTGCCCTCTCGTGGGGCGATCTGGAACCAGCAGCTAAAGGGGCCGGAGCTGCCAACTCCCCTCCCTCAGTGCCACGGGTTTTCACTGGCCAGGGAGAAAATGGTCAGAGGCTTCCACACGGTAAACATTTGGTCATATAAGTAAATTTTCCCCTAAAACTTCTTTTTCTACATTTCTGTCAAAAACATCTCCGAGGCTAGGTCCCTACCGGAATTGCAAAGACAAACATCTAAACAACAAGCAGTCCAAAGAACGGTACAACTCCTCTTCCCAATTCTCTTTCTGCAGGACTTGAGGTAGCAAAGAGTAATTAAAAAGCAGGAGGCCCAACAACATTATTCTGTGGCACAGCACGCAGACGAGGCACGCGTCGGGAGTGAAGACAGCGTACCAGGGATGGAAGTCTACACACAGATCCCTTTTGCTTCCCTGTGAACGATGCCATCTATCACGCAGATTGCTGCAATTGCCTCCCACGTTGTTATACCTCATCTCTATTCTGTGCTCCTCTTTTGGGAATTTTAAAGCAGCGTTTGCCTGTCTAGCCAAGGCACTTTTGTCACCCGCACCGAGAGAGTTGTCTGAGTACTTCATGGTCTCTGAAATATTTATCCTCTCACTTTTCTTGTCAGGTAAGGAAATTCTCTGTTTTGCAGATGACAAAGTGAGGCACACGGATTAATATGCAGCTCCAAAAAGAGATTTATGCATGTAAAGTGGTGCTTAGGCAGAATTTAAGAGTCTATAACCAAAATGTACATTGCAAAAAGCCCCGTTCAGTGGCTGGAGGTGTCTGCTGGCATGCAGGAAGCTGACAGGGAGTTCCCTTCTCTGCCTGAGGGAGAGGAAAAGTGACAGCAGTTCAACTTCTTGTTACGAGCCATTTATTTCTGTATATGAAATAGAAGTTCCTAAATAAAACTGCATTCAGCTAGGACTTCACATGCAGCCTGTGCTTCTAGCAATCACATTGGAGTGGAGGAGGAGGCACAGCCTGCAAAGCTCCCAGAAGGGAAAGATTCAAGATAAGATCTTGTCCTACCCTGCTGTGACTAGCTGAGGCAAACACTGCCTGCCTTGTTTTATGCACATGGGACACCTATATCCCCAGAGAACATCCTCCCTGAGAGCCTACTGCAGTGTCAACAGGCAGGCTATACATGACCTTGGCTTCACTGAGCTGAGCAGGTAGGTTTATGCTTAATTTGTGAGGCTGTTTGGGGCCTGACCTGCTGTTCAGAATTCATTTCACAAGGCTGAACTACCCTGGGGTTCAGTTAAGATGACTTTATCCCAAAACATGATGCACAATTTCTGTCCATTAACCCAGAGCACTGCTCCAGGATACACAAAATCTGTGTCCTAGGCACTTCTAATCCCATGGAAGTTTGAGCCTCCACCTCCCTGCTCTTAGAAAAATGCCCTAAACATCAGGCACTACAGATTTGAGGTGGGAATGGTCCCCATTACTCTTGGGCCATCATACATCTGAGAAGGGAAGAACCACAGCACCAGCAGAACGCAGCCATGACCTGGAGCTCAGTGGGCTGTGAGTTTCCTGAGGGCAGGATTCCGGCTCCTTGCTCTAAGGCATTTTCTCTGATTTATGAGCACTATATTCCAATTTTCTTAGCAGCCTGAGGAACAACAGACTGCCCCTCCCCAATCTAAGTGCCAAGGCTACTCACCCCATCCCCCATGGGGACCCTTGCCATCTGCTCTCACAAATTCAGCACTTCCTACTACAGAACAGTCCAAGTTCAGTAAAAGAGGTGAAGACCACCTGTGTACAAAATGTCCCATAAACTGGCAGCTAACATATTTTCCTGTAACACAGAGCCATTAGTTCAAATGTCTGTGAGGGTGATGCTGGTCTGGGATTTAGCTCTCACCTCCCTGGCATATTTCCTCGTCCCCAGCTATGCAAGAAAGCAGACAAGACACTGCCGAGAGTCCTTTCAGGGCTCTGAATCCCTGTTTCTCTGGGGAAACATCAAAGACAAGGTTTTAGACTCACAGCTATCTGGGTGTTTCTGATTGACTAGCTTAAAGCTCCCCTGCGCTCAGTGATTTGGCTTTCGGGCATTCCCACTTGGGTGCCTGATTTTTCTGTTTTCGATGGAGAGTGACTGTCACCCCTCTAGGTCACCCTTGCAGATGAGGGTGGCAGGAGGGGTACAACAGAGATGCCACCTCCTGTACATTGCAACTCCTACAGCCCAAATCCCAAACACCTGCTAAAGTGCTCTGGGCTGCTGGAATCCAACAGCCACTCTGGACAGGCTGTTTTGTTTTCTTTCTTACATTGATGACAAAGAGTGATTTTAGAGCCCATCTCCCTTAAAATAATCTGTGTGAACAGGATTATTTATGTTGCTTACTAACAGCACTTAAATTTAGGCAAGAAATTTAGACATCTAAATTCCAGGAGACTAGCCTGCCCCATTTCCCTTGTGTGGCGTGTGGAGAAAGACAGTTCACCCAGAAGCTTTTCAAAGCTGGAACTGAAGGTCAGGGGCTGTTTTAAAGTCATCAGCAGTGAGGTGAGTTAAAATGCAGCGCAGCCTCTGGATTTTGTGATTTGTCCTCTAAAGGACTCTCTTCCCTGTAAATGTAAGATGAGGCACATAATAAAACGAGGCACCTCCCTCCATTACGTAGTGTGCCTCCTAAATGTGTGTGAGGAGGAACAGCATTAGCACTTTTCTACTTGAGAATGAGGCTCAGCAGCAAAGGAAAATGTTACATTAGAAAACATGATCCTGTTTTTCTGTAGATTGCAGATATCTTGTTTTGAATCCTCATTCAGCAAATCACTTGGGAGTTGATTCAAAGCCCATTGAAAGAAGATCACGTTTTAGTATGTATATGTCTTGAAGCAGAGGTTTAAGGACATCTCTATTCAGCAAAGCATACAAATGTGTGTTTAAATCCCACTGAAGGCTGATTTCACCCCTAAGTGCATTATGGAACTGGGATTTTGAAATACATCATCACCTCTCTGAAATTTTTCCTCACTTGGAGCTCTACTGTTTCAGACAGAAAAGCCATATGGAACTAATCATGCACATTTTGTCTAGCAGATAGGCATTATAGCAGATTGTGTTTTTCCTTCAAGTGATTGTCCATATGAGCATGCAAACTGTGGTGTCCATATATCCAAACATGCAAGATAAAATTTTTAGCCCTAACAACATTCATAATGATGTACCTGCTGCTTAGTTGCATAATAATTATAAGAGATGATCGCACTCATCACTGCCTATGTACCAGCCAAAGGAGGCTTCTTTTCTTTTTCTTTCTTTTTTTTTTTTGGCTTACTGCTCTCACACAGACCTTACTCTTTCTCGAGCTTGTTTTCACCCTCACTTTCTTTCATTTATGAATTGGACATTTTTAGATTGTCTGTGGGCTCCTCAGAAACCTACAGTAGAGTTCAGATTACAGGAGAGATATTTCCCTTTCTGGCAGATATGCTATAAACGACTCTATTGCCTCAGGGAAAAGTACATTCCTGGGAAGTGTATGATTTCCTGAAACTTCAGCACTGTCTTAAAGAGAAACATGAAGGGCCCAAAACTGCAGAATTCTACCAATCTCTATCTTTGGAGCATATAAAGTTTGAATGAACTTCCTTTCCTGATTAGTGCCTCCAAACTGGCATGGCTGGTCTTTATCATGTGATGAAAATGAGAGAGAAGAAAAAACATGTGGCTTCTCTTTCACTCACTAAAGCATCTCCTCTGGGTTTCGGGGCACTTCTCAAGCACTTCCTCAGCCCTGAGTCTTATCAGCAAGCACCAAACCAGGACTTTATATCTCTCAAGATAACCTAGATTATTCTTTCTTAAAGATTTTTTTTTTAATTAACCACTTTTATTCTCAACTTCTCCTGCCTGCCAGAACAACATCTGGCTGGAAGTGATTTTACCAAAGGGACTCTTTCACAGTCCCACATGTGAATCTAAGACACCAGTTGGATAGGCAAACTTGGGTCCTTGCCTTAGGCCAGGCTCTTTTCCAGAGCCTGAGAGACTGCTCCTTGCGTCCAGGCTATCTGCCCTTAGTTCCCTCCAAATCTTGCACCAATGACCAAAAAACATCCCAGATAAATGCACTGGGACGAGTTTCAGGTTCCTTTGAGATGGTTTAGGGCATGGTGGCTGTATGACATATACCTTCCTCTTCTTCACACTTGTCCTGTCAGTAGCTCCTTTTGCAGCCTGTTTGGTAGATAGCGTAGTCAGAGTGTTGAGGTCACATTTCCTCAGCATTCAAGCCAGAGCAGACCCTGCAAGTACACACTCTCACTGAGGGCCATCTTCCTACAACAGACCTTCTTATTACTGCTCTGCCTTAGTAGAAATGGGTTTCTTTGCAGGTTCATCCAAGGTACACAGTTATAGAGGTTCCCTGGCTCTTATGAGATGAAATAGTGGGTTCCCTCAAATTGTCCTATGCTAGGACTCAAGCTTGATGTAATATTCATTTTATATCCATGTGCACTATTTCAAGATCAATCAGTCAATCAGTCAATCCAACCATGGTGGAAATAGTCTTCTTGATCTGGAGGACCTTGTGCAGCACCTAAGTCAAAATGTGAGGCAGTGACAGCAGCACTCTGCATATGAAACTTGTTTTCTTTTAAATGCACCTTACCCTGGACTTGTAGTGACAGCAGGAGCCTTGGAAAAGACTCAGCTGTCCAATCATCCTTATATGAGAAGTCTGGAGAGAGAGATGATACAGTAAGTAAAAAGCTGTACCCAGCAAATATTTTTAATCATCAAATATGGAGTCCTTTTCACCCTTTATGCACATCTATTCTTTGTGTGAATGAAAGCAGTTGTTGACGATCTGTCTCAAGGTAAAGCTGTTAATCTTTTCCTTATTCAAGCTGTTGCCCTCATGAGTGTTTTATGAGTGAAACTTGATGCCATGGTCACTGCAATTTGATGCTTTATCTCTTCAGTCATGGTAAAATGTATGAATACGGATTGCCAAGGGAAAAGCAGCAGGCAGCAGAGCATCTTCTTGAGAGCCTGGAGATCTTCAGTCCCAAAAAAGATGGGACTCTGAGTCGTTCAAGAGATCAAAGGCTACCATTTGATCTTTAAGAATATCTAGAAACAATGAGCATAAGCAAAAATGTACGCTATGTTTATCTTTTAGTGTTGTCAATCCAAAAGCCAGTTGTCCTCCATGACAGTGTATCAACACGATCTTGAGATACCAAGGTTCAGCCAGTCGTCACTGCTGCTGGAGGCCACTTGTTTATACCTACCAGACCTCTGTACCTTCATACCCTACTGAACAGCCTTGGAAGCATATTGAAGGGTGCAGCCTTTCTCTCTCCCCACACTATAAATCTTCATTATCAATCCCATTCAACAAGTAATTAGCCAGGTGTCTTTCAACTTTGGAGGCTGAAGTGTTGGCCCATGCAATTTGTGGAGACAGACTGTAATCTGGTTTCTTTGGTGCTACTTATTCATCTTTCTTATCATTTCCTGGACACTCTTCTAATAAGTTTCAACTTCTGCAGCAGCTGGCTTCTCTTCTAGCACAGGGGCTAGACAACCAGCCCTCCTCAGCTCAGAATGAAGGAAATTCATATCAATGACTCTTTTCCCTCAGAAAATGGATTCCCTTTGAATACCTGCAGACTCAACCACTTTGATAGTCCCTTGTCTGACTGTATTCCCTCTTGCAGTAGCATGAACTTTTAAGTAACTGGAGGAAGTATGCAAGTATGCTTTCAAAACAAAATTTTGATTGGAACAATGTGTAACAGATGCCTCAAGGCTTGAATACAGTGCACTGATTTGTTCACTCTTACAAAATTGGGTTTCCTGTCCACTGAAGTGCTTGTTTATGCATCAGTGCTTTAGAGATGTGGACTGTCTGGCAAGTGTGCCAGCCTTTCCTTTCATATCTAGGCAATAATGGCCAATGCTAATTCTACAAGCAAGAAGGGAAGTACCAGGAATTTTCCCTTTGTTGAGAAGCAGCAAACCTGTGTCTCTGGGGTGTGATGTCTCAGACTGGTTTTCTGCAGTCTCCTCCACTCAAATTAGGGGTCACATTACTATTCTTACGGACAGTCTGAGTCTGCACAAACTGTCCAAGACAGTATCTTCACAAAATTTTCTGTGATCAGGGACATCCTATGAACAAGTTCCTTATGACTTAGGTTAAAAGTCCCAAACTTCTAGTAAAGGGATTTTGGGAAGAGTGGCTTTACCTAAACCCCAAGTCCCTGCATCTCGCAGCACTGTGGCTGGAAGACTCTGAGGATGAGACCATGACTGATCTTGCCTAAGATGAAATCCCTTTATAAAGAACACAAAGAAGTCTACTAGATCTGAATGAAGGCCAGTGGACTGGAGTTTTGACACTATATATAACTGTGCCTGTGACACACAGGGGGATTCTTTAAGTGTGATCCTACAGTACTTAGTGAAACTTAAGAACATAGAGCTCTTCATCAGTTCATTGAAAGTGCATCTGACAGCTGTACCCACCTTGCCCTTTCCCATAAAAAAATGCTTTATTTTTCCAACCAACTGTTACATCTCTTCAGAGTTTCCCTGACAATCAGGCATCTGCTCTCTAACTGGGATCTAAATTTGGTTCTTGCAATGATAGCCGGCCATAAATTTGAACTCACCATGTCCAGTATTTCTCTCTTGTCACTTTAGATAGAAAAGTTGGGAATAGTCAGACTCTCATGACTGCTACATGACTGTTACTCTTTGTATGAGCTTTTCTACAGCATGACATTGCATTTCAGATATATCCAACATTCTTAATCAAACTGGTTCACCTTCCTAGTTAATTCAAAAAAATCATCCTTCTCTGGTTGTGACTAAAATAGCCTTTAGCAGCAACAGAGGCAATACAACACAGACTAATTGTTAAACGTGGGGTTTTTTATTTTATGCAAACAGGATACAGCCCTTCCTCAGTTCTTAATCTGCAATACAGAGAGATAATTACAGCAGCAAGCAGCTTGTACTTGAGATGATCCAAATGTAACACTGGTAGAACATATAAAGCAATTTTTAAAGTAGCATCATGAGTTATCACTCATGTGGTGAGCACTGGGTTCATCTAGAGTGGGACCATATTCTGATTTAAAGACAGATGACAAGTTTTTGAACTGCGTAAATAAGATGCCAATAAAGACCAAAGAATAAAGTTTAGCAACTCAAAAAGCACGCCACATTCTTTAAAAGTGATAGGTATAGTTCCAACTCAAATTGCAGTGTCTGTCATTGTGTCATTTTTGCTCATCTCACAACACTGGGGCTACAAGTCAAACTCATCCCAGCTCTTCTTTCCTAACGCTTCTTAGCATGAGACATTCTGAGCATTTTATTAGCGGTTGTTTGGACCCTGTAAAGATGACACATTTATCCTAAATCTTGCAAATAAACCTGTGCATTATGTTATTGCACTATCTAATTTAAACACCCCTTGTACAGACAGATATGTGGGTATATTATTTTCTACTGAAAAGTTATATTTTAAACATTTTTCAGAATATGTTAACAGTGTTTTGGGAGCTGAATATTTTAATATCTGTAAGCGTAAATATTTGCATTAATTCTTCTCTGTAAATCAAAAGGAGAGAGAAAACCCAGGAGTAATGCAGGCAAATATTTCTCAAATATGTCCTAAAATACTCTTCTATGCCTTAAGCTTCTCTGTTTACAATTGTATGTCTCAGCAATCTCCGTTTCTCTGAACTAGTACAGGGGCTATATGTTCTGGGAGACTCCAAAGCTCTTCGTTCCATTAGCATTTTCACTCTGAATTGCATTGCACTGATCTTACCACAAACACTTGTCCGATATGGAAAATCGAATGCCAGGAGATGGTAATGTTGAGGAACCTAAATTTCCCACATGGGAGACAGATATGAAGGGAAAGGGTAGGAATTTATGGCAGGGTGAAAATTTGCAACATTTTCGTAATGGCTATCATTTGGATTAGACAGATGATTATAGTGCCAAACAGACCTCCAGCAGAGTGAGACGGAGAAGTTAATGGTTTTTTAGAGCTATAGTTTATCTTATAGTTGTACTATTTCCTTAATATGTATGTAAGCATATGTTACCAACATTATAAACAAACAGTCATATTTTACAGTCCCAGCTGGGACTGAATGAATGCTTTATGAACTGAAAAGGCAGTTTGAGTTCATTTGGCACAATTCACATGGCAGATAATTTGGAGCTGGCCTTAATTTGAGCTGTAGGGTTAGCAGTGAGGGAGAAAGGAACTGAAGGAGGTGAAAGTGTCTACTTCTTTCCATGCGACAATATTTGGCCTTGAAAACTGTCACTGAAGCTGCCAATTTCATATAAAATACTTAAAAATTAATGGACACAAAGCTATTTGTTCTGTCAGCAGGTCAGTGCTGCAATGACCTGGCTATAGTTACGTTTAGTTCCTCATTCTGGCCAGTGAGAGAGCTGAATAGATTTACTTCACCAGGAAGTGGCAGCAATGACAATGCTTGCCCTTGCTTCATAAGGTTGTACAATCAAAGGTGGGGAGTAAACAGTCCTTTGGGAGAAAGGTAACTATTGATCCAAATCTGACTCAGCTCTATTAAGTTACGAAAAGCATCTGAAAGCAATTCATATTTCACTTTTCAGTGGCATGAAATACTAACGAGGTTGGGTTGATTTGCAGTATTTTCATTGTTTGTCCACTTCAGTGGAAAATCAATGATTTGAAAAACACAAATGGTTAGAAATTCTCAACTAGCTTTTGTTTAAAAGAGAATATGAATATAGCAAAAAATTTCCCTTCAATTTTTTCAGGTGGGTTATGTTATATATATTTTATAGTACTGTTTGATCTGTTTGTTCTTGACAACTTTCTGCATTTGATGCAGAATTCTCCATCTGGAAGAAATACTAACTCATGTCCCTTATTCAGAATAAGTTTGACTTATGCTTGTGAGCAGAAAAACTGTGCTGCACTCTCTGAGGATGTGAAGAGAACAAAGTCTAAATGAATTATTCTATAGTGGTTAAAAAATTATAAAAGATATGATAATTATGATTTTTTCTTCGTTCTTATGTTTACCTTTTTCCAATTTTCCAAACTGTTTGTTGCTTGTGGTTATTCAGACCACCAGAAATTAAAAAAGGCCATAGTGCATATGTGTGTGTGTGTGTTTCACAAACACAATAACATTTTATTTATAGCTCTAATTTTCAATCTTTGCATTCCTCGCAATAAAAAAATAAAAATATTGTTTGCAAATAAGTATGACAAATCATTCTTTTGTTGCTTCAGTCATCACTCAATGAGGTTATGAAGGTTAAATATGCAACTGAAAGAGGTAGATTTATTTATCTTATTTGAAGAAATCTCAATACCAAAGTCCAGTGGTATTCAAATAAGTCCTAGTTTGACTTGTAAAAATAAAATTTCACTTTTATATGTCTCAATAATATTTCATTTTTAATTTAGAGATATCATTGTTCTTTATCCCGGGAAATTAAAATATAATTAAATCATGGTAAGGTTTCAGAATATTTTTCACCTGAGCAGCTCTTTTTATGATGAAAAATACATCCTTCTCTCTGTACTCTATATCTGAGAAATTGCCACAGCCACTGAAGGCACAAAGTATAACATCAGCTAGAGCAAGAACTGAGATGAGTTTCTCTGATTTGTGAATCTGTATCCTAGCCACCTGATTAGGTAATTTTTATTCCAGTAGCAAATATTCAATCTTTATTATGTGCACTGCAGTACAATATGGGAAGCTGCAAGAAGGGGTCTGAAACCTACTGTTTTAGGCACTTTGAAAACAAATCCAAAACACAGGATAGCAAGGAAAAATGGTAGATGAAAGAGCAGTGTACAGCAGCATATTTTTTTTTCTAGGGGCATTTTTCCTGTTTTTTCTGCGTATCCTGGCCAATATGACAGTCTTGAGATGAATTTGACAGTCTTACAGTCTTTTTTCTGTTCTTTGGACAACTGATGCTGAAACATGATTTCTGAAGTAAATGGATCCATGCAGAAGTTGCCATTCAGTACCCAATGTGCAGCAGAGCCACAAGTACCCACTTGTCCCATGTCTAAACACAACCAGTAATGACTGGAAAGGTAAACATTGTTCAATTATAGTATGAAGCTAAAGTCATTTTCTTATGTCACATTTAAAGAGAATGGTCTCAAACATCACGTATGAGACTCAGGAAATATTAACTAGCAGCCCTCTGCAAGCTCTGTTCATCAGGGGCCATCAGACACTAACAATGGAAAGAGTGCACACAGATCTGACAATTTTTGGCAAGTTCTTGTTGTGTCTGTGATAGATAACAGAGCACTAATGCCCTGGCCAGCCTTATCTGCCAGGACCAGCACCTTTCATTGTGGACACTAAATTTAAGTTATTCTTAATGTATGACATGATAAGCACTGTGGGGACCTCTGGTAGTACGTGTCCCTACACTTTATGAATGCTCACAGCCCTGAAGAGCAGAAAAGCCACGTGAAGCAGCAGTGTGAGCAGTGTGGCTCCAAGGACAGGAAAGAGATGGCTGGGCAGCATCTCAGATGCCTGGGAGAACTGAAAATTTGTGGGCAGAAGGGCAGCTGAACTGAGCGTGACCTCAGCCAGAGCCTGACAGCACTATAAATAGACGCCATAAGGGTATTTAAAATATTTTTTTCTGACTTGAGATTTATACATAGGCAGAAATTTAGACAACAACTGGACTTACCAAATGAGCCTCAAATGAGGAATCACCTTGAGCCTAATCATTACATTAGACTGCTGCAATAGAATCATAGAATAATTTAGCTTGGAAAAGACCTCTAAGATCATCAACTCCAACTATACTAAGACTGCCAAGTCTGCCACTAAACCATGTCCCTCAACACCACATTTACACGCCTTTTAAACACCCCCAGGGATGGTGACTCAACCACTTCACTGGGCAGCCTGTTGCAATGTTTGACAACCCTTTCAGTGAGGAAATTTTTCCTAATATCCAATCTAAACCTCTCCTGGTGCAACTTGAGGCTGTTTCCTCTTGTCCTATCACTTGTTACTTGGGAGAAGAGACCAATCCTCACCTCACTACAACCTCATTTCAGGTAGTTGTAGAGAGCAATAAGGCCCCCCCTCAGTCTCCTTTTCTCCAGGCTTCTCATAAGACTTGTGCTCTAGACCCCTCACCAGCTTTGTTGCCCTTCTCGGGACACACTCTAGCACCTCAATGTCTTTCCTGTAGTGAGGGGCCCAAAACTGCACATAGTATCTGAGGTGCAGCCTCACCAGTGCTAAATACCGGAGGATGTTCACTTCCCCGGTCCTGCTGGCCACTCTTATTTCTGATAGAGGCCAGGATGCTGTTGGCCCTTTTGGCCACCTAAGCACACTGTTGGCTCATATTCGGCTGGCTGTTGACCAGCACTCCCAGGTCCTTCTCTGCCAGGCTGCTCTCCAGCCACTCTGCCCCCAGCCTGTAGAGCTGCATGGGATTGTTGTGACCCAAAGGCAGGATCTGGCACTTTCCCTTCTTGAACTTCATACCATTGGCCTTGGCTCATTGATCCAGTCTGTCCAGATCCCTCTGTAGAGCCTTCCTACCGTCAAGCAGATCAGCACTCCTGCCCAACTGGGTATCATCTGCAAATTTACTGAGGGGTCACTCAATCCCCTTGTACAGACCATTGATAAAGACATTATAGAGAACAGGCCCCAATACTGACCCCTGGGGAACATCACTTGTGACTGGCTGTCAACTGGATTTAACCACATTCATCACCATTCTTTGGGCCCAGCCATCCACCAAGTGAGTCATCTTGTCATAGAAGGAGATCAGCTTAGTCAAGCAGGACCTGCCTTTCATAAGCGCATGCTGGCTGGGCCTGATCACCTTGTTGTCCTGTACTTGCATTGTACCTACATGATGGCACTCAAGATGGTCTGCTCCATCACCTTCCCCAACATACAGGTCAGACTGACAGGCATGTAGTTCACCCCATCCTCCTTCTGGCCCTTCTTGTAGATGGGCATCACATTTGCTAATCTCCAGTCAACTGGGACTACCTAAGTTAGCCAGGACTAATGATAAATGATAGAATATCATCAGATACATCAGATCTTACAACAGATATGCCTGCAGTGCAGGATAAGTTGTTCTGATGGATTTCCATTGAGTTGCTCTATTTCTAATTGTGGGTGCAAAAAAATACAGTGTCTGCAGTATTTCTTACATGTTGTTACCAAAAATGTTTCCATCAGTCCAAAAGCAGAAAATGCAACAAAATGAAAACCAGTTATCTAAGTAAGTCTGGCACAAATGTCACAGTAAACTTAGGATTGGCTTTAATTATGCAATCCACCTTTGTGTTTGTATAGAGGCATACTGCCAAAGATGTGCATTCAAAAATATGCTTTAAAACAGGCAGAGTTTTACAACAGTAAAAATGTCACTTCTAAATAAATGCTTCATGAAAACAGCCATGGTAATCAAATATTATTAGCTTTTCATATCTTTATTAAAGTTTTACCCTTCTGTAGGCTCACACATCAAGAGACCTGAATATGGTCTCATGGACATCTTCATGGATGTTAGCTCTGAAAACAGTCGTACCAATTCTCTGTGCTTTATTGAACTGGTAAGCAGCTCTCCCACAGAGGTTCAATTCACCTCTCCATTTATTCTGCAAATGAAAAGAAGGTCTGGGAGTGGAACCAAGACTCTTTAGAGTCATATTCAGTGATTTCACCAGCAAGACCATTCTTTCCAAAAGCAGGGTCCACCAAAGTACAGGTCTGAGAGGCAGTTTATGTTCCTGGCTCTTCTCAGTCACGGATTGGCCTGGTCCAGTCACGTGGATGTTTTACATGAACATTAACTTAGGGTAAAAAAGCATAAGTGTAGAATAAATGAAATGCATTTTCATTTCTGTCCCCATTAAACACAGCAAATTTCAAGACAACTGGAGTCTGCCAGCTCTTGACATGTCAGCCCTTAAACAAAACACAATATGCATCTTTAATTCTGGGAGAGCACCACTACACTATAACATCATTGGCATTTTAATTAAAAAGCTTCAAAGGAAATAATAACAGGAAACTCTTAAAATTATAAGAAATTGCTTGTGTGTGCAGATGTCAAAGAAGCATAAAATGTAATACACAGAAAATCTTTATTTTTTTTCTCTTTGTTACTTCCCTTCCCTTCCCTTCCCTTCCCCAATTCTGTAAGCCCTTGAGGCTGATGTTATGAATGCTTCAAGTGACAATTTATAACGGAGAAGTTGGGTTTTTGCTAGGATGTGGGAGTTTTCGATGTGTCTTATATCCAGGTAGGTTTGAAGCTGACTGAGGAATTCTGTGCTGAGTGAGCTAAACCCAGCTCCACTTGCTGTGAGCCTGACAGCACAGAGACCTGGCATTACGGGGATGTCTCACCAGATGTCTCCCTTGTATCAAATTCTTAGATGCAAAGTTTTCAGTTAGGTCCAATTAGAAAATCTTCAAGAAATCCATTTTAAAGATGTTACATGCAACTATGTAAATATTGCTGCATAGTCATTTGTTCACTAGGGAGGACAGTTTTAAAGTAGTTTCTCCATTTTAAATTATAATGTTCCTTAAAAGAACATCGTTGGCTGATTAGAGATATCAGTTTGTTTAGCTGCAGTGCCTGAAGCTTCAAATTTGATTGCATTCATTTTAATCACATAACTGATCTTATTTTGAGTAACATGGAGTTGTTTGTTCCTAATGCATTTATGAATTCTTAACTCATCTCAGTTATGCCACATGCTGGAAGTGATACCACTAATTTCTAACATCATAAAAACCCAACCTACACAGAGGGGAAAGTCATGGAAGAAGGAGGCATCTTTTGAATTTATTTAAACTAAATGGACTTAATTTCAAGTCTTGAATCATGCTGATGCTGCCCAAAGGGACAGGCTGCAAAACCACGGATGACCTTTGTGCCTCAGAGATGAAAGACCTGTCAACTCCCAGATACTGAGAGTGACACTAATACGCTTGGCTCATCTCACACATCCCCTGGCTATGGCTACATCCCACTTGTTTGTGATGCTTTACCATGTCCTCCTTCTCGCTAGAAAAAATCCACCTTCCAGAAGCAGCCAGCTGCTCCAGCTGCCATCCCTTTTTCCTCCGGTTGTACAGGTCAAGGAAGGAGAAAACAGACTAATGGAAGAGAAAGCAGACTAAGGGAGGGAGCATTATTTCACTGCACACCTTCCTGACTTCTGTACCACCTCCTCTGCCCCTTGATCCGAGTGCCTCCCACACCGTCTGTGGAATCTTACTCACTGGGAGAAGAAAAACCTGAGCTTTGTGGGATAGCAAGGCAAGCACCAAAGAAGGCAAACTTTTAATGAAGTAAGATGTAGGGAGTTTTTGGTGATGGAAGAAAGAAATTGCACCTGGCAAGGCACCTTCTACAGAATTTGTCTTCTCTCTGCAACATGATGGAAGCAGAGGTGGCTTTTCAGAAATCTTCATTGACAGTCAACCCAGGCTTAGAGTATGAATGAATTAACCAGTAATTTTACAGACAGCACTTGGAAACCTCTGTTCCTAACCTCATATATGTAAAGTCATAAAGGTGACATGCGGGCCATAAGGTGAAGAACAGGGATCCAAGGACATTTGTTGACAGCAAAATGTTGCCTGAGTGCCACAGAGCTCCTTTCACACTCCACTTGCTGCCTGCTAGTGAGAGGGAGTGCCCACACTCCCCAGGATGCGTGTGCCAGGGATATGTGGGTGGGAGAGTAGGAATGTTCCAGAAATTAATGGTCTTTAGGTGTTGTTTTAGGAAGAGGTCATCACTGTGCCATAAAAGGCTTGGAACATGTCCTCTCTCACTCAGAAACTCCCTCTGTGTCAATGGTGGGGAGGATGTGGAAAATTCCTGTGCACAACAGTCAGGTATACAGGTTTCCCATCTTTTTTAACAGCCTAGGCAATGAAAACCTACTGGAGTGACAGCCAAGGCTGATCCAGATGCAACTCCAGGAAACATGTGAGAATAGTACCTCGGCATAAATGGGAGTCCAGGACCTTAACGCAAATGGGAGTCAAGCTCATTGAAAGCATCAGGCAGATCTGCTGCTGAGATACGGTTGTTCAAATATCTGAAATACAAATCCATCTCCTGAACGCAACGACACCTAAATCTAAAGGCAGATATGAGAAAATGTGACTAAGTACCACAGTGTGTGCCTCTGAGCCTTCCTATGCTGTAAGGCAAAGTGACATTAAATAGAGGGAACAGTTTGTGCATTGGCTAGCATGCAGAGGTTTAATTTCCCCACAGTAGGTAACAAGCTCTGACATCTGTGAAAGTCACTGTGCATTGAAGAACAAACATCCAAATGTGGGGCATCCAGAAAGCCAGCCAGTCCGGCCCTGCCAGCATCAGCAGCTGCACTTCCAAGCACCCAGGCAAAGCTTTTATCGCAGTGATTTCTTGACCCCAGTGTCCTTTTCAAAGGAGGGGCTTCTCATCAAACTGAGTATTAATGCCAATCATTAAAACAAAGCTGATGGCTTTGTTTCATGATTTGACCCTGACAGAGGGGAACAGGGAAGAAGCAGCAGCAACAGAAGGTGGCAAACACAGGCAAATTCTTTTGAATTAGTTGTGATTCTAAAAAGTACTATCAAGGCTCTTCTTCTTTGTACAGGTGCTGAAAGGAATGAGGTGACATAAAAAAGGCTGGCTTTATCACCAGGAGAGTGGAAACCAGCAAACAGACCAAGCAATAAATGAGCAGGTATAACTGGATTTATTTGTTTCTAATGAGGTGCAGTAATAAAGGAAACAATGACAGAAAGGAAGAGTTCCACTTTAAAATTATTTTCAGACTCACCAGAGCAAATTTTATATTCAAATTTGAAACATGAGCTTATATATATATATATATACACAATGTAAGTTTGTATATAAATATTACATATATATATGACTTCCTTTACCTACATTGCCTTTTTCATTCAAAAACTTGAATCATCTGGCCTACATAGAGTACTTAAAATAATTATATTTGTGTGGAAAAGCAGTAAGTTTTTCTGTCACTTTCTGTCCCTTTGTGAAGTCTTAAGAAGTTCAAAATGCCCTTTAAACAGCCTTAATTCTTCCTACTTCAGAGAAATCTCAACTTAAAGAAAGCTGAAAAGGGCAAATGTGCTATATATCCTGTGCCAGAGCAGTACAGGTCTCATCCACTTGAGCATGTGCTTTATATCAAGTATGTAAGTAATACTCCTGACCCATATGGTTTACTGAATCAGAGCCTAATTTTATAATACCCCATCCAAATTTATATCTTGGTACCCGAACATTTTGCTTATCAACAGGGAACTAGAATGTCTCCCTGCATAATTCATGAAGCTGTGAATTATTTTTATATATCCTCTAGCTTTATTTGAAAAGGCATTTGCAAACTGAAGACAAGAAAAACAAACACAGTTAATGGCATTCTGGAACAATCTTAGAACATGATCTTGCTAAAGGTATTTACCGAGAGCAATGAGGGACCATTCACGCATGTAAGGTAAGTCCCAAGTGTAAACAATTCCTGGATCATAGCTTACACATTTGAGGGTGCAAAAATAAAGCAAAATATTTTTGTTCAAAGTCCAATAATGATATTTCATATTGTTTTAATTTATAATTTCAAGCCACTAATAAAGCTTGATCCTACTGAAAAGAAAACCCCAGCCAGTCTAATATATTTTGCATTTTTGGTACCTCCCCCCAGATGGTGAACAAACAAAATAGCATAAGCTGCTACAGATGAATCTCCATCTAGCACAGTCTAGCAGAGCTTCTATGCATCCCATCAGACCAACATATAGCAACGAAATGAAGACAGACGGTGTACTAAGTGCAAGAGCTGTAAATGAATGTGAACAGAAATTGATTTTGAAATGTTCTTGGCACTTTCCCAAGAAAGCATTATCACTGTATTTTAAAAAAAGTGCCCCATGCATTGTTTCAGGATTCCTAAGAATTAAAAACTCTGGCCTCCTTAGTTACTTTCTCTTCTGATACCTATTTTCAGTTCAGTTGCAACACCTATGTAAAAAACGAACTTTTACGGACTCTTAAAATTTAGTAGACCAAGGACAGTAGTGGAGTCATATGCCTCCTTCTGGGCTTCGCAGTATAAAACAGATATGGAACTACTGGAGAGAGTCTAGTGAAGGCTGACAAATACTATAAAGAGACTGGAGCATCTCTTGTAAGGAAAGGCTGAGAGACCTGGAACTGCTCAGCCTGGGGAAGAGAAGGCTGAGGGAGGGATCTCATCAGTGTATAGAAAGACCTGAAGGGAGGGTGCAAAGAGGACAGAGCCAGGATCTTCTCAGTAGCGCCCGCTGACAGGACTAGAGGCAAAGGGCACAAAGTGAAACATGGGAGGTTCTGTCTGAACATTAGGAAAGACTTTTTTACTGTGAGGGTGACTGAGAACTAGCTAGGGTGACTAGTACTAGCTCAGTCACCCTCACAGTAAAAAAAGTGTTTCCTAATGTTGTGGAGTCTCCATGCTCATATATTCAACAGACATGGACCTGGGCAACTGGGTCTAGGTGACCCTGCTTGGGCAGGGAGGCTGGACCAGATGACCTCCAGAGGTCCTGACCTTCCAAGTTCAGCCATTCTGTCGCCCTGTGAATATATTGAAAACTGTGCTTTAAAGTGTGTCAATAAAAAAAATTCCTGAGGTGACTGCAGTTTTCTTGAGTATCAAACTCATTTATTTTCTATGTCTTAAATTAAGCCATCTGTTTCATTCTTTGAGTGGACAAAAACTATACATGTAAAGTCAGGTTATTTTATACTTTTCTAGGTCTGCAGCTGTAAGGGATAATTCATCAGGATCCCATAGAGAGAAGTCAGTATTTTGCTGACACATGAAAGCATCTAAACCAGGCTGCTCTTACTTGCACACAGCTGGACCTGTGCAATTTTAGATGACTCCATGTTCCCTAACCAAGACTGCTTTACTCCATAGGCTATGCTGAAAATAGCTGGGATAAAAAGTTGTCAGAAAAAGTCCCATATTAAAGTTTTGATTTTTGCAAACCCAGCCTTGTCTTATGGTTTTGTTACTTTGACCAAAAAAACCACTAACCACCCGACAGACCACCTGGAAGAGGTTTTGTTTCTGGAAGATATTGTATTTCTACATGTGTGACCATTTGTGTGTATGTATTTTGTAACACACAGCACATCACCTGGCACCATGAATGCTTCAAATGTGTCAAGTTAAGAAATTTAGACCCAGTCAATATGCATGATGGAAATTTTTAAAAAGGTCAAACACTGCACTAGTTCTGATGATTCGGGACTTGGCAATCTTCCATCCACATTAGCATGCATCCAACTTCCTAGCCTATCGTTAAAGGGTAACTTGTTTCTGGAGGTATCTTTCCCCAAGGACATAAACCCATTATTATCAGCATCATCATGAGTTGCATTTAAGTCTTATCAGACTTAGTCTTATAGCCTGAAATTCCAACAACATTACTCAGTGCCTGCAGCTGTGCCTGCTCCCAGGGCTGCAATGGGCCCAGTCTCTGTCCCCAGCTCTCTTCTTCGCCTGCAGGTGCTGCGGGTCGAGGCCCCGCTGGGTGAGGTCCCTGCCCTGGCAAGTAGAAGCATGACTCATTAATAGAAGCCTAACGTTTCCATCACAACAGTCACTGAGATGAGCTAGCACAAAGGCGATAGCAAAATGTACAGAGAAGAAAATGCGAGTAAAACATTACGGATCGGGTAAAAACACTACTTGATTTGAGATATCGATTTTTGTTCCTGTACTTTGAAATGCTTCCAGATTCTGACTCTGACAAAAATGTTACAATTAAAATCTTGGATCTCACAGCGGCATCAGTTGTAGAAAATACGTGTTTAAGTAAATTTAGAACTGACAATGTGTGTTGTACTGACAGACTAATTAGTAAGACAAAAATAACTATTTTGTTTCAGTATTAACAGTGGAGTGCACAGTGGGATTTTTTGCTTCCTTGCTCTGTTAGCCAACATCAGAACCATGCAGAGAACTGCAGATTAACTACTGCTCTCTAAGCATATAAGAGTACTCATGGTTCATTAGAAATCGCCTTGAACATAAACAATTGGACACAATCTGCTGGATGAAGAAACTGGATTGTGACAGACCTGTCCGCAGAAAAGAGCTCTATCATCCTGCTACTTTGAGTAGGTTCAAGCCAAGAGAAGGAACACTAGGAATAACAATGCCTATGGGAAAAAGGTCAGGATAGCACCAAGGTAACGCTATTTTGAATTTAGATTTTTGCCAGTTGAGACAAAACTCAGAATTTCAAACCTCCTGCTCTGCAGAAAACCCTGACATTTGTCAACAGCTGAATGGCGATTCACCCATCGCAAGTAAGTCTACATGGAGACACTGAAAAATGTAAAAGTCTCTTCAGAGACTTCATAAACAGCTGCTGTATCCTTATCTAAGCTGAAGCCCTTACCAAAATTAGTCCACCTCTCCAAATGGGAAATGTGATATTCTGCAAGCAGAATCAATTCTGTGAGGAACAGACACTTCTCACCCTCACCTCTACCCACACTTTCAGTGACTTGTTACAAGAACCTTTGAGTTGTTCATTCTATATTCTCACCAAAAAAACCCAACAAAAATCTTTGTAGCCTTGTTTCTTGAGGACTTAAGGTTCCCATGATCATGTATGACTGGCCATTCAGCATTTCCCACTCTCCTGATAGCTTTGCACGTTGGCCAATTTCAACCAAATTTGGTAATTAAGACAAGAGTCTCAAAGAAATTAAACTCCTGTTCAATTCCTAAATTGCATGAAAATGAGCAGTGGAGAGAAATTCAGTGTCCCCCTGGAGCGAAAAGTATTTCAGTGCAGCCCCTTATTAGGGGCCAATTGTAACCCAGCTCCACTCGGCAGCTGCAGTCACCTGCCAAGTCCACCAAGCCACCCGCAGCACATGGGTCCCACCAAGTGGGAAGAACATGGCTGGGAAGCAGAGACCAAGGTGAGAAATGCCAACACAGGACAGGCCTGGGAATAATATGGTAATTATGGAAAGCAGAAAACAAATTAGTCAGACGCCAGACCTTATTAGATCCACTGCTCATGGACCAGCTTGATTAACAACAAATACATGCAAGTCTCAGGGTGTGGGTCTGCTGCATGAAAGCACAAGAGCAGTCATTGTATACCTATTGGAATTCAAATGAAGTAGGATAATTTAAATATCTGACACTA